>MNCI01015796.1:10344-118409 GCA_015680685.1 Gnetum montanum | reverse complement strand
ATTATAATTATGGATTATTGCTCTAATTATAATAATCTCATAACATTTATTGGATTCCACAATAATTATAATATAATAATTATGAATGAGGTGTTAGCATTATTTATATCTTGTCCATTGTAACAATAATGTCAACATACAAAAGCCCGCTCGTGATATAATAATAACATTATTTATGTATTTGTAACATGATTTTTTATATCTTCATGAACAAATATGCATTACAAATATATGTTGCAGTGCCAATTTAGTTTGATCTCTTCGTATTTCCTCATGCACATGTGCCACATGCATGGGAGCTAAAGAATCAATACATGGGAGTTAAATCTCTACTCAATTAATGTTCCCTAACCCCTGAGCTTCCCATTCATCTCTTTGTATTCCTTCATATGCACACATCACATGCAAGGGAGCCAAAGAGTCACTGCAGGGGAGTCGAATTTCTATTCAATTGATGCCCCTTGACCCTTGGGCTCCCCATTCATCTTTTTATATTCCTTCATGTATAAGACTCGACGTGGGTAATAATGAATATTTATTATTATAAATAGTGGGTAATATTAAATATTTATTATTATTATAAATGGTGATGGTTATGATTACAATAATAATGAATATTTATTATTATTATAAACAGTGATGCCCCCTGACCTTTGGACTCCCCATGAGCTTATTCATCTCTTCGTATTTCCTCACGTGTAGGGCCCGACGTGGATAATAATGAATATTTATTATTATAAATGGTGGATAATATTGAATATTTATTATTATTATAAATGGTGATGGTTACGATTACAGTAATAATGAATATCTATTATTATTATAAATGGTGACGATTATGGCTATAGTGACGATTACGATCATGGCAACGGTTAAGGTGATGATGATTATGTTTGTTACATTATCTGGAGTCAAGATCATTGATTCTTTAAAGATTTATCCTCCTTTTCATGTGCAAAGATACAGAAAGATTTTAGATGTTAAACATCTCCAAAATAGAATTGCACAAGTTCATTTTGCTCAGTTGGAGAATTAGGCATATTGAATTCACATTTATCATTGTATTTTGTCTTTTGCCTAATTCTTTTATATAGCTCTGTAATGTTTGTTACAATAATTGTGCAATGTATTCTTTCATCAACATATACAAAATATATAAACTTTTATTTTAACCAATTTATGTTTACAAGTATATATTATTTGAAATGCAAATAGTGATGATAACTTAAAAAATAAAAATAATAATTAAATTCTACTCATAGACTACGAAACTGCTATACAAAAAAATTTACAGGTCTAATGTTTATTGATTCTTTAAAGATTCATCCTCCTTTTCATGTGCAAAGATACAAAGAGATTTCAGATCCTAAACATCTCCAAAAGTAGAATTGCACAAGTTCATTTTGCTCAGTTGAAAAATTAAGCATATTGAGTTCACACTTATCATTGTATTTTGTCTTTTGCTCAATCCTATTATACAGCTCTATAATGTTTGTTGTAATAATTGTGCAATGTATTCTTTCATCAACATATACAAAATATATAAACTTTTATTTTAACCAATTTATGTTTACCAATATATATTATTTGGAATGCAAATAGTGATAATAACTTTTAAAAAAGTTAAATTCTACTCATAGGTCACAAAACCACTCCCCTAGCTTAGATATATATATATCTATCTATCTATAAATTGGCCGAGATGATTTTTTTAAAAAAATGATGTTAACAAAGCTCTGGACGAGGTAATAAGATAACTAATAAGATAACCAATTTAGTTTTACCACTTAACAAAGAAAGAGCAAACTTGACCGAGAGGGTAAAACTAAATTGGTTAAGTGATAGAAAAACACAGGAGGGAGTGATTCCATTTTTAGTTATCTTGTTACCTCCCAACTTTTTAACATCATTTTTTTGTTAAAATCATCTTGGCCAATTTATAGATATATATATTATATATATCTAAGCTAGTTTAATAATGAATTGAAAATGGTATCTCCTTTGCACTATTTCCCAATGCCAACGTAATCATGTTGAGCCAATTTCTCCCAAAAGTTCCACAAGTACCAACACAAGTACCATGGTTTAACGTCACAAATCCCAATCAATACAAAACAAACTGCCATTAGTTAGTCAAATCACATCCTCCCAAAAGTGCTGGGTAAATAAACGACAAAAGAAAAATTCGATATCATTCTATTGGACAAACTATGTTAATAATATTTTTAATTATTTAATAATGAATTGAAAATGGTATCTCCTCTGGTGAAAATCTGAAATGCTTATGAAAGATGAAACAGAATTTGATTTGAAAAGGAAAATTCAAAATCAGGTCAGCAATATTAATTCTCTTTCACCATCATTCTAACCATCCTAATCATATCTCGTCAACTACATGATTTCTCTTTCATCTTTAACCTCATGTTTTCGAGTTCTATCCCATGGTTACACCTTAATCCTTACGCCTTTAACTCTTTTTTTTTTCAATTTTTTTTTAAAAATTTCTCGTGACTTCGGTTAAGAAAAGGTTTAAAACACACAAATCATTTTAAAAATTTTCGGTTAAAAAAGGTTTAAAAACACATATAAATCATTGTGCAGTTAAGGGTATAGACCGTATTTGAAAGAAAGAAATCAAAACCAGACAGTGCTACAGAAACACCACTTGAATTCAAGCATTGGCTGCATTTACCTGTTGGAAAAGTTTGAACTTTGCAAAACGGAAATGCTCGAAGCAGTCAAGGAACAATTTCGTCCCAAAAAAAAAATACCAAACAAAAAATTACATTCAACATAGATGTAACGACCTACTTAAATGTTCTAATCAAAAGAGATAGGCTCAACAATGCCATCTCAGAATCCTTTTCCCAATGTATGATTCTTCCTGCAATTTTGCGAACGAATCCCAAAGAAAACACACGCAACCAGCTTATGTACTCGAGTGACTATAACAGATGAGTCAAAAACAGAGTTACAATTACTACCTGAGACTCTTTCAGTCATCAGCAATATATGAATCCAAGCCGGTGTATCATTATTTGAAGCCACCATCAGTCCAGAAGGAACCTGCATTGTGGCTTCGGCCGTGAGACGAACCAACATTTCTACCATCAGAGCCACCAAAAAACTCATCCTTGTCATCATCATCTTTGATGTCATCCCATCCAGCCCACTTGTCATCCTTTGCTGTAATTGATGCACCACTACCATTCATTCCTTTTGAAAAGGAATGATGTGGTTCCTTCTTAACATTCTTGTCTGCCTGAGAACTACTCCAATTCCCTGATGTTGGACTGTCACCCCAATCATCCCAACCTTTGAAGCTATTACTACCGGTTCCCCAGTTATCAGAATAGTAGTTATCTGAACTCTTACCACCATTGTTCCGGTCATTGTGGGAACTTGCTTTTGATGATCCCCGATGCTGGATTTCATGGTAATCTCCATTCTGATCATTAGTGAACGAGTTGTTCTGCCTCTGATAATCGTTGAGGTTCCATGGCAGCCCTCCTTCTTTGGCATACGCTTCAACTTTTTGGGATGCCAGGGAAACAACTCCTTTCATAATCCCCCATGTCTTTGAACCAATCTCAGTTGTCTTAGAAGCAACCACGTTGACAGTTTCATTGACCTTTTCATCATAGCCGCCTTCTCGATACTGAAAAGAGCATAAATAAATAAACGATGACAATATTTATTGTCGAGGGAAAAATGCATAACAAATCTACATATATATGTAGAAAGAACAAAAAAGACCAAATAAATATTTCCCTGAAAAAAAGATAGTCTACGCTGCCATCATTTGTATGATCAAAAATGAATAATAATAATCACAATGTATATGTTTGTATAATAGCCATCATAAATTGAACACTTGATAATGATCCCACATTTTTGACAGTCCACAAGTGAGAGATTTCTTCCTACAGGATTTTTAAAAAGTCATTAACATGTATAAATCCTGTTCACAAAAATTCACCTGAATATGAACAATCAAATTAACAATGCAATATTGTCTTGTGAACAATCCCACACATGGCATCAGTGTTAAGGGCCATCACGCTCTACGCATCTGGCAAGGAATTGTGACTTCCTTTTTTTGGTTCATAGCTTCAGGTCTAATAGCTTAAGCTTAGGAACGATAAAATGTGATGAGTGTAGGACTGATACAATTAGGCAGACTCTCACCAAACACCAAATGTCAATAAGTGCATGCGTATTTCTTCTTTACATTGCTGTGAAAAGATAGCCAATCCCATATTGTTGGTACAAGGCTAGGATGACAATGATGATGATAATTACTATGAAAAACTACATATCTAAATCACCATGATGCAAACTTGCAACAACTCTCAAAACTCTACCGAACATATAACACCCCGGAAAGTAGTGAATACGTTGCAACAAGTGCTTAATCAATAAATGAAATCCAAACACTACAACAAGACTTGAGAAAGGCACAACTTGGTTCCAACACAATTTAAGTAATTTACATTTCTTAATTAGGAAATTGAAAGATTATCCCCCAAATACGCATGTATAGTACAGAACCATAAGAAAAGATCACCAAATAGAATCTTCAAAGAAAGGATCAGACTGGTATACCTTTTAAAAACTGAATTTTTTACAGGTCAGGTAAAATTACACACTGCTTCATTAAATTATTGTTAAACATTCTATATGACCTATTATAGCTAAAAGATTTGTTATAGCTAGTATTAGACACCATGGCATATTTGTCATCTAAAACATCCACAATATAATCATATATTTCAATTAGGTCTGACAAATATTCACATATAACCAAGCTGTCTTAAATCGTAGCATTCAGATAATTACCTTTGATGTTAAGTCTTTAGTACCAGCTTGAACAGCATTAGCAGCACTCTGTGCTGCAGATTGAGCAGCAAGGGATAACCTTCCCAGACCCTGCATAACACGATCAAAAATCCTCCAGTTGTAATATTATCATGAAGCATTTGTCAATTTGTCATGGAAATAAAAACGTATATACAGACTTCACTCCTTTATATTAGCTCGGGTCATAAACACCAATTAGTGTACAAGATTAGATGTAATGAAAAAGCGAAAACGTGAAGATTGTTAACATTTTTTATACTAACTTGAGAGACAACAGAGACAGTATCTTTCAGCATATCACCCTGTGTGTTTCTAGGGGCAGGAGGCCTACTGCCACTTGAACCAAATCCAACATACTTGCCACCCTGAGATGGAGGAATTCCGTCAGGCCTGGAAGCATTTTCTGCTTGCTTTCTTGCAAAAAACCCCTCCTTGTTTGCAGAAGATGCCTCCAGCTGTGCTCTGGTATAAAGTCCATCTGAAGATTGAGACCGCACAGGACCAGCACCAGCACGAGCCATGCTACCTCTTAAAGTGCCTGCAGATTGGTTTCTTCTAATGTCGCCAGCAGCAGTGGAGGAAGTGTCATCCCTGTCCCAGCTGTCCCAACCAGTGGTGGAATCCTGCCATCCAGAGCGAGTGTTGTCACCATTTGCAGTCCTTGCCACTGAAGATCCTGAGCCTATGCTCTCCTTAACCACTGGGGGATCCCTCCATGGCTTGCCTTCTGCCAGGGCTTGAATCTTCTCCCTATATACACCTGATTACATATTTTTATACAATAGTAAGACCTGGATAGCTGTATGAATTTTAAAATTTTAAAACCCCGTCATCCATTAAAGAATCTCAGTTACCAAGTCCTGCTCTTCCAAATAAATTCATTATGTGAAGACCCCTACTTTAAGATAACAAATTTCTACTTAAATTTGCCAAAGAAAACATAGTAAATACCCTATAAGGATGCAGAACTCAGTTATTTCTAAAGGCTTGTTTTCTTTACAATGTCTGTCTGCTGCTATCCAAACTTCGTTTTCTATAGCACTTAGTCTAAGGTAATTAGTTCATCAATTGACAGTGACCTGTTATAACAGATTAGTTCTACCCTGTATCATAGATCTTTTTAATGCAAATGTAGAAAAATTCTAAAAAGTAGCATTCTGATGAATTTTAATTAGAACGAAAACTTATGCTTGATTATTGTAAAACAAGCGATTAAAACTTTTAAAACTTAAATCCCAGAATAAATAAAACGATTGTTTCTGAACACTAGAGTTAGTGCATCATTCAGGTTACAGATTAACAATAGGCATATAAGTACATCAGTAACCAAAATAAAAAAAAGGCTTCTCCCATGAATCGCCAGTTTTAATTCCCAACAGAACAGAACTAAGTTGTAAGTATCGAGGTCTGTGTATACCGTAAAACATGCAGAGAATATAATCCCTAATTTCAAAACAAAAACGCTTCATCAGACATGACAAAACATGCAATCCAAGATAGATCATAAAATATATCCTCGGATATCCTCGGATATTGAGAAATATATCCTTCACCATAAATTGTAAAAGTTAATTAGTGATCGAGCATGCACTAATAGGCAATATCCCCCAGACAACGACTGCAAATTTACGATCCTCGGAATATATAAATTGAATTCGATAATAGCAGACCAAACCAATTTTTCCGTTCACAGTTCCAGATATTAAATTTCCTGATTAGCATCAAAACATTTAATCGCAGGGGCTAAATCACGACAAATTCGCACAATCATTTCAACCCAAAACCCAAAAACGTCATAAAATTCAGGGGATCCATCTCTGAGATCCCAGAAATCCAAATGAAGAAAAACAAATCCAAATCGAAACCATTAAATCCATAAACTAAACGAGCCTACCTGCAGCTTTGGTGTTGTACTTGGCAACAATGTCGGTGTCCTTAGGGATACCGTACAAGGCCAGAAACGAATTGAAGGGATCGTTGCCGCCGGCCTCCATTTTCCTGAGCTGAATCTCTGACCAGGAATCCATGGTCACAGATCTGACGAAGCTGATATGGACGCCCAGGCCCCTGTGCTTTCCAGAACATTCCAGGCACATGAAAATCCCGTAAGAAACAGATGCCCATTGTGGGTTTTTTTGCGAGCAGTCCACGCATATTTTGTTGCCCGTTTGGGCCTGTAAATCTCTCAGTCTCCTCGTTGCACCAGCCATGGCTAAAAGATCCGGCCTTTATTTCAATGCTAAATTATTCGGAGCTGTTTCAGGGATTGGCTGGCTCCTCAGATGGCGACGGCGATGTCGGTCTCAGCCAATCCGCCGATCTGAGGAGGAGGAGAAGAAGAAGAAGCCTACGCAGCAGCAGGGGGATCCTACGCACTTGATTTCTTCTTCTTCTTCTTCTTTTGCTGCTAGGAATGGTTTACAGATGCAGATCCGCAGATGCCTGCCTAAATATTTGCTAAAAGCTTTCCTCTTCGCTTTGGCTTTTGCTTTCTATTTCTAATGGCTTTGTTGGGATCGCAGCTTCTTCGTTCGCTTTGGGGGTTAATTTATTTGCTGCTGCGCAGGAAAATAGAATATCGGTGGTGATTCTCCATTCGCTAGTGCCACTACGACCCAGCACAGGTTTTGATTTATTTGGTAGGTACATGTAGAATTTACTCTTTGGGTGTATCCGAACCTTTTAGGATGAGTTGGCAAACCATGTCAGTGTTGATCCCTATTTATAGCCACCTTGTTTACCGATTAAGCCATAATTAGATTAGGAAAGCTTTTAGCATGTGTTATTATTATTATGACCGCTACTACCTCGGATGGCCTTTCAAGTTAATAGTAGGGGTGTAAGATGTACAATCTAATCAGAACTTTATAACTCAGCATTGTTTATTAAAATCAAACTCATGACTTGAAGATTTCAAATCAAGAGTCTTACTACCAAGCTAAGACCTCATTGTTAATGGAATAAGGAAACTAGAAATTGGAAATTTTTATTACATTCAGAAAATCACAAAGGATGTGTTGGGACAATGCCAAAGCCTCAACATATTGTTAAAGAAAGTTAAAAACAGCATTGATGTTGTGCCGCAAGCAGATAGTATCAATTGAAAGAAAACAATCAGCAGCTAACAATAAATAGTATAATTCATTCAACTGTAAGCTAAAGATGGGGAAAATAAAAAAAATTATACATTCATCTTCTATGCTTTGTTTGCACAATCTAAGAATGCACTCTTCTCTTGGTAAATTGATCCAACGACCTATTTCAATAAAGAGACAATGAGACTCATTCTTGTTCTAGCAATTTGATTCCGAAACTTTTGAGTACTAGATAACAAACTTTCTCAATAACAAACTTTTGAGGAATAGCTAAAAATAAATACTTTTGAGTACTAGATAACAAACTTTCTCGATAAAATGTAAATAAAAATGTTTTTGCCTAACATGTTCAACCAAACTTTAACCAAGACTTTTTCTTTTATAGTTTTCAGAAAGAGCCTGTTGTTTAAAAGAAGATCTTCTATTACAATATTCCATGACTGAGGCCATAATTTTCCTTGATGCAACCATCCATTTTCTTGTGTAGCATTCATTATTTCTTTAGCATAATTAACTTCCTCCATGTGACTTAACTTCTAAGTATAAGCAATAAATTGACAAAGGGCTTCAACTTCAAGAGGAAGCAAATCCACTTCTAAAAGTAAGATATCATAAGAAGTCCACATTTTCACATGAAATTCACATACAAGAAATTATTTTTGAACATGCTCTATTTTTTTTTTTAATTATATGTGTAAAGAGAAGGTCCCCATGCAACATACCAATATAATAATATAGGTTGAACAAGATTGCAAAAAATTTACTTCTGATCTCCCATTCCAAAGTTTGTTTCCTACTACAATTATTTCTTAGAGCAAATAGAGCTCACATGCCACTTAAAACCACTTGAACATGCAAAGAGAAGCATGTTCAAGAATAGTCCATTCATTGGCATACCATGAATAGAGGCATTTTGTATCCATTTCTCCAATTCATCTATAAATATGTCAAAAAGAGTAGGGGATAAAGGACAACCTTATTTAACTCCAACTAAGCTATTGATAATTGTTCCTTCTTTAGTAAGATTATCTTCAATAAGAATGTTAACCATCTCATCAATTCTTTTAGCAAAAGAAAGGAGATCTAGTGGAATGTTAATGCAATCCAATCTCTTGCTAAGTTTATCTTAAGCAACAAAATCATAAGCCTTGGAAAAATCAACAAAATAGATAAAAGTTGTATGGTTTGGGCTTTTTGCTTTCCCTACACAATCATGCAAAGTTATTAGATGGTCTATAGAATCATAAGAGTACCTTGATTATATAAATATATATGAATAAGTCTTTTTTTGAATGATTAGAATAGAAACTTTCATCATAGTACCTAAAGCTATACAACCAACACAAGCTAAAGAGAGGTAAAACATCTAAAATCCTAGGCCAAGGCTATCCTTAAAATTAAGCATTTTAGTGTGATATATCAAAGCTCTATGGTATGCTACACTATAATAGATTTAAAAGGTTCGAGCTTCAAACTCTACTACCCATCCTAGTCTTAACAACCAAAATCAACATTCTACTAAATCATCTCCTCCTATATCTATGTCCTTAAGCTCTCCATGATAATTACCTCCTATCCATGAGAACATAATTTTTTTAGATCTTCTTCCAAGGCATTAAAGTTTATCATGAAGAACAGATGAAGAAAGTCATGGAAAATACTACACAAATATTTTACAACACTAGTACCTCTCTATTTTATATTTTGCAACTTCCACGCTTAACCACACCTACTCTTGTGGCTAAAATTGCAAGAAAATTAAGGTTCCATGCATACTAAAATAGAGGTGGCAACATGGATAGTTTCAAACTTTTTTACAATGCACTATAAATGTTTTAGGATGATGAAAGCAAGTAATTAATCTTGGCTAATCATGATAAGTATTTTAAGCACTGCTTCAAGCTATTTGTTATTCCCTCGCATAGATACATTGTCAAGGGAACTTACAAAGGCCTTCATTAATCCCCATCTCTATCTTGTTCATTGGTTGATTTTAATGAGCAGTGAGTATGCCTAATGTCCAATCATATAATCTACAAGTGACACAATAGATTGTGTTGCAATTCATGGATAGACTAATAATAGCATTTAGCTTAGTTAGGTAATCACATATTGTTATCTTTCCAACTATACTTGTAGCAGTCCTTAACATGTATGATTAATTATAATTAAGATGTATGATTATTGCTATTGCTACAATCATGATTCTAACTCTATATGAAAATAATGAAATTATATTCAATTAACTAATTAACTAATGACCAAAAATAAATCCTAATCTAGCTTAGGCTAATGGATGCTAATTTCACAACCTTCTGTCACATTTGTGGATATTTGTATTAACTGCTAGGATTACTAAGCTATTGCACTACTAGGCATACCAAGTTTCTAGCCACTAAGATTATTAGGTTAATACTATTAGAAATAGTATGAATGTGTGACTCCTAACTTCTCCATCTCCAAGTTCTTTTTTACATTAATGATGGGACGCGATATTGCATGAGCCACGATATCGCATCCCTTGCGATATTGTGTACGCAATATCACATCCACCCTCGCGATATCGCATACGTGATATCACGGTGGGCCGTCATATCTATAAATAAGAGGCGGCTCTCTCTTGTTTCCTCATCCTCGGCTAGATGGTAGGGAAACTCTGGCAGATTGATCACTCCAGAGATAGTATATTTTCCATGTGCCCATAGTAGGAGTCCTAAAGTGAACGGATCTTTATTCGAGTAAACATTGTACCTGAACACAAGTTTGTGTACAGCAATAAAGACGAGCTTCTTGGATAAACCTTGCAGTGCATGGAATAGGATTTTATTATTGTTATTTATTACTTGTTATTCATTATCTATTATTTATTATTTTCCTTCTCAACCCTTCTCTCCTAGTTAAGTGCCTCAGTACGACCACTTCGAGCAAGTGTGTTACGCGTGGTGATCCCAGCAACGATTAGCGTTTGGTAGCCGCGGTTGCATCGGTTTAGGGTGTGTACGGTAAGTGGGAACAGATGCTGACACTAGGTAATTTAGACTTACTTCATTAGTTAGAGTTAGTGATTAGTTTTTCAACCCTTCAACTCAATAGCATAGGAGATAAAACATAAAAACCATAAAAATCATATACCTCGAACTTACTTAACCATACACCGTGACAACTACAAGTAAGTCTGGGAAGACAACGAATAATTAACCCTAAGTGTTCCATGGGGTGTGTAGGCACTTAGTCTGCGGAGTTCGACCGGATTGCATGTGCTACGCTCGTATTCGTATGGTTGAGTGTAGGGGTATCTCGCCACTCATCATAGGCGCCATTGCCGGGGACTAAGTGTTTGTGCATTGAATAGAACATAGGATATCACTCACATCGTTGGGAGCCTAAACGAACCTTCAGGTTAATTAAAGAAAAATTTATATAACGGTAAATTAGCACATCGATAACAATGTCTTCTTCTCATATGAGCAACTCACCACTTAGGGACAATACAAAGAACAGTCGGCAATCAAAAACACATAACCTAAATCCGCCAAGTCTTCAATAATACCGGATAGTCTATACTCATCCCGATGAGTATATTCTAGACTTTACCTTTATCCTCCATCAAGATGAACAGTTGCGATGGAGAGATTTTCAAGGTAACATAGTGTTACCTCCAGATTGATGAGTCCCCAACATGCTCTTCCGTGCTTTGGCACAGATAGGCATGACTCAGCTCTACGCTGAATATGTTATGGGTGATTTTGACATGAGGGATTACCATCCCACAGCTTTACAACGTATGAGGGACTCAAGGCAGGAGAGCCAACATACACTGTTGAAGGGCAAAGAGGTCCCGCATGTCCTTAGTGAAATCAGAGATGGTGAACCACTCATAACAGGTTCTCTATCAAAAAATGTTCCCCCTCCTAACGAAAGTGAGGAGGTGGGGTATCAGAACCTATGCTCCACGATACACAACCCTGGTTCTGATCCCCGTGAACACCAGTTGTTTACAGAGGGAACAACAACTCATAATATGGATGGGCACTTAGATCGTCACCACGATCGAGGCCGTAGCAGCTGAAGAGAAGGCAAGAAGCATCGCCATGGTGGTAGATCACCTTCCTCTTCTCCTTCATCTCATCATTCACCCTCTTCTTCCACATCTGGGCGCAGCCATCACGAACATAACGGTGAGGATAGAGGTAGAAAAGATGAGAGACCTCAATGGGAAAGTCGAGAGAGAGGATAAGGGAAAGAACGAAGGGAAAGTAGGGAACAATGAAGATATCATAGGCATCATGAAAGAGATGATCATGATGAGCCCCTACTTGCAACCCGAAGTATGCTTGACATAACGGAGGCAGTAAGAATTCCAACAAGGCATTTAAGAGACAGCCAGATCAAGTGTTTAGACATGAACAATATTCCACGCTTTGAGGGGGAATACAACGTTGATCCGCAGCATCATTTACAGGCATTCCACAATGCCTGTGCCTTGCAGAACATAAAAAACGAGTGGCAAAAACTTAAGTTGTTTCCAAGGACACTCATTAAAGAAGCAGAGAGTTGGTACCGGTCCTTAGAATCGAAAACCATCAGGAGGTGGAGTATGATGTTAGAACTCTTCAACGATAAGTATCAAATGTACTCCAGAGTGTCTAATTTGCATAAGCAGATCCAAGGATGGAAGCAAGGTACTCATGAACCCTTGGATGCTACCATGGCCCATTACTATGCATTGTTACATCGTTGCCTCGGTCATGGTTACGCACAGTGGGATCAACTTCGCCACATCGTAGATGGGCTCAGACATGAGACGAGGAGAACCCTTAGGACTTATGCCTAAGGGAGACTATCAGAACTTAGAGCCCATGAAGTTCATCGCTTGTTGGAACAAGTAGCAAAAGAAGAAGGTGAACTACGAAAAAGAGAGAGTGTGGAAGAATACAACCATGATCCCTCCCTTCGGAAGAACGGAGTGAAATTTTGCGATGAAGAGGATGAGTCACCACTCGAAGAGTTGGTGAATAGAAAAACCTTGACGATTCAAAAACTAACAACAGAAGTATCAACTAAGATGGATCAATTGTGGGATTCCTTAGACTCCAAACTTGAAACTGTCTTGAAAATTGTAGAGGAGTCTAAGGAGGAATGAAGTAGTGACAAAGGTAAGACAAAGTGGAGAGATTTAGGCCCTGCACATAACAAGGGTAAGGGGAAAATTATTATCTTCGATGAAGTTGTGGATTTAGACACAGACGATGATGGTGGATGTGAGATCTGCCACTATGACCATCCTAAGGGATGTTGTCCAATCATCTCACATCTACAGGAGTCTAGGGTGTATGCACTTAACCCAAGACTTAACCAATGGCAAACACCTCGAAGGTTACCTTATCCATAAGGTAACCCAAGGTAGTTCCACCAACCACTAACGTACTATTCAAGTGAAACTCCACCACAATCCATCAGACAACATCAGCAGTGGCAATACCCACAGTCATGGGGGATGCCACCACTAACACAACAGTACCCTTACCAGTAGCCCGATCCATATGGTTATTATGTACAGTAGCCGGTTTCTCCAAGTGACTCTATGAGTCACACAACTCCCCAACGTCACTATCAAGTTCGGGAATACTTTAGGAGGACTCCTTCTCCTTCAAGAGACATCCCACATATACACCATCCTCCAACTCCATCCGCACCTCTTCCACCTGTAGTTCCCATACAACCTACTCCAACAATGCAAGGGGACTTCCCCACTCAACTGTAGCAATGCCACGCTACGAGAGCAGTAAACATTCAACCTGCTATTGGTTCTAACAACTGTAAAAAGAAAAGACCTTTCTTCATAACCAAAAGTTTAGACAAACTCTCATAACAACAAGCGGTTGAACCCATGTACACTCCTCCACCATCTAACACTTTGGAGCACCCTTCAGTCCAACAACAGAGTTGTATGCATACAGTTATGTTAACGCATACCATAATCGACTAGATCAAGGTAGGCCACCTTCCCAGGAAACTAACTGATCCTGGAAGCCCCTTAATCTATTTACAAATCACCGGGAATAAACCACATAAGGCTCTTCTTGACTCAGGTTCTAGAGTCAACCTAATTTCATGAGAGATGTACCAAGCCTGGAACTTGCCCCAACTTAAGAAGAGCAACATTCAACTAGAGCTGGCTGACCAGTCCATCACCATTCCCTTGGGATTGGTGGAGGACATCATTACCACTCTGTGTGGGTGGTCCTACCCAACTAATTTCCTGGTGATTGAAATCAACAACAACGAAGGGGGCTTCCCAATTATAATGGGAAGTCCATGGCTAAGTACAATAGATGTGTACCTAGGGATCCATGATCTTTCCTTGTAGATATCTAAGATAAACATATATGGAAATATCGGGAAGAAGAAAGTTTTATGCATCACATACAGTGACTCAGAGGGTGATGACATGGAAGAATGTTTAGCATTTCTTCCATGTAATTGGTGTGCCTAGGAAATACAAATTCAAAGATGCCTGTATGTAGCAACCACACCAGTAGTAAACAACCCATGGTTGACAGCTACTAGAAAGAGCAACATAATATGCATAGAACGAATTGGGGGTACAACTCATGTTAATAACGAAGGCATAGATACATTGGAGTATGAGCGTCACCAACTTCCACCCCTTAATCTGAGAACATTAGTGAGAAGAAGTTGGACACTTTTACGAAATTCAAATAGATGCTCATTATTTCGAATCTCTCCCTTGCTTTTTATTTATGGGATACACGGCCACCTATGCTAACTATTTGAGGCCCTTAGTTCAATTAATTTTTTGTTTTACACATTTTTGTTATACACGTTTTTGTCTTACTCGTTTTTGTTTTACAATTTCTTTAACTTTTGTTGTTTTTGTTTTACAACTTACTTCAACTTTTCTTATTTCTTTTTACAAATTTCTTCAACTTTTCTTGTTTTTGTTTTTCAACATCGTTTTCGTTTTTCATTGTGTGTGTGTGTGTGTGATCCATCCTGTAAGTTTGTCATCCAATAAGTGTTCAGAATGATGGTGTGAACTGTTTTCATGTTGATTGCTAATATTTGATTTTTACCTTTAAGTCATGATGTGGAAACTAAGGTATGTTTCTTTTGATATGGCAGGCAATGAGTTCACTTCATCCATCCATCCACTAGTTTCTATGATCTCTCTTGGCTTGGAAATGTACAGTCCCCTTTCTAATAAGAACTTTAACGAACCAGTGACTGGGCACTTCTCAAACTAAGGAAAGACTCAAGGTTTGACAAGGGTGTGACTTCAAGGGTACTTGATGTTTTTGTGTTGGCCATTCTCTTGGGTGCTTGGATGTTTTCTTCTTGAGTTTTCTTGTCGCTTCGACATTACCCTATTATCGGGAAGCTGAGCAAATAAAAATAAGAAATCTTTGCATGGTGTGGTTCTCACACATAAAAACACAAAACACAAAAAAAAAAAAAAACAAACAAACAAACAAAAAAGGACAAAGAGAAAAAAAAGAAGTGAAAAAAGTGAGAATTCAAAGCACACCCCTTAGACAAAATAATTCCTTGGGCTACAAGCACTGGTTATGGAACCAAAAATGTTCCCTCTAACTAAGGCCCTTCTCGCTTCCCATTCTCTCCTCCTTGTTTCGTCGGAATGGTGGTGGCTCTTGGGGGAAGCATTATTGTTATTCAAGGGGATGGATTAACCGGATGCATTGATGCGAAGTCACTGGATGTGGTTGGTTTGAGGCCGGAGTTGGAATGAGATTTGCCAAGTTACATTAATCATGAAACACACAAGGGGCTGTACACCACCTTGTTTTTGGGATTCCATTCCATTCTCTTCTCTCCATCCTTCTCTCCATTGTTCACCTCATTACTGGTTTTATCATTAGTGTATATTTTGGTAGATACATTGTTTTCTTTTTGGTAAATTCTCGTGGTTAAGACTTTAACTCTTGTTCCAAATGACATTCCCAGAGCCTAAGGACTCTTTGAATGTGGGTTTGTCAGGGCATTAAGGGCATGAGCCTGCTTTGGGGAGGACCCACTGACATTCCTATTTGGTGCACCAGTTAAATTCTTTCCCTTAACATTTTGCAATTAATTTTATTTTTTTCATTTCCATCTTGACATCTATTTCATCGATGTCCTAATTGTCTCTTTTTATCTATCTTTCTTATTCTCTTTCTTTTTCCATTCTCTCAGTATCGGAGGTTCACAATTAGTCATGGGGGTACAAGGCCCGATTTTTTCAATTTTCTCCTAGCCTAGATTTTTTCAATTTTTTCCTAACCCCTACACCTTCGGTAGTCATCATTAATATATCTCTAGATTCGTATCAGCCATACCACAACCTAGCCAATGGATTTACACCAAAGCAAGGTATCAACTCCATTGAAATTCATTTACCCTTGCTAATATAAGATTGTGTTGTGTGTGCAAATGGTAATCATGCAACAACAGAAGGGATCTGGAAGGAACGCTTGGAATGGAGCAGTGCTGGAAGCAGCTATGCAAGGAGCAAGATCGATGGTGTGCTTACAGATGGACAGCGAAAGGTGCAATCTTGGTGTTGGCAGTAGCAACACTTCTTTCTCTCTTCTCTCTTAGCTGCCAACTAAGGTCTGATGTCAATGTAATAAGGTGTTCACTCTTTTTGTCATGAACACCAGTTTTGTTATGTCTTGTAATGATGATCCATTCACATGTCATCCCATTAGTTTCCATTTGAGTCAATAATCCCATACCTTCCCGATATTATTGTAATGAACTCGAGGATGAGTTTTCATTTAGTCATGGGGGTATGATGGGATGTGATATCGCATGAGCCACGATATCACATCCCTCGCGATATCGCATCCTCCCCCATGATATCGCATACGCGATATCACGGTGCACCGTCATATCTATAAATAAGAGGCGGCTCTCCCTTGTTTCCTCATCCTAAGCTAAACGGTAGGGAAACTCTGGTAGATTGATCACTCCAGAGATAGAATATTTTCCATGTGCCCACAGTAGGAGTCCTAAAGTGAATGGATCTTTATTCGAGCAAACATTGTACTTGAACACAAGTTTGTGTACGGAAATAAAGACGAGCTTCTTGGATAAACCTTGCAGTGCATGGAATAGGATTTTATTATTGTTATTTATTATCTATTATTTATTATTTTCCTTCTCAACCCTTCTCTCTTAGTTAAGTGCCTTAGTACGACCACTTCGAGCACGTGCGTTACGCGTGGTGATCCCAGCAACGATTAGCGTTTGGTAGCCACGGTTGCATCGGTTTAGGGTGTGTACAGTAAGTGGGAACGGATGCTGACACTAGGTAATTTAGAATTAGTTCATTAGTTAGAGTTAGTGATTATTTTTTCAACCCTTCAACTCAATAGCATAGGAGATAAAACATAAAAACCATAAAAATCATATACCTTGGACTTACTTAACCATACACCATGAAAACTACAAGTAAGTCTAGGAAGACAATGAATAATTAACCCTAAGTGTTCCATGGGGTGTGTAGGCACTTAGTCTGTGGAGTTCGACCGGATCGCGCATGCTACGCTCATATTCGTATGGTTGAGTGTAGGGGTATCTTGCCACTCATTAATTAACTAGAGTAGGAAATAGTGATAGTATTTCCTTTGATGTTGGTATGTTTACTTTGATGCATTAGGAGTTATAAGTGTCTTTGTTTGAAGAAAAAGGATCATAAAAGGTTAAGGATTGAGCAAAGCACTAAAAAGAGCAAGAAGGAGTCAAGAGCCTTCATGTGTGACCCATGCTCCAAGAAGTAAATCCCTTCACAAAAAAAGTATAAATAGGGATAAAACCCCACCATCATAACTTGCATTTCATTGTTGAGTTTAAGTGAATAGAAGATCTTCCTTCCTTCATTTTTTTATTAAAGATTTTATGTGTTCTAGAAAACTTAACATGCTAATTCTTGTTTACATTCTGTAATACCATGAGAGTTTGTATATAACATCACGATGTGCAACACTGTGTATAATGTTAATGCATTATACTACTTTTTATTTAGATTTTGTGATAAATAATTCTATTTCTTGTATTCTTTAACTAGCATTAACTACTCATTATATCTGTTTATTATATTAGCATGATTGTTCCTCTTAATCTATATATGTGTTGATTTTGGTTTTTTCTATGGTGGAATATGTAATACATAACAATAAAAACACATTGTTTATTTCTATCTATGGTTCAAATATAATGTATGTAAGTAACACCATGAACACTATAATATTTATAGTGTGTTCTAACCTTTATGTTCTTTTGTTTATTTATGATGATCATCAAAGTATTTCTAGTTTCTTGGACTTGGTGATCTAATCATCACAAAACTTAACATAGTATTGAAGCCCGGTTTTGGTGATCTTTCTGATAAATCATTAGTTGGTTGAGATATCGTAGATGCTACATCACATCTACTTTGTAGCATCCTTGTCAATATGTCTTAGTTGGTTGCTATATCATAGATGCTACATCGCATCTGCTATATCGTAGATGCGAGATTGCATTTTCTATAACTTAGTTGTGTCAATGCATCCCCATCGACGCATGCATTGATGTGTTAACACATATGTGTTGATGCAACATCTTTCCTTGCCTATAAATATGTGAGCAACCATTGCGTATGAGACATATTTCAGTCATTTTGTAGCTAGACTCTTGCAATTTCATTTCATGATCTTAGGAAACAATCAGTGAGTGCCAGTAGTGTGAATTTGAGTTACAACATCTTATTTGAGTGGCATTGTACATGAACACATTTAATGAATGACAATAAGATCAAGATTGATTCACATTCATTACAACACTTTCACGTGGATTAGATTTACTTTCCATGCAATTTACTCTTCGTATACTTAGTTAATATTTATGATTTCTTGCATATTAATCAAATGGTGGACTGCATGCAACCAATTTCAAGCATAAACATGTATTTGCTTAGTAATCTCAATAGCATTATTGCTTGGTTTACCTAGTAGCATAACACTTGGTAATCTTAGTACTAGATATGTGGGTTCAAGATGTGTATGGCAAGCTAGGAATGGACCCTCATCATCCTTAGGCTAGTTTAGACTTTATCTTCATGTTGTTAATTAGATTAAATAATTAATTTCTCTATTATCGTTAAGATTAGCATAAGGCCAAAACAACATCAACCATCATATGCCTCACTTTGCACTAAATCATATGTGACAAAGCTATGACTAGTCCAAGTGGGAAGACAACGTCTTGTGATTAATGCTTAACAATCTAGATGCCACAACTAGTCCCATCCATGGAATTCAGCTAGATTATGCATGAATGCTTGTGCTTTGTATGGTTGGGTATAGAATATATTTGCCACTCATCATTGGTGCCGTTGTTGAGGATGGTGCTAGTTACCTAGATTAGTTATATCATAAATGATCACTGTAAAAGTATTAACAATTTATCTTTTAGAAAATATTAATATTTAAGGCACATGTTATCAAATAAAATCATGTCTTTTTCACATGTTGAAAACACTTATAGGAGAAATGGTAGGATCTATATTGAAGAGAATTGGAGTGAAAAACCTCAAGCAAGTGTTTCATATGCTCATTTAGACCCTTACTACACTCAAAGACTATGTTCAATTAATGCAAAAAATCCTAGAGGAGATGGAGTAATTCCTAGAACAAGGAGGACCTCAAGGCCCAGGACCTCCTCCAAACTTAGAAGAGATAAATGAAGGGACCATGGGGGAAGATATAGAAGCCATGGCGATTCTCCCAGTTCTCCATCTTTCTCTTCCTCTTCAACGTCTATTTTTGACAAAGATGAACATATATAGAGATAGAGCTTCACTAAGGGATCAGGATGAAAATAGAAATATAACACAAGGGCAAGATGAAAGACATCAAATTGAGCATAGACAAGATTAGCGTAATTAGATAAAAAGAAATAGAGATTATAACCATGACATGTATAATGCTAATGAACCCTTTTTGGCTACTAGGGGCATGACATGGATTAGGGAGGCAATTTAAATACCTTAGAGGCATCAATGGGAAAGCTACATCAAATGGCTTGATATGAACAACATTCTTAAATTTAAGGGAGGCTATAATTTTGATCCACAACATTATTTACAAGTCTTCCATGATGCCTATGCCTTGCAAAATATCAAACATAAGTGGAAAAAGCTTAAGCTCTTTCCTAGGACACTAATAGATGAACCTAAAAGTTGGTATATATCGTTGAAACCTCATTTAATCCACAAATGATCCATAATGTTTGAACATTTTAACAAAAAATACCAAAGCAATGTAAGAGTGTCCAACTTGAGGAAACAAATCCAAGGGTGGAAACAAGAAAATCATGAACCCTTGGATGTGGCCTTGGATAGATGCTATTTTCTACTACATAAATGTCTACATCATGATTTTTTTAAAAAAGACCAACTTCTCCACATCATAGATGGGCTTCTTAATAAAATGAGGGAGACCATTGGGATCTATGCCCAAGGTCGATTATCAAAATTGAAAGCCCATTAGATACAAAGGCTAATTGAATAGATGGAAAGAGAAGAATGAGAGCTATGTAAACAAGAGAATGTAAAGGAATATAACTAGAACCCAAATATTTAAAAGAAGGGGGTCCATATCTATGATGAGGAAAAGGGAGGTAGCTCTTGATGAGGTGATTTCATAACAAACCTTACCAATACAAAAGTCTATTGTTGAGCTTGAAGCAGGGTTGGATAAGATGTGGGAGTTGATGAATGACAAAGTTACAACCTACATGAAAACTATAGAGGAGAGGGTAACAAAAAAAAGATCAAGTGACCAAAACAAGTAGAAAAAGACCAAAGAGATAGGTAGGAACACTTATTGGCAAAAAAGGGAAAATGACTATAGTAGAAGAGGCTATATACTCAACAAAAGAAGAGGATGATGGATGTGATATTTGCCAATATGACCATCTAAAGGGCTATTGCCTAGTTATGTTACATCTACAAGAGTTTGGGGCTTTTGCTTTGAATCCCAAGTTTGTACCAAAGAAAATGCCTAGGAAATTACCTTACTTACAAGATAATTATAGATAGTCCTACAACCAATCGTACTATTCTAGTGGAACTTCTTATTAGCCTCAACACTATATTAATTGTAGTAGCAAAACCCATAGTCATGGGGAAGGCCATTAACAAACTAGCAATACCCTTAGTATTAGTCGGACCCATACAGATATTATGTTCAACAACTTGTTTCTCCAAATGGTTCTACTTTCTCTATCTCAAATCACTATTACCACTCTCCCAAATATCATCAACCTCTAACATCTCCTATGGGATCACCATCTTGAATCTCTTATCCTCCGTCACATCCTCAACATTCTCATACTTCCTTCCAACATATGTCACCACTAACAACATATGAAGGATCAGCACCACAACATCAATGAAAGAATGCCACTTGTGTTGTGAACATATATGTAAATGATAATGTTAGTAAATCTCAACCAAAGCCTTAGAAACTTTCTTTCTTGAGGATAGTTTCCTCACATGGGCAAAAAACCCTTAGATCTACTAATTCATCAAAACTAGCACAAAGCTAATCTGGTGCAACATCATTTCTCACAAAAACAATGTTTCCTAATCATATGCAAAAGCCAATAATCATTGCTGCTTTAACACAAGACATAAAAGATGAACCTATTATTATGGAGAGACAGAAAATTCCATGCATTACTAATAATAGTAAAGGGTGCAATTTTGGGCCAACAATGCAAAGTATTAATACGATTCCTATACCAACCCATAACAAAGTTGAGGAATAAGTGTGTGAGCAAAACCAAGTCTACACAGAAGTGACTAAACCAAAAGACACCTAGTGGCTCAAAAATGTGAATACAAAACCATTTAAAAGATGCATGGAAACATCCAACCCACTTATTAGCTCTTGTTCCACCTATAAGCTTAGTCGTGGGGGAGATACCCCTCTTCTAAATCAAGAACTAATAAGTGCTTTTCACTCTTTTATTTTACAATTTTTCATCATTTTCCTATTTCTTTCAACATTTTCTAATTCTTAATATGCTTTTCATTTCTTGTTATTTTTCTTTTCTTTTCTTTATAATTTTCTCCTTTCTTGAGTCATTTTCTTTATATTTTATGAATGTCTTCTAGGTTTTTGTTAATAATATTGCCAGTCATGATGTAGAAGTCAACACAATGTGTTGGGTTTTGTGTGCTATACTATCAAGATGATTGGATCAATAATTGTGTAAAGCAGTGAGACCACCTCATCCATCCCTCCAATTCTCTACATAAAAGTTCTTTATCATGAAAACAATATGGTTCTTCTTAAATGAAACTAAAATCAATTAATGATTATTATACCTTGAAGAAAGGGAAAAAAAGACCAAGTGGGAATGGTAAAGGGTGTGACCTTAAGAGGATTTGTTGGGTTTTCTTCTTGACTTTCTTCTTATGGTACATGGCTCCTCTAGGAATGTATCATCCCTCTTATCATCAACCAATAAATATGAAGCTATGTCTTTGTATGGTGTGGTGATGAATAGTGGAGTATCCAACACCCAACCATATGAGATACAAGTGTTCACATGTAATCGTGGTCAAACTCCATAGATAAGACAATGTAATTATACTAGTAATTAATTAGTGTTTGTGATCGTTATCTTCTCACATGAGTTGTTAAAATCAATACGTATGGTTTAACTCATGGTGAGGTATATGATATTGATGTTGAATTGGCCATTAAGCTCCTAGTAAATATGAAGTGAAAGTAAAGGTTTCTAAATCTAAGTGATAGTAAAACAAATCTAAATTAGCCTATGCAATGAGTAGCTGGTCTTGATCTTCTTGTCATACCTTAGACTTCATGCAACTACTACTAGGATTATGAAGTACCACAATACTGGATGTACCAAGTGATAGTACTATTGGATTACCAAGTAGTTACACTTACGTGCTCGAGATCAGTCGTACTCATTCTACTTAATGACATTAAAAGTAAATTGCAAGTAATGGTAAACATTAACTATGAAAATAGTAAATAGTAAAATAATTAAAAATAGAAATAAAACTAAGTGTTGCTGCAATGATGTTAAGTAATCTCAATCTTTATTATTGTGCATGCCATCTGTCCAAGTACATCATACTTAAATAAATATTTTTTTCAATTACAAAACACCACACTATGGGTAGACATTGCTAAGTATTGAATTCAAGAAAACAAACTGAGAGAGTTCGGTTACTAAGCTATCAAATCTACTATTGATTCATGCATCTAAGTGTTGCTTATATAGGCTGGAACACACCTTATGATATCATTTATATAATAATTTATGCTAAGATATGATAATGTATCTACAACATCGTAGATACAATGTTGTAACTGTGATATTGTTGTCACGAAAAAATTGGATTTATGATACCCCCATGACTAACTGAAAACTCATCCATTTCCTTACAAAATTGGGAGGTAGATTTACATGACACTGACTTTAATATACATGACTCTCTAGTGTCACAGTGGAGTTTACAAAAATGAACACATGACATGACAATTTTGATGAAAAATGAAAAACAAAAATTTGGTAAGGTTGAGTGTAGCCTTATGTTGTTCTAGGCAGAGGTGGCTCTTCCATTGGTTTCTTCCCCAGATCCTTAGACTTTTTAAATTGCTATTTATTTAGGAGTTCTTGGAACTTCTCTTCTTCTGTTCTTAGATAGTGAATTGTCCATGCTGATGAACCAATGTTTGATAGATTCGGTATGTTCCATGAACATGGTAGTTTTGGAAACATCTAATTGGCTTTAACGTACCATGCTGCAAACTGTCATCTCTCTTCTTCAAAAGCTCTAGCCTTTTCTCTAGGTTCATGGTAGTTTGTTAATTTTTTGGCTAGATTCACTGCTACTTCTTTTTGCCCCTGGTAGCTAGCCTTAACATCTTCTAGTTTTAAGTTTGCTACTTAAAGTTTTTGTAGAACATCTTTTTGATCCACAAACTCTTTCTCATATAAGGTATAAGTTGCTACTACTTTATATTCTAGCTCATTTTTGGGCCTTCCTACTATTAACATGGCCAAATTAGCATAATGGAGGCTTGCTAATGCCATGTATTCTTTCAAGTTTTCTATATACAAGTCTTTATTTTTCACTTCCACTTGATTGGTCTGGGTCATGCTATCTAAGATGGATTGCCAATCAGGATTTTGTGTTGCAATAGAATTGATTTTTTTCCTTTGCCATCTGGATCTCTTTCTCATCTATCTACTTGTACATGCCCACTTGGTCTCAGAAATGTTCTTTGATCCTTTCATGTTTCTTAGCCTTATTTTGTCACCAATTGATTTTGATAGTTGATTTTTGTTAGATAACATGTACCTCCTTCATAGAGAGGGTTCTGTTTTCTCTTACAAGGTAGCTCATATCTTGGTTGACCCTCATCAGTTGCTCTCTCAAATGATGCATACTTTCTTCTAGAGTGTTTTTTTGCTTTTCTATTATGGTCAACCTCATGTTGCTTGTAGTGAGTTTGTTTTCTTCCTATAAGGAAACAAGTTCTTTAACATGGGCATATGATTGGGCTTCAACTACTGAAGCATTCCATATTGCCTTTTCTTTCTCATCTTCTATGTCTTTATTTTTCTTAAGGAAGAAATTGATCTACTCAGTTATGAATTATGCTATCAGATTTGATGCTATGAACTGAGTTGGGTCTTTCCTTTCTGCTTTCATGGCTACAAGCTCTTCTTGTAATTGGTGAAGCTCATTCTCATCATGCTTTGCCTTGGTTTTGATCATGATTAATTTTCTTTTGGTAGCAATTAATTTAGACTGTGTTGTAGTAACATTACTAGAAATATCAAAGAGATTTGTCATAACTTGTCATATTTGCAATAGTCTATCTAACACATCTTCATGTTTTGCAGGAGTCATAGAGGTACCAACTAGCATTTGAACATCTTTGGTTCCAAACATATTAGCTGGTGGCATAATAGGTATATTAAATGATTCTTTGATGTGATCTGTGATTATTTTTTGGGCTCCCGCTGCATCATGGTGCTACATGATCACAATTGTGACTCCTTTTCTAGATTCAAGCATCACTTGGAATGATGCAACATTCTTAGAAATCTATTGTGACCACTAGGCCTCTCCTCCTGACTACAACGATATTCGTCCACTAGCAGGATTGGTTGAAATGGTTGGTTTAACTGCATCATCAATAACTTTGAATAGACTGGCCTCTTCTCTACTTCCCCAACTAATAATTTTTGCAATTTGCTATAGATGACTCATTGAAGGTTTGTAATCTTGTGAAGGTAGTGGTGGAACTTATGGTTATTGTTGTTGTTGTTCTATGCTTTGGGTACTCTTCTTAGTACTTGGTTTTTCTTTTAATTGGTCCTTTTTGGAAGGCATTGGCTTGAGAATTTCAACATAGGAAGCATTCTGTGCCTTGCTTAATGCATCATTTGTATACCCTAGCATGCCAACTCATTTACATAACTTTCAAATAAGGTAAGGGAATGGAAGTTTTAACTTTGCTGCCTTCTTCTCCTCGAACCACCTTTTGATTTTTATGAAGTAGAGGTGAGTGATGTTTGCATTAAATTTTTCCATTAATATTGCACTCCCTCTAGTTGCATATGTAGATACTTGATTTAATCTCTTGGTAGGAAATAGGTGATAAGTGCCAATTTTAAAATAGATTTTTTCTTTTGTAATTAATTCACTATATTCTTTATCTTTCTTTCCATACACCCACTACAACCATAGCTTCTTGGTGTCTATGTTAGATTTGGTTGATATCTATGCCACCTTTTCTCCTTGATTGGACACATTCAATACCTCTATGATTGTCTTAACTAAGTAGGATACCAAGATTCCTTTAATTTTGACTTTAGCATCAACTTCTTGATTTTTCCAAAATTGGAGTGTTTGTCCAAGATACCACTCTCCATTGTTTCTTAGAGTAGGCCACAAAGGAGATGACTGAAGTTGGGCCTTAATAGCTTTTGAAGAAGATTCCAAAAATGAACCAAAGTCGAGTTCCATAATGACTCTTGACATGATGAACTTTTCCTGAATAGTCTGAAGGCATTCAGGTGATAATGTGAGTTATTGTCCCTAGATGAGCACTAGTGGAACATCCAATTCTACTTGAGCATATTGCTTTGTGGTATTAGTTTGTTAATGAATTTTGAAGGGTTGTGCTTCCTGCTCTCCTTGTTCTACTTGCAGATTTTGCTCGCTTGCTTGTCCTCTTCCACAGCCTCATGGTCTTTTGCTTACTAGTCATGGAAGTTCTCCTTGTGCTCCTCTTTTTGAGACCATCTACAATCAATCAAGGGTTTGGAATTACTAGAGTATTCTCATAAATGAGCAACAAATTGATACCCTACTCATACCCTTAGTTATATCAAGTTCTTAGTTCATTATGATTGTAGAGTTAGAAAATTTTATAATAACAACCCCATAAGTACTTTAAATGAGTGGCATGATCAATTAGAAGTCTTTTTAAAGTTGTTTTGGCCTTAACATGAGTGATTTACTTTTAAAAATTCTTAATATGTCTCCTTAGAATTACCCCTATAATACCTTTCAGTTGTTAGCATTTTCAAAAAAATCATTTAGAGTGATAACTAAGGTGATCACTCTAGGATCATGTAGATTTGAAAATCATACAAATTAGGGCAATAATGAGAAAGTTATGGGCATTAGAGGGTGGAGTGTCAAAGCTCTTAGCTACAAAGAAAAATTGGTAACAACTCCCTTCGTGTGAAATTGAGAAATGAAAAAATTTTCTAACTCCCCCATGCTATATATAGTAGTTATGGGTGCAATATCATAAATGAGACATCATGGATACGATATTGTAGGTGCCTACGATATTGTAGATATGATGTCACCATAGGAAAATAAAAATTTATGAATGTTTTTCTCAAAAGAAAAAAAAAAGTCCCATAGGATGGTTGGAAGATATGCATCATGTTGAAAGGTTCTTGATATGGAAATGATGCTTCAGTTGTAGTAAATAAGCATTGAAAGTCTATGATTAAGGAATCTTGCGCTATGAAATTATATGAGGTATTGATGGAATGAATGAAAAAGACAACATTTTTGTGTTATTAAAACAGATAGTGTGAATGATATGGGAAGTATTTATTATTATTTATTGGAACTGGAAGGCTCAAGATGATGTGGAATCACTTGGCAAGTATAAGATATAATAGTTATACAAGTGGGTCCTTCCCAAAGCAGGCTCTAGCCCTTGATGCCCTTGTATAACCATGCTTAAAAGTGTCCTTAGGCACTTAAGGAGTTGAATGTAACACATACTTGTTTAGCAAGACACACATATTAGTACCACCAAATTGGGAAAATAACTCTATGTTACACAAAATCATAAGTTATGATTATTCAAATAGTGAGATGAAATAGGTTTAGAAGGAATTGCAAGAATTAGGACATGAGGCATAATGAATTCTTGTGTTTTATTAGTGGTTAAAGTAATCATTAGCCTTTCTATCCAAGATTCAAACTAAGTCTAGACCACATTCTAGTGACATTGCATCATTTCATGTCTTGGAATTACAATTTTTAGGCTATCAATGTTACAAGGAGTATTGTCACTTGGCATATTGTCCAAGGAAGGAGTTTTATTCATAACACTCATTTTTATTTTTACATTTTTGAGAAGCTACCTATCTTTAGGAATGGATAACATGTCTTTCTAGTGGGACCCCCAAAAACTTATTTTGTGCTCTTTATTTGTTATTTGTGTCAACCCTTTCTAACATAACACTTATTTTACTCTTATTTCCATTTTTTGTTAGATCTACAAGGATATAATACAACCTTAGTAACATGATAGGACTTATAATAATAATCCAAAAAGAATCCACAAGTTCCCTTGATGTTACACCCTTTTCATTCCACTTGGTTCCTCACTTTTCTGTCCAAGCATAATGATCACAAGTTTATTTTTAGTTTGATGATGGAAAGAATATCATTATGGTCATGGTAAGAACCTCTTATTGTTGGAATGGATGGATGGATGATGTGGGCTCACTATGCAAATAATTAGCCTCTTATGACTTGATATCATAAAGAAATCTTCACCTTATTGAGTTACATTTTTCCTTTATTTAGATGTGTTTTATTAATGATCAATAATTATTTACAATTAGTTTGAAACAAATTAGAAAAGGAATGGGAAAGATGGTAAAAAAATTATGAAAAAGCATAAAGAATGTAAAATGTTAAAGAATTGAAAAATATTTTTAAAATGGAAAAATTTTGAAGAAATGAGAAAGTATAAAATAATGAGAAAAATGTAAAAGAATGTTAAAAATGAAAAGAATTGTAAAAAAAAATTAGATAAAATTAGTAAGGTACCTAAGATTTTAAATGGACAGCCCTACGACTATTATGAAGATTAGAGAAATGGAAGATGGAGCAAGTGGAAGACTGCTGAGTAGGTTGGGTAGATTCCTTTGAGTACTCATAGTATGGTTTGACTTGTTGGATATTGACAAGGATAAGCTTATGTGTGCCAGGTGGGTGATGAATATGTAAGACACTAGATGGATAAGTGACGTGTACTATGTATGGTCCCTTCCAAAGTGTTTGAAATTTAGCCTTTTGGGGTAAATGGCTAGGATTGTAATAGAGAACCTTGTCACCTAGTTGTATGGTTACATTTCTTATCTATAAATCATGCCTAAGTTTGGAATAGTACTTGTGGACTTCACTACCCATAAGTGCTACTTGTCTATTTTCATCTAAAAGATTCAAATTCATTAGATGTTTGTTTTGTGCTAAACTCAAATCAAGGTCAAGTTCACTAGTAGTAGATAAAGTGTGAAGCTCTGCCTGGATTGGAAGTGTCAACAACTTTCCATAGACTAACTCATATGGGGTGTACCCTATAGGTAATTTTCAAGATGTTCTATAGGCCCATACGACATCATTTAATTTTGTACTCCAATCTTGTCTAAACCTATCAATTATCCTAGTGAGTATTCTAGTAATTTCATGATTAGTGACTTCAACTTGACCATTTACTTGGGGATGATATGGTGTTGTTAATTTATGGTTAACCCCAAGTTGTTACATGAGTTTCTTAAAGGTAGCACTGGTGAAGTGGGTTCCATTATATGATATTAGTATTCTAGATACTCCAAATTGGTTTACCACATGTTGTTGAAAAAAATTGGTCTCTATTTTTTCTATATAGTCCTTTACTATTGTTGCCTCTACCGACTTTGTGCAATAATGCATAGTCATAATAATGTATGCTTTTTTCATTTGACATTAGTTGAATGGGCCCCATAAAATCAATTTTCCAAATATCAAAAGGTTCTAGCAGCTGTATCTAGTGTTGTGGTCCTTCATATATGGTTGTAATTCCTCCATATCTTTGGTAATGTTTACATGATTGGGCAAAAGTATGTGCATCTTTGAATAGAGTAGGCCAAAAGTAGGCTACCATCAGTAATTTAAGTGTTGTTCTACGCCCTACATAGTGACCACCACATGAACCTTCATGGATGTCTTGTAACACTCTTTTCTAGCCATGATCAAGTACACACCATTAAATAAGGCCATTTGCATAAATTTTGTACAGGTTGTCATTTATTTCCATGTCTTGTTTAGCTTTGTGAAGGAATTTTCACATTGTTTTCTATTCCATTCAACAAGAAGCTCTTGTGTGGTGAGATATGTTAGGTACTCTATAGTTCATGGCTATTCTATTGAATTTATGGCCTTTGTTGTTCTAATGAAGAGGTTCTCATTAGGAAATTAGTATGACAAGGATTCTACTTGGTTGTCTGCATCCCATTTTAACCTTGATGAATGATTAGCTATAACAATTTCTATCTCTTTTTTATCAATCATTGTGATGTCAAACTCTTGAAGAATCATGAGCCATCTTATCACTCTGGGACTAACTATTGGCTTGTTCATTAAAAATTGGATAGCACTATGGTTTGTGTGGACATAGATTTGGTAAACGAGCACATAATGTTTTTATTTTTCAAGCACATACACCATGCTCATTATCTCATTTTTAGTTATGGTGTAGTTTAATTGTGCTTTGTTGATGCTCCTACTGGCATAGTGTATGTAGTATGGTCTCTTTCAATCATCAAGTTGTATCAGTATTATGCCAAGTGCATAGTTGAAGGCATCATTCATGATATGAAGAGGCCTTGACCAATCCAAAGCTTGAAGGATTGGTGTGTCAACTAAATTTTGTTTCAAAGTTTCAAACACCTTTTCACATGATTTAGTCCACTTAAAAGGTACATCTTTCTTTGTGAGTTCTACCAGTGGTTTGGCTATTTTCAAGAAATTTTTGATAAATCTTCTATAGTATCCCATATGGCCCAAAAAACATCTAACATCTTTTAGTGTCTGTGGCCTTTGAGTGATATTTTGGATAACTTTGATTTTTTCACGATCTACCTCTATACTCCTTTGGGAGATTTTGTGTCCCAATACTATGCCTTCATGGACCATAAGATGGCTATTTTGCCAATTGAGCTTCAGATTAGTTTCAATACATCTTTTAAGTACTTGCTCCAATTGGTCTAGGGCTTACTTGAAATCTAGCCTGTATGTGGAGAAATCATCCATGAAGACTTCAGTACCATTACCTATCTACTTCTTGAAGATGCTTAAAACTAGACTTTGGAAGGTTGTTGGTGCCTTGCATAGACCAAAAGTCATTTTTCTGTAAGCAAATATTTCCCATGGACTAATGAATGTGGTTTTCTCTTGGTCCTTTGGTGCAATGCGAATTTGATTGTATTCATTGTACCCATCTAGAAAACTATAGCACTTATATCTCAAAATTATGTCTAGGATTCAATCAACAAATGGCAATGGAAAATGATCCTTAAATGTGGCTAAATTCAATAGTCGAAAGTCGATGTAGACATGCCATTTACCTCCCTTATTTGGAACTATCACCAAAGGGCTTATCCATTTACTATCTATAATTGGATAAATGAATTCTACCTTAAGCAAAATTTCCAATTCCTACTAGACTATCTCCTTGAGTTTAGGATTAAGTCTTCATTGAGGTTGATGTTTTGGTTTGACTACAAGATTAGTGTAGATCGAGTGTTGGCAAATTCATGGATCAATTTCTGTGATCTCATTATAAGACCACATGAATGCTATAGGCCATTTGTTGAGCACTTCCAATAGTTTCCTTTTGTGTTCCTTGTCTAGGTTGGCATTGATAATTATTAGGTTCTTATTGTTTAGAAATGCATATTCTAATGTTGTTGGTAGGGATTTCAATTCTAGTGGTTCTGGTTCCATTGATTATAGGATTTCCAAGTGGTTTTAGTCTATTTCTTCCTCCTAATTATTCTAAGGGTAAGAGTGTCTTTCCTTAGTTGTTCCTACTTATCTATTTCTACCATGTAGGTATTGATGATCTGTTCTTCTAGTTCCATGTACTTATCAAATTGGATTTTTTCATTGGTAATCAACCACTAGGTACCCTCTTGTTGGGTGGTTGCTACACATAGGAAATTTTGCATACAATTTGTTTCTACACATTGATTGCATGCCTTAGTCTCTTTTCGATCAATGGCCCAAATTATTTGCATGCAATTGCACATATGATTGTTGTATGCAATACATGAAATCCTTCATTTGTATATGATTCTGGCTTCATCTTCCTTGGAAATTTCCAAGTATAAATCATAAATTCCAAGATTAGCATCCATGGTGCTAAGCCAAGATCTTCCCATGATAATTGGAAACTCTTCCTTATTTTCCCCCCCACATGAATTACTAGAAAATCAATAGGATAGGACCAACCACTTATGGTGGTAATGACATCATCCACATGTCCAAGTGGAACTACGATTGATTGGTCTACAAGCCCTAAATAGATGTTACTTTTCTTTAGTGGTGGGAGGTTCCAGGCCTGGTACATGTCTTGAGATATTAGATTTACTCTAGACCTAGAATCTAATAGAGCTTTGCATGGTTTTTGTTTTGCTATTTGGAGATAAATCAAGGAACTTCCTAGGTCAATTCTTTTTCATGAAAGAGCCACTACCTTGTTCCAATGGGTTACTATTTATGTAAGCATGATAGTTGTGACATTTGAACCTAATGAAGTTGGAAGCTTATTACATTGGAAAAGACTTGATGTAGATGGGATAGAGTTAGATGTGTTCCCAATCCACTAAGTATCCTTTCTTTCATGTGTATTTACTACCCTTGTAGCACTTTTTGGTTGAGGTTGTGATGGCAAGTTCCCTTGCATAATAAGAGGTGGCACTGGTGGCATAGGACTAAAGGGTTGAGTAGAAGTTCTAGTTGGTGGTGGATGCATATATAAGTTGGAATTAGTCCTTGGTGGCATTGATTTGTGGTATTCTACTAAGTAGTATTGTGGGGTTTGAATAGTTGCACAATTAGGCGAGGCTAGATGCTGGACATAGTATCCATAAGGATTAGGTTGTCGATATGGACACTATTGGCATAGTGATAGCATGGCCTAGGATTGTAGCTACTACCATTTCTAATGGTACTACTCCTATGGCTGCAGCAAGGCTTCACTAGGATAGTACGTTGGTTGAGATTATCATTTGTAGTTATTTTGAGGATAAGCTACCATTTGGATATTTACTTTTGAAAAAATGTGGATTAAGTGCATATGCCCCAGTTTTCTGCACATGTACCATGATTGACAACATCCCTTGGGATGTTCGTATTGGCACATGGTGCAACCCTCATCATCTATAAAGGTAGTGTCTGAGTGCCTAGCTACTGAAGCAACTTTACCCTTTTGTCCAAATTACTTCTTCTTCTTTTTGTTCCTACCTTTGTTGAGTGCTTATTCTACTTTCTCCTCCACAATATTTAGTGCTATTGTACATCGTTCATCTACAGAATCCCACATTTTTACTACCTATGCTACTACACTAGCAATAGATTTATGAATTGATAACATCTCCTTCCTGATGATTTGGTCAAAGGTTTCTTCCTCTGGGGTATCACACACCCATGCATCTATTTTCTAGATTGATGGATCCCTATTTTATTCTTTAGTTGATTCCTTTTTTCTATGTTCTCCTTATTCTTTTACCACTTGATCAATGAGGCATTGAATTTGATGAGTGGTTAATTTTGATAGTCTTCCTTGGGCATAAACCCCAAGGTTCTCTCTCTTTTTGCTTCTTAGTCCATCTATGATGTTCCTCAATTGTTCATTTGATGAAAATTCATGGCTTGGACATCTGTGTAATAGTGAATAATAACTACCCATTGCTACAATAAGGGTTTCATGAGTCCCTTGTTTTCAATTTTGGATTTGCTTTCTTAGGTTCAACACTTGTGAATATGTTTGATATTTGTTGATGAATCGTGATTCATCAGGTTGCGATATCGGACCCACGATATTGGATATGTGATATTGGGTACGTGATATCACATCCAGCAGCGATATCAAATATGAAATATCGTGGTTCCTATGTGAGCCTATAAATACACATGAAGGCACATGGGAAAGGAATCTTTTTGGTCAGTTTTAGAAAGTCAGTTTAGTGTAGGATCTTTTTATCAGTTTTTCTCTCAACCCTTTCTCTTAGTGCATGCCTGCAGTGTGATGATTGTAATTGTACGACATCCTTTATTCAAGTGTGACGTACTTGGACATGCACATGACTGGAAATAAAGAGTGAGATTACTTCATCATTATAGCATTCACTTAGTTTAATTATTTAATTATTATTGTTATTTATTGCTTTCATAGTTAACATCTCTTTACCCTAAACTCCTATTAAACATGGAATGATTACGACTTAATCACGAGCATTTAAGTGTGACTACTTGGTATACCAGTAGCGTACCTAGGCCATGCGCTTGGTAATCCTAGTGGTAGTTGTGCACGAGATCCAAGATGTGTACGGATGATTAAGGAATAGATGCTCATCGCACTTAGGCTAGTTTAGATTCTCTCTCCCTATCTCCTTTTAGTATAACTCTCTCTTCCCTTTCCTCTTAGTTGAATTAAAGATTATTTTCCATCGCCTCTAGGAGTAGCATTAGTTTAGGAAGATATCATACACCTCACTTTGGACTAAGTCATACGTGATAAAGCAAATACTAGTCTAGGTGGGAAGATAGGGAACTGTGATCAACGAGTAACTATCTAGATACCACAACTAGCTCGTATGTGGAGTTTGACCAGATTGTGCGTGAAATGCTCGTATTCATATGGTTGAGTGTAGGGGTACCTTGCCACTCATCATTGGCACCGTTGTCATGGACGATGCTAGTTATTTAGATTAGTTACATCATACAAGATCACTATAACAAAGTATTCATGATACATCGTTTAGGAAAGAAATTAATTTAAGTCACACACAAATTCACACACCATGTCTCTCTCTCAAGACTATGATAATGTAACAACTCGTAAGGCAATTCATTAGAGAACCAACAAATTATATGATGATGAAGATGAAGTTTGAAGTACCCAATCTGATGTAGGGTTTCCTATAAACATAAATGAAGACAACATCGTCCCAACTCACAAATGCATAACATACGTAGTGACGATGAACCCTGACTGGCCATTACAAGCCTAACAAAAATACAAGAGGTTGTTCGAATATCTCATAGACATTGCAAGGAAGGCTGTCTACCCAAGCTTGACTTAAACAACTTTCCCAAATTCTTAGGAGGCTATGAAGTAGATCTACAACAACATTTATGAGCCTTCTACAATGCTTGTGCATGGAACAACATTGATAATGGATGGCAAAAAATTAAGCTCTTTCTTATGACACTCATTGGCCACACAAAAGTGTGGTATAGGTCCCTAAAACCAAAATCAATCTGACGTTGGCCAATAATGGTAGAGCTCTTCAACGAAAGATATCAAACCTATGCAAGAGTGTCAGCCTTGAGGAAAAAAATCAAAGAGTGGAAACAAGCACAACATGAACCCTTGGACATGGCCTTAGAAAGATATTATATATTGTTAAACAACTGCCCAGGCCATGAGTTCTCTAAGGAGAGGCTAATGTACCATATCGTTGATGGGCTCCGTAATGAAACAAGGGAGACCTTAGGGATGTATGCTCAAGGTTAACTATATGAGCTATGAACCCACCAACTCCAAGAGCTTATCAAATAGGTAGCAAAAGAAGAAGGAGAAATGGCTAAATGGGAGAATGCTGAAAAATCTCAATAGGCTTAAAAATCAACAAGGGCCCAAGATTATGAAGAGGAGAAATCAACTCACCTCAAGGAGGTGGAACCATCTTTGCCAGTACTACAATCATTGGATGAAATTAAGGCAAAGATCAATGAGATGATGGAATGGATGCATAAAAAATATGGAGAATATGCCAACATTATTAAAGGTAGAGTCATGACAAACCAAGAAGAAGGACGAAATACCTTTAGACAATCCGAAAGAAGGGTTGAAAAAAATAAGAGCTCAACTGCTAATCATACGTATCAATGCAAAATTTGCCTGTACAATCACCCCAAGGGCCAATGTCCAATCTTGTCACATTTACAGGAGCACTGGGGAAGAATGTTACATCCAGAGTTTGTACAGAGATACTGTGTTCGAACATAGTGGCAACAATCCTGGTCATGGGGGAGGCCATCCTCAAATTGGTTACACCCTTCATACCATCCGAATCTAAGTTCTTATCAAGTCCAACATGTTTTCCCAACTGGGTCAATATCCTCTATCTCACCACATTATTATCATTCTTCTCAATACTATCAACCCATATCCTTTCCAACACAACCACCACCTTGGATACCTTACACTTCTCATCAATTTCAACATTCTCATCTTTCACCTCCTTCTACATCGCCACCAAGTGTTCCAGAGGGTTTTGTGCCACCTCACCAACCAACGAATGTTACTTGTGCTGTAGCAGTGGGAATCCTCCACAATATCATAGTCGACCCTTCTTTAGATGTGACTGTAAGAAGGGACAATACACTTCTGAGTAGCACAAGTCCAACACTATAATGTAGCTCCCTCCTCAAACCTAACTCCTTGTGTTACTTTCTCTGGGCCACCAACCAATACTCCAACAACCATACGGCCCAATGAATATAGCCACTGAGGGAGATAGATTGATCCTTCCATACCATCTTACAGTCAAGGGTACCATAGTGGGTTAGCTGCTCATTAATTAACTACACCCTATAACCTGATCCACTATGCCAACTATAACCAAGTGTGTGAACCCCAATGGGGTAGGTATGACCGAGTCCCAACATTTCCAACATGCAAGGATCCCAACTTGTCATTTATTAATCTTAGCCATGCTCAACTGTTTAATTATGGGGGATACGCCCCATTCTAATAACAAGCAGCATTAATAAATATTTTTAATTTTCTTTAATTTTGAAATTTTTGTTTTTTAGTTTTTCACTTTTCAACTTACTGTTTTTTTGTCTTTTTATCTTTTTGTGAGTAACCTCATCTACGAATAAAACACTCATGTGAATCGTTGGTTGAGGTGTTGTTTCACGTTATCAAGTCTCAGATGACTAATTATTTGGACAGTGAGCCCACAACACCCATTCACCCATTCTATTAATAAGAGGTTCTACCCTGGGTATAATGATATTCTTAATCGTTAAAACTTGAAGTAACCTTGTGTTATCATACCCAGAGTGAAGAAGGATGGACTAAGAAGGAATGGCCAGGGTGTGACATTAAGGGGACTTGTGGATTCTCTTTGGTGGCATTTGTAGGAGTTATCATGCAGCTTGATTGTACTAAGATCCTTGTAGATCTAACGAAAAATGGGAGTAAGAGTAATCAAAACGAACTCAACAAGAAAAAATAATAATGTTATTCCAGGTGGTTCCATTGGAAAGACATGTACCCATGCCTAAAGGTAGGTAGCTTCTCTGGATAAAGCAATACTTCAAAAAAAAAAACACACATACACACATTGTGCCGCAATGCAAAAATCACTCTTCTCTTGAACGAAACACCAAGTGATTGTACACCTTGCTGTCATGGTGCTCTTATGGTTGTCCATCATTAGATGAAGTGATGCGATTTCACTGATTAGAGGAATGGACTTGGTCCTAATTTTGGAGTGAAGGGTTAATGACACATTAATCATGCCTTACACTAAGGATTCATTCTACATTGGGCCAGTTACCTCATGTCCCAATCTCTGCAGTCCCTTCTAAAATTTGCCTCACCTCATTGTTCATGTATTTAGGACTCGTGACTTATGTAGCATTGAATTTATACCTCATCATGGTGGTATCTACATATGTGTGTGTTTTGTTGCATCGATGTAGATTACATTTAACCCTTCTAGTGCCTATGGACATTTTAAGGTGTGGTTACGCAAGGGCACTATCAATTGGAACCTACTTTGGGGAGGACTCACTTATGTGACTTTTGTAATTTGCACTTGTAACACATCTTCTGCACATCATCTTATATCCTCTAAGCATTACCAACGTTCTTCTTTCCCTTATCATCCTTCAAGTTCAAATGCTCTTATAAGCTAACTCATGTCCTTTTTCCCCTACTCTTCATGATTCTCATTAATAGATTTTACACCATTATATTCCTTGTGCCTTTAGGACTAGTTTGTATTACCTTGGATCCCTTTACATTGACCTACATGTCCTCAGTTTATACCTTGGAGTTTCACAAAAAATTCAAAAATTTTGTACTTTTTAAAGTACCCTATTTTTAGTAGGACGCGACATCGAGTCCCCGCTAGCGGGTACACGATATTGCATCCTTAAAATATATAAATATATGGCCCCCACACCTATCACCATCATTTTCAGCTGTTCATGTGAGGGAAGTTTTTCAAATTTTCTTCTACGACTTGCGATTGCGCACCTCTTGCTTTGATAACCATAACTCACTTGTTGGTGCTCCGATTTTCATTCTGTCTGAACCTACTTGAACCCGGAGTGTTCAGCTTAGTCATGGGGGAGGGGTACATACCAAATTACACATACATTTTTTTAAAATTCATCATCGCTCAAAGGACACTATCAATGGTAATTCATTATAATAATAATAATAAACATGTGCCAAAAATAATATCATCTCCTTATCTATACCAAGAAATTAAACTCTGAAACCACCTAAGCAAAGTGAACCAAATATTAAAATCTTGTGGGGATATTTCCATAAAAACTCTTAACGTTAAAATCACACAGAATCAAAATTAACTCATTAAGGTAGGAAGTAAGGTATAACTTAACTTTGGTAAGCAACCTTACTAATGATGGGCCTCGTGTGATTGTAGATGGCCCCAAAGCATGCACAACAAGAAGGTCTCTCTCAAGGTGTGTTTAAGAAACCTAGGAGAGGTAAGGGACAGATGCTTACCAAACAACATGTAGAGTAGGAGGAGAAATCGTTCAGTATCCATCAAGAAGAACCTGCCATTGTGCAATCAAGATAGGTAGAAGGAGGAGCTGCTGCAGTGCCTAAACAAGGACAACACCTCACGTTGCCCCCGGAATGTGTCTAGGCCATCCATGAAAGGTCCACATTAGCTACAGTGATCATGAAATTGAATTTCAAACCTTTCACGGAATTCGCTCCTGAGGTTGTTAGGGACCACCTCAAGGGGTCTCCCTTATGGCCTATCCTCTTTGAAAGTGGTGCCTGGTACTTAGGAGAAATGTACCAATTCTGGAACAATAAAGAAGAAGGCACCACAGTTAACATTTGTGATGTATCTATTGATTTTTCTATCTAAGCCATTTTGGAAGTGTTAAACCTTTCGAATATAGGGCCAAAGGTTTATCGTCTATCCACCCACTCTAATGCTGATGCACGAAAGGTTTGGTTAGATAGGGCATATGGTAAAGAAGATAAGACCTATGGAGAGTTGACGTTGGAAGAGAAAATCTACTTTAAAATTGGAACTTATCACACCTTCCCCATAAAAGGGTTAAATAGAATTTCAACATATGCGGTAAGAGGATGTGCAATATTGATGGGAAAGGTTAACGCTAACCTACCTCATCTATATTTCATGGAGATCTTAAGGTGGTTTGAAGAACGTAAGACAGGGAAGTTTACTTTGCCCTTCCCTTGTCTCATCAGGAAACTGTGCAAGTATGCTGGTATTCGAGGATACACCAATAATGTCCTTAGGAAAGTCCAAAATGCTTCATACACTGAACTACTAAAGCCACCAGCTGCAAGGAAGATTGTTGGTGAGATGTTGGGGCTAGAACAAGAGCAAGCACAGATGGTGGGGCCCACTGCAACCCAACTTGCAGGGCCTAGCCAACCTCCAAGCATGGAACCCAGTCAACAGCAAGAAGTAGGACCTAGCACAAGCTAGCAAGATCAACCACCATTGTTGTAGGACTACTGACCGTCAATGAGCCATCTCAGCGCCATCATTGAGACGGTCAGTTGGGGAAGTCGTGATGATGCAAATCTCTTCTGCATCATCGATGATGCCATATGGTCCACTATCTCTGTAGATCATGCATGGGGCAAGTTGTCCATTCAAACAAGAGGAGAGGAGAGTCATTGGTCACAACAGATTTTAGGGAATGCTACATCCTTTTAGGTGCAACTAGAAACTAGTGAAGGAGCCATAGCAGTGGTCATGCAACACCAGGATGCAGCTGGAGTTGTAGAGGTGGTCATGGACCACATCAAGGAATCTTTTAACGTCCCTATTGTGCCACCGACAGATTTCACAAAAGCACGGGATGCTCAAACTCTGGCTGATCCCTCAATGACTCCTGCGGAGCATGAGGATGTGCTTGATCAATTACTGCAAATAGGATAGGTAATGAAATCCTTGTTTGACATCTCACAAGATGTTACAACATCATAATCAGACCTCATCTCCACCAAAGAAAAGCTGGTCATGACAAAAATAAGGGTCAAGCACGTAGAAGTAGAAGTTGCAAGACTACAAGAAAGGCTCGTAACCCTATAAGTAGCGCAGCGGGATCCCTCTCAATTTGTTTTCACAGACCAGTTAGACACCTCCAGGATGGACCAACTCAACAAATTGCTGGTAGAAAATAAAAAGGTGGTAAAGGAAAAAGAGAAGGCCAAGTGGAATGCCTCCATGGCACAAGTGCAAACTTAAGCGCACGCCAAGGCACTCAAGGCCTTACAAGAAGAAAACAAATAGCTTGTTGCTGACAATCTTCAGTTGACTTTTGTGGAGTAATAGAAGAACGTTCTTGAAGAACATTTTCAATGACTATGAGAATAGCTAATTAGAGTCAACCAGGACATGAACTATTTGGCCAGGGAAAATCGAACCCTCCCAATGGAGGAGGTATGCACCATCCGTTAGAAGATGGCCATCGAAATAAGCGTGTGGCAGAACAAGGCCAAGAGGTATGAAAAGTTAAAAGAGCACTTTTGAGACCAGGTGGAAATGTACAAACAAATCATTGAAAAGGAGATCCATATGGCCAAGGCCCACATCAACACTTTTAGTGCACCACACACTGATTGGTGGGCCATATTCAAAATGTTACAGAGTACATGGAGTTGGCAAATCTAAGGTATGCCAATCTAACCATGTTGATAGTAGGGCGCTCAAGGACAGAGCTCGAGAAGTAGGTAGCTACCACCTATGCCAAGTATAAAGTAGAATTCGCAGAACACAAGAAGACATTGCAGAAGTTGGAAGTTGCAAATTTTGAATTGGAGGTCATTAAAGCAAGCTACCAAGGAGAAAAAGATGTCACAACAGACTTGGCTCAAAGGCTTACAGATTTTTAGGAGTGTAGAGACAAAGCTAGAGCCTACAAGGAAGAACGATAGTTATTTGCAGCTTGGTACATCAAGGTAAACAAAATTTTTTTGCAACTACCATGCCCATGGGAGATGCCGACTCCATCAAACATTAGAGCATCAACATGGATGACACAGAATCCCTGAATTGAAGAGGAGAAACTCTAGGCACTACTTCAACGTCATCACATCCCAGAACCTAGAGCACAAGATAAGGGAAAGCAACCCATGGAGGAGCCACCACCACCAGGAACCACATGAGTTCCACCTAATTTTGTAATTTTAGGAATTTTTCATTTTTCATGTTGTGTCCAATTTTTTTCAATTGAGTTCTCCATTGCAGCATGAATAGATCCCCTGTTAGTCAATAATCCCATACCTATCCACTGTGTAATCAATGAGACTTATTCTCATTTTGACTCAAGGACGAGTTTTCATTCAATCGTGGGGGTATGATGAATCGTGATTCATTGAGTTGCGATATCAGACCCACGATATTGGATATGCGATATCGCATCTAGCAGCGATATCGGATATGCGATATCATGGTTCTTGTATGAGCCTATAAATACACATGAAGACACATGGGAAAGGAGTCTTTTTTGTCAGTTTTAGAAAGTCAGTTTAGTGTAGGATCTTTTTGTCAGTTTTTCTCTCAACCCTTTCTCTCAGTGCATGCCCTCAGTGTGATGATTGTAATTGTATGGCATCCTTTATTCGAGTGTGAAGTACTTGGACACACACATGACTGGAAATAAAGATCGAGATTACTTCATCATTGCAGCACTCACTTAGTTTAATTATTTAATTATTATTGTTGTTTATTGCTTTCATAGTTAACATCTCTTTACTCTAATGCTAAATGATAGAAAATAACTATGGCTATAGTATCCAAGGATATAAAATAAGTAGAAAAGCAAAGATCACCATCACACAACACATCTCTTGACTCATCACAACCATCCATGTCATATTCACTAAGACCTAACTTCAAACACAAAGATAGGTCTAATTATGCAAAGTTGCCTATGAAGCCCTCTGAGCTTCTAGAATAGTTGCTTAAAAATAACCAAATTCAACATAAGCAGCTGTCTGAGGAGGCTTGTGAGAGGCATGATCATCTTTGTGAGATAGTTAGAGACCCAACAATAACAACCCAAGATGATCCAAAGCTACTGAAGTACTTCAGACTAGATAAGTTCTACCATGATCATCAAATGGTTAATCATGAGATTGATTTTTGTCTAGCATTGAAAGATGACATCTAGAATATGATTGACTGTGGAGAACTAGTTTTGAATGAGCCCAACTCTCCAGAGACTAATAACTCCTATATTGTAGCCTCATTCACAACAACCAAATGGTCTAAACCTCCTATGGAATCATTTGTTATCAAGACACCATTCCAACCTTAGAACATAAAGCCTAAAGTTCCCTTCATCATCAAGGTATCACCACCTTTAGCCCCTAAGAAGCCGTTCATTATACATGTCCCACCTTTAGTGACATCAACTTTACAACTCAAACCATAAGTTACCAACCATCCTAAAGAACCATTTGTTATTAGGGTCACTCTGCTTTCAACAAGCAAACACATAATAACCCATGACCAAAGCCTACCTGTAGTGGTTAATAATTCAATGATTAACAAGAAATCATCATTGCAAAAGTAATGAAATTTACTTGTTATCAAACCAACAACTAATGCCATTGAAGATAGCCAAGAATAAGAGGCTTGGAAGTAAGCTAACCCATCAAAACCGACACCAAGATTAGCTACACTCATGGACAAGGGATTCAATGTGCATACCTCAAAACATGAACAAAAAATCCTAGGAAGGTTGGAGGAAATTAAAATCATCAAGGTTGAAAGATCACATGCCAAGGGAAAGAATTTCCTCATAATGATGGAACAAGTCAAATGGTCATTAAAACAGAAGAACATGTTGTTGAACTTATATGACATGGTCATGACTTCTCCTACTAATAAAGATGCATTAGCTCAATTGTTGACTTCTATTATTGTGAGTGAAAACATGCCTACCAACAAGAAGTCAATCAACTCTATCATTGAGCAACCTTCACTTAGGGAAAACAGGCATCAACTCATACTCAACATTCATGATAAGGAGTTGAAGATGGTCTCATGAATGGAGAAGTGTTATTTGCTCCTCTCCTCATTGCTATACATGTTGTTAGGTACAAGGTCCATTATGTTCATGTGAATGATAGGGCAACAACCAACATGATATCCATACATCGTTGTTGAAAAACTACGCTTAACCAAAAACACCCAAGAAACCACTACTTTTGCACTAAAGTCATTCAACGAATCATGAGTGGCAGTTTGAGGTTCTATCTCATTGGATTTCATAGTTGAAGAATAATTTCCCACATCTACTAACTTCCTAGTGGTCGAATAGATACTTGGTTTCAACTTGATCCTAGGAATGCCATGGTTGGCTAAGCTTTGAGTAGTTTCATCTCCTATACATTAGGAGATTCACCTGCCATATGAGGATGGCAAAATTGTCATTCATGGAGACAATGTATTGGTACCATTTGTTAACTATGTTAACATTAACCAAGGTTCAGAAGTGGAGTTTCAAGAGGAGATTCTCAAAGCTCAAACTAGGGCCAGTGCTAAGAGCAAAAACTTCATATTTTTTGTGTTATCTCCACTTCACTTTGTAGCCCTATTGTTTTAACTCGTAGCCTTATGTGCAAGAAAAATATAAAGCAAAATAAAAGATATATATAAAGCTTTAAAAACAAAAAATGTTTACCTATAACCAAGAATGTCCATACTAATAGCCATGATCACATTGTGTGATGGAACAATAATAGAACTATAACACCGTTACAATGCCACAAGATGACAAAAAAGAGAATAACCAATACAGTCCTCCAGGCTACGATAGCTAAAATGATAAACAACAAAGTATGAAGATGTTCATCAGTGGACAAATTTGATGCAGTTGGAGGAGAAGGAGAACTGCTATCAACCTCATTATCAAAGCCATCATCATCATAACTTGGGACCTACAAACAATAAAAATGTGCAACCATTAGCAACACCAAGAATAGCCATGAATATAACCATTAAAGCATGAAAAATTAATAATTTTGACAAGGCAACCAAATTATAAGTTAGTCAAGATTTATGTTGAGTTTATTTAGCATTCAACAATTTGGAACAAGCAATGGTAGGTTTGGATAATTTGACCAATGCCTTGAGGATAGGTAACCCCTATAATTGTTATTCAAAGACATTGTAAGTATTCAAATGACAAATAACGAGATCCTTCACTACCATCTTGGTGTTGTATAGTTTTAAAGATCAACAATGACATGATCATAAAAGATTTGAGGTCCATTTTGTTATTTTGAAAATAGCTCATGATGGAAAATAAACATTATTGAACTCATTTATCATTACATGCATACTCTAAGTGAGGGAAACATGATTTGCAATGCATCATGATTTACCCAGTTAATACACATTTCCAAATCCCATATTCCCACATGAAATTGCATTAACAAGTAAAATTTCTCCTTTCCAAATCTATCATTTATCTTATATAGATAAACTTCATAAGACATTCTTTTTCTTGAGTAAAGAATCGATTAGAACAAGGCCTTTGTGAAATAATCTTCAAGCTTTTGCTTCTCAATTGGTACAATAAGCACAAATAGAGATATTATAGAAGGAATTTCAAAATAAATAAATAAAATAAGAAACCAGAAATACCCAAAAAATGTAAGAAAATTTGTTAAAGGTACCAACCTTAAACGGTTCAAAATAAGAATAGGATTCCTTGGCTAAAATCCATATTGTGCTAAAATCCATCGGATGTTGAATGATCTCATGGTAATGAGGGAGCTAAAAGAGCATCAAACTTTAATTAGAGTAATCTTAATGGAATAAAAAAAAAAGTCTGTTGTACAATAGCCAGATATACCTCTTTGGGATCCAATGGGAGGTCATAAGTATCTTTCTTGGGCAAAGAATGGAAGGAATTCAGTATTTTCAACAATAAAAGGACTGAGAATATAAGAAAATATATATAATGATGCCAAATAAAATCAGATATACCTCTTTGGGATCCACTGAGAACGCAAAGACGCCATAAGTATCTTTCCTGGGCAACGAATGGAAGGACCTCAGTATTTTCAACAATAAAAGGACTGAGAATATAAGAAAAAATATTTCCAGCTTCTTTCAGCAGTTAAAGACGACGTGTTTAAGATATTGTGCCCATCACACATTCATACTGTCATTTGAAACGAATGGAAAGATACGACACATACTTTTGCAGTTTATCTAGACTGAACTCTAGTAATATGATGTCTGGCATGGGCGTCTTGCACGTGGAATCTGCCATGGCAGAGAATCAAAGCACCAAAACATTCAAGTAATGGCGATACATAATATATTTAGAAAAAGTACCTAGAAGGCACGAAACAAGATAGACCTGAAGCATTCCCTGCGGCTTGAGAAGTCTGAGATGGCTTGGCATCCTAACCCATTAAGATAAGTCAATAAAGTAAAATAACAAATGATAGTCTAACCCATTAAAATAGCACGAGATAAGTCAATAAAGTAAGATAAGTCAATAAAGTAAAATAACAAATGATAGTCTACAGTCTATGATTAACGCGAAATGAAAAGTTGGTGCAATCGGTCAGTCAATGACAAAGTGAAAAATAATTTATTTGAAAGTAGGAGTCATTCAAATTCGTCAATAAATAAAAAATAGCAAACAATAGCATTATAGCTCTTAATTAAAGATTCGTGCAAATCATTTTAAATGAGAAGAAAGAAAATAGTAATGTTTCATTTTAGTAAATGAGAATAAAAAACACTGGCATGATTCCGTCTTTGAAAGATGTACGAAACACTAGGATTGCGGTGTTTCGGCAGGATGTTGCACAGGACTGAGCGAAGGTGCAGCAGGTGCTGCGATCAATTTTTGGTTTTGGGTACCCAATTACTGTCAAGTTTTACTTTTGCTCAACTTCCATGACAGCGGTGTAGATGCCCAGTGTCTGCTTTTGTTTCCTCAGGCTCTGGTTCCCGTTCCTGCCATTTTTTATTCAAAAGCTCTAAATCCTGTTTTCCTTGTTGTTCAAGGCTGGATTGTGGGTTTTGGCAGGCCAGGCCTGAGATATAGATTTTGAAATTTTGCTTAACAGTTGTCAAAGCTTTGATGGTGACTATGGGGTGGGGGAATGGACATGGACATTGTTGTGGCCAATAGAGCAGGCCAGATTTAGCCGTATCAGCCTCCTCACTTACCATTACTGCACTGCCTTCAAAGCCTTTAACACCGGTTCAAATTAGAAAGTTTCCAAAATCGTCCTTTGCTTCTCTGACTTCGGCATTTCTGGCATTGTCCTTATTCTTCCAAGCTGGACTTCACCTTTCGACGCGATTTCTCGTCTTGAATTCAAATATTCAATCTTTCGTGATCTGCTTTGATTAGGGGCCAGGGTCACATATGGCGGAGCCAGACAATCTTGATCCCCTGGATGCTACCCTGATAGGCAAATGCAAATGCATGCTGTGAACTCACATGTGCATGTGCATGTAACAGCAGCAGCACCTCCTCCTGCTCATGGTCACCTGCATGCTATGCATCAAAAGAATCTGAGGAATTGAGAATTCGTGCTTCCGATCGTGTTTGGGTACGTGTGCCTTAAGAAAAAGTGGGGACAGATTCGTAGCCGAGGACGTGATAAAGAAAATTTAAATAGATTAGTTTTTTTTAAAAAAAATTAAATCTCATGTATCATAAAAAACATTGTAGAATATAGAACAAGTATAATGTAAATTCAAAATATTGTTAATGCTTAAAGATTGCAATGAAACATTAAGTATTGAGTGTCATGTGTGTTATAAAATATTTTGTAGCATTATCATATATATATATATATATATATATATATGATAATACTACAAAATTATCTATCTCTTTTTAAATCACAAGAGAGTTTCTTGCCAAAGCTTAAAAGTTGTCACATTGTTCAAATTCTAATTTTGGCCTATATTTTCTCTTTGCTCTACTCTAAAGAGTAAATTTATAAAACCTGCTTCATTTTGTTCTATGTCATTAATATCATTTGTATGGTAATCATCTTCATCAAGGATTGAATCATCAATATTAAGATTCATTGCTTCAAGAACATTAACTAAGTCACTAGAATAACTTTCTCTTTCATCAACTATTGGAACATCATCATCTTCTGGATTAACATCCCAATGAGAAGTAGGTGATTGCCTATATTTTATTTCCTTTCTTTCTTCTAATCTAATCATGCTATGAACAGATACTAATTTTTCAGCTCTTTTTGAAGTCAGACTATTTCTTTTGATCTGATGAATGAAAGAATATGTTGACTAATTTCTTTTAGAACAAGAATAAATTTTTGCATTGTTAAAAGATTCATTTTATAAATTATTCAAAACTTCATCAATAAACAAACTCATTTGAAGCTTCAGACCTAATAGCCTATTAATTATGGTGTTTAGAGAATGCATAATGATATATAAAACATCACTATTTTTAGTTTTCAAACATCACATTTCATAAATTAATTAAGGAAATTAATATGTATTAATATTTATTATATGTTTAATGAAAAATTTATCGTATTACCTGAGAAATAAGCTTCATTGCTAAAGTTTGAAGTCTAGGAGTATCTTCACCAAGCAAACTCCACCATCCACCTGGATCTTCTTGAGTTATTCCATCCATATCAAGTATAACATCTTCACATTTAAATGCTTTTGTATGTCCTTTAGTAAATTGAAGCCATTCCTTTCTAATTAAGCTAGCCTCACAAGGTAAATATAACTGTTTAACATATTCTAAAAAACTTGTTCTTACATCAAAATCATCACAAGGCCTTGTTGGACTTTTATCTCTATGTTTTGAAGAATACCAATTAATATTTAATGCATATAAAGCCATATGCAATGGGGTATTTGTAGCATTCCATCTTTTTAGAATCAATGGAAGTAACTGAGCATTATAAAAATCAAGAGAGTTATCCATTTCTATAATTTTTTTTTTAATTTCTGTTAACATATTTTCATAAATTACATAAATTTCTCCTAATGTAGGTGTATCTGTATCAGCATAATGAATGAACTCAACAATAGGTTACAACATGCTAACAATCCTCCTATAATATAACAAATACTTATTTTTAATAAGATATAAAGATGCAAACAATAAAAAATAAAGAATTATATTTCAAATAAATTATTTCTTACTTCATTTGTTTCCACCACTCATATGATAACATCTTTTCTCTAACACTCTTTCCCATAGTTGTGTTGGCTTCCTCCTAGTTCTTTCATTTACTAGTTATAACCATTGTTTGTAATGATTTTTGTATCTCTTGCATTCTCTCCAACATTATGAAATATGAAGCATATCTGTTTCACAAAATTTATAATTAGTTTAGCATTAATAAATAAAATTTCTTAAAAATACACAATATAGATTTTTGTATTCTATTACCTTGTTTCTATAGGCTTTTTGAAAGTCTTATTTTTGCTACATTCCCTGAACAAGGAATTTGAATAATGATGATTACAAATGAAAATTTGTATGTCTCTTACATCTATAATAAGCTTTTTCACCCAATCAATTTTACCAATATCACGAAGTGTATTATTTAGAGAATGAACACAACAAGGAGTCCAAAATATATTTGGATGAATCATTTCTATCATTTTTCCTGCATGCCTACAAATAGGAGCTGAATCTGTTATAATTTGAATAATGTTGCTTGAACCAATAGTTGCAATTGCTGTCTCTAATAATTTGGTTTGAAAATTAGCATCTTTTATATGATTGGAGTAGTCTATAGCATTAAGAAAAAATGGTCCAAGTTGACAACTAATTATAATATTAATTAATGAATGTTGACGATCATCCATCCATTATAATAGAACAACCACTTTGCTACCAAAATTGCTTCCATTCCTCCAACAGTTTCATGCCAAGTTCATACCTCTCATCAAGAAGATCATTTCAAATTTTATCTTTAGTTAGAGGGATATATGTTGGACCTGCCATATAAAAATATTAGTTTTACTAATAATTTTAAATAAAAAATGATAATTTAAAATTTAAAAATATTACCTGCTTCAATGGCACAACGAATTTCTTCTTTGAATGAAGGAGTACATGCAAGTTTGAATGGTAATCCATGTGCATAGAACATTTTTGCAATATTGATATTAGCTTTTATTTTTTTTCAACTTGAAAACTTATTTCTGTTTGTTTAAGCACTTTTCTTTTTGTTGGTTGTACAACATTCTTTGTCTCTTCTTACTTTCCTTTGTTTGAATACTTACAGTAATGCTCTTTATCATAGTCTTTGCTTGAAAGTAGTCATACATAGCTTTTTGAATATCAGGAAATGAAAATTTACATGCAATAACACCTGTTTTATTTTCTAATGTCTGAAAGAAATAATGATGTATTCATGTACCACTTGCAGTGAATTCATGGCCTCATACATGACATTTCTATCTTTTGCTTCCACCTCCTCTACTCCTACAAGTGTCTAATTGTGTTACGAATTAAAACAGTTACGAATTGTTTTAATGGAGATTTCACAATAAATCTACCTTTTGCAAATGGTTTCAAAATTTCCACATTACAATCTAAGACATTTTCTTCTTGCGGTGCATTTTCCTCCAATAGAGTACTATCTATTTTATTTTCATTGCTATCTATGTCTTGAATAGAGTTCATCTTTATGACTCTATAAATATTAATGGTAAAAATTAGAAAATGAGATATGATTGCTACTCTTCATAAAAATTAAAATGAATTTTTAAAAAAATTACAAATAGATATACTTACTAATTTCCTAAATTACTATGATTAAGGGTATCTATTTTTTCTTTTTCTACTAGCAAAGAGCTTTTAGAAAAATGTCTTAAGAGCTTTAACAATAAAATGTTATTCAATGCAATAAATCTGGAAATGCAAAACAATAATAGAGTCACAGGAAAAATTGAAAATACAAAATAGTGATAAATTTAAAAATAACAAGATGAAATTTCAATAAGGAATAGAAAAAAACTGAAAATCATAAACACATGTACTTAATAACTGTTGAAACAAGGGTGGAATTTCATAAAATATGAAATATGACATCATAAAGAAATTGCTTTTTTGAATGAAGGAATAAAGTCCAAGTTGAAAAATAGTGAAAGCAGCTTTAATGCATGTAAAAGAGATCCAACTAATGACTGCAAGTAGGGTTTGGTCTGCATAATTCTGATTTTGTTCATCAATCTTTTCTGCTTTGATAAAAAAAAAGAAACCATCCAACCCAGAAAAAAAGTGTAATAACTACAATTAAACTAGAAACCAAATAGAACGTTGTATCATAGGCATTAATTGATTAAAGTGAAATGTTTTCTGGAAGCTTAACGATAATGCAAAACCACTTCAGTAATTTTTTTTATAGTATGCCTCAAAGAGCGACAAGACATCGATGCACTAAGAACTTAAGCACACTTCAAAAATAAAAAATCAATTATCTAAAACATTAAAGAATGGTTTCAATGAGATAAGTGTTACATACTGAACAAAAAGCTATTCCCAAATTGTTAAATGATGAAAAGTTTAATAAATATTCAACCAAAAGAATATGTTCTCTTTCTGCTAAAATCTCCAGTCTGTTTTCTTCAAGCATTCGCCCTAACATTAAACTCTACAATGTCAAATAAAGATAGAGATAGAAAATTTTTGATATTTGGTTGGACCATTAATCTTGTTGTATTTAACCAAAGTATGAAACAAAAAGGAAAAGTTCCAAAAAATAACAGGAATCGAACCATCAAAAAAAAATTATTCAATGAGAACCTCCAAATATTTTATCTCCTTGAACAAATTGTAATCAAACATGAAAGAATTGATAAAATCTTAAAAGAACCACAAAGAAAAAAATGATTGAACCAAAAAACTAGTAAGTGAGATGGTTTTTGTATGTACATAAAAAAAGGACTCAGCATGTTAGGAATGTTGCTAGACTAGGTAACTTGGAAGCAGGCTTTGGGAAGTAAAGGTTCACACAAGCGACCCAAAATAAACAGATGGTTAGGGTAAGCAAAAGGGTAGCGTAAGCAATCCTCAATAGGCATTGGGCAGTTGAAAATTAGATGATAGTTGATACACTATATATGCCATAGTTTTCCATCCATATGGATCTTTTTTTTGGATATTTTTTATAGAAAATCAGACAATAGTTGACAATAACATCTTCACCCAAATCAGACTGGGCAGATGAGACCTCAATCATCAGGAGAAATGCTCATCTCCTCCTTCATCCCGCAGATGTGATGAGATACTAAGAAAAATTGAAGATGAAACAAAGAATTTTAGAGTAGCGTTTGGAGAGTTTGCAGTAGAAGCATCTAGTTCCCTCCAAATGGTGAAGTAGGAGCAACTGTTAATAAAAGGTGTTGGACATGGACATGATTTGCAGTAAAAAAAGGTAAGATTGAACACCATTTGCAGGTAAAAATAGGTAAGATTTTAATAGACAATGAATGTTATGCTTGAAAGTTGAAAATCGAGACACCATTGCATGAAAAATTATAATTTACGTACCCAATGCGGATTTTACACGCTTCTGTACGTGTGCCTGAATTCGTGCGAATGGTTCGTGAAATTTTCTTGGGAATCATGAGTGCATAGCCTACATGGGATGATGATGTAAGGGTAGAACGATGGGGAGATTCATTGCCATCCTGAGGCACATTACCAAGAGCAGAAATCAAAATTGGTGACTTTTAACTTATTTTGAAATTCCAAGCCACTTATAACATCCTAGCCGATATGCTTATAAAGTATAATAGACGACTAGAGAGATTGAAATGCTGAACCAGACAATCCATGAATTACTATCCCAATCATGAAGAGCCATGGACAGAAACGACAACGATGTAGCTTTACACGATGTGACAAAACTTATTATCATCAATTCAACATTTTTCGTAATGGTTGGTTAGTTAAGTTTCCAATTTGTAACATCCATCTTGAGCAACTTGGAAAATGGCATTTAATGAGAACTTAAAAAATGGTTGGTGGATCCTCTTGAAAACCAAAAGTGGCAAATAAGGCACATGTATCCCAGCATGTCATAGTAGTTTGCTAGAAAACACTCTAAATATTTTCAGATTATATCCAATAATATAAAATAATGAACAATAATCATAACACCAAATCTTTCAAGGTTTCTTGGCTACTGAACTACTCAGGGATCTAATCAACTAACCCTTTCTTATCAAGGGGAGGTTCATGTGTTTGATCATGCCCCACCAGAGAAGGTGTAGTAAATGCTGTTGCTTTGAGGGTCGAGAGAGGCCAAACAACATGTCTAGTTTACCTCTTGCTAGTTTGCATTATGGGTAGGGTATGCTTGACATTTCTTGTATAAATCAACCTCAAAAAATAGCATCTTTGACAAGATTTCAAGAAAAGGGTAAGGAACAAAATTTTGACAAAAAAATTCCCTATAGTATATGCAAAGAAGTTGCTCAAAGGATGCAACGTTACAAAGGTCAATTCATGCCATATAAGAAAGATGATGCACAATCAGGTGGACAAAAGTGGGATTCATCTAATCTCTATTATTCAAGTGCTGAAGGAGCGCAACAAGAAGTTTTGTGTATGAACTGTGGAATTAAAGAGTCAAGTACACCAATGATGCAGCGTGTACCTCAAGGACCTCAAACACATTGTAATGCATGTGGGCTTGTGTGGGCTAATAAGGGGGTGCTAAGGGATCCTTCAAACAATTCTAGATCTTCAGGAAGCCAAGATAATTCACATGAGCAAAGGGATGCAGCATCTGGAGCTAGGAAAGAAAAATGGATTCTTAACAATAGTATGTATATCTACCAGTTTTGCTATCTTTCCTTAACCTTGTTTATGTTTGAATATCAAGCTTGATCACACTATATTCAAATAGGGGAAATATTATTTAGTTTTTGTTGATGCAAAAATTTTGGTCATAGCAACACCCACAAAACTCGTTTAGAAAGACTACCTCCTAAGGTGCCTATCATATGGGTAAAAAACCTAGGAACAGTCTTAGTTGGAAAGGGCTATGTGACATTTAAATAGATTAATCAAACCTGAAATATTGACCAAGAAATTCAAACACAATGACCAAGTTTTTTTAATAGACAAAGAAAAATAAAATAGTAATTGATTAAACAAGTTGAAAATGAGAGTTTTCAAACTAACCAGGAGTTTGAGAACTCCAAATACAAGTAGAAGTCTAATTTGAACTATCTATTTAGAAATAAATATTTGATAGAGGCTAATGCTCTTGGTTACAGAGACATCAAATAATAGTTATTTCAACAAGGACTTAGCTCAAACAAAAGAGCTGGTTTGATTAGGGAAAGGATAACCTCTATGATTGCCTGTCCACTTGTGCTTCTGTGAAGCACTTTTCCCCCTCAAGTCTGCACTTTTGGTTTTTAGATCCACTCACTAATCCACTTCTAGTAGCATGCCAAGACCATTTTCATCCAACCTCATCCCCCCTCACTTAGGAAGAGTTTCCCCCTATTTTCTCCCTTCCAAGTCTACACTTCTCAACTTCCCTAACTTTTGGAATTTTGCTCCACCCAACTTCCCATGTTCTCTAGTCTCCTCCCATTCCCCATCTTCTGTAACCTGTGCAAAAATATAGAAAAGTAGAAGCCAAATAGAGAACACTGAATGTTATAATTTACTCTTATCATTATGTTTTTTTTAATGTTTCTGTGTTAGAACAATAAACACAAATCTACAATCAAGCACAAATTTAGGAGAACTACCTTACAAGTGGAAGCCATGACAAAAGTGTTTATAATACAACATTTGAGTTCTCACAAGACTAGTAAACAAAGCTACATAAATACTACCATGGTTAGGAGTTTTTCAGCCTCTGGTAGATACACACTATCACAAGAAATATATTGCTAATCAAAATTATTAGCAAGAAAAACTACAAATACCCATTTAATAAATCAAGGCCTATGCATGAACACATTTAATACAACGTACACCTAAACCACATCACAAGTGAGGAGAGATTCAATGCTGGGAGAGACTGTGTGTTGTGCAAAGGTTCTACTCGTAAACCTAGGAAACTAGAACTTTGTATGTAGCAATAACACCTACAAATATTCAAGGTGGTGTAATCTAAATAATGATAAAAATAAATAAATAAATAGCTATTGATGCGTAAATTTTAGATGCACCAACACCTAGAAAAACTCATTTAGGAAGACTATCGCCTAGGGTGCCTCCTGTATGGGTATGGATATGGAAACCCAAGAATAGTTTCAATGGAGAGAGATATGTGATGTTAAACAATTAAATGGGGACCTTACCCCCTTGTTGTCATATTGTCGTGTTGTCATTGTTTGTTGTTGCTTTACGTGGCTATGGTTGTTGTCGCTGATGGTACCCAGTGTTAGCAAAAAAGAAAAAAACCTTGGTGCCACTGGGATGAAACCTGCTAACAAGATGGACTACTGTGTGTTGCCATTTGCTGATGTTTGTTGTAGCCTACTTCTACCATTAACCATGCACACATCACTTCTACTATTGACCATCACTGACCACTACTTGTAGCTGCTCACTACCATGCACACACTTGCGTTGCCCACTATAGTTGTTGCCTCACACTACCCACCACCCACAATGTGCCACTAATAGATGCTGTTATTGCAAACACCACCAATTTGTTGATTGCGCACTACCATTGATGCACCTGCTGATGCATGGTCCTCCACCATATCGGTTGCAATTGTTGATCACCATTACCACATGCCTACCATTGCTCATCAATGTGCTACATGCTACTACCACTACCTCACTACCATCGCTCACCCCGATGCACTATGTGCTGCTGTTGTTGGCCAGACAGTCTACATGCCTCGAGAGATCTAGAGAGAGAGGCCCCTAGAGATGTCTTCCTTTCAACTAGTCCCTAATTGCCACCTACAATGTTGCTCGCCTGCTGATGCATGCATAAGCTACAACCACTAGGAGCTATTGTAGATGCTACCTTTTGCAACTTCTTAGCCTGCTTTGCCTCCTTTGGCCAATTGCTCCATCATGCTCCTACCAACACTAAAGAGAGAGAGAGAGAGAGAGCCTCTCACCAATTAGACATTTACATTTGTTGGCTAGAGAGGGGGTAGGCCCATTTAACCATAATGTCAAATAGCCCTCTCTAGCTAAGACTATTCCTGGGTCTCTGTACTCATATGGGAGGCATCTTAGGCAATAGTCTTCTTAAATTTTTTTTTCGAGTGTTGGTGCGTCCAAAATTTACTCATCATCACCTTTTTGGCATTAGAAGGAGGGCTATTTTTCAACCTCTGTTTTTCCTTATGTTTCTAAAAATATTAGTTTTTCTATTCTTTACCATTGATTTGCACTATTTATTTTTGTTTTTGCTTTCCTATTTTTTTTTCTATTCTATACTTAACTACCGATTTACAGATTCTAAAGATTTCTATTTTTCCTAGTTTTTGAAAATTTCTATTGTTTGTTCTTGTTAACATTCATTCATTTTTAGTTCTCTTGTTCCAAAAATCCAATTTATTTTCCTACTTTAGTTTTTGATTAGGTTACCTAAAACCTTTAGTGGCTTGTACCAAATCCAGTTAACAATTGCCTATTTTTAGTTTTATCGCTCTATTTTAATTTCATTTTTAGATTCCCAAATTTATACTCAGGCAGTTCTTACCTCAGCTCCAACTTTGGTGAGGTGAGTTACATCATTCTTTTTTTAATTTACTTTTCTAAAATTTTGCATTTTCTATTTTATTTTAAATTTTATTTTTCCTTTTAAAAATAAAATTANGCCAATCAACCCCTAGCTCCCTTAGTGAGCAACCCCTTTAACTTCACCAACTATCATGATATTTTGAAACCACTTCAAAACATAAATTTATTCTTCAATCCCACAACCCCTACTAGTGATGCCAGCCAACATATACAATTTTTTGAAACTTTACTAGGCATCTATAACATTGTTTAAAATGACATAGCATGTAGGGTATATATGACAACTTTCAGGAGCAAAGCCAGCTAATAGTTTTTGATACTTCCAAATGCCTCTATCGACTTGTGGAAAAAGTTTAAAAATAAATTCATACTCCAATTCAATAAGTTCATTGGCGTAACCATAACATTAAGCAATTTCACAAACTTAAGGAAAATACTTGGGCAAAATGTCCATGACTATAACTTAAAATCCCTCCATCAAGTTGCCTATGTGCCAAATGAGATACATCTGCAACCTAGTGATATCCTCAATTTCTACCTCTCTACCATCAACTCGTTCTTTGCCTATGCCATTATGTTCAATCCCAACATGACAAAAATACAAGGAGAAATGGCTAAAGCTATTGAGTTGGAGCAAATTACCTTGATGAATAGCATTCAAACTCAATTTGGAATGATGAATGTTAGCAGCCTTATGCAGTCTATCCCTTTACCACCATAATTTCTCCCAATGAATAATGCGTTGTTCCAAATGCCCAATCCCCTTCAACTGAGTCAATCTTCAAACAATTATTTTCAAAGTTCAACATCTTCTTCATTTCTACCATCTAATACTAGTTTGAATGATGACCAATCGAAAGCCTTAATTCAATCAATCATAAATCCAAACAGAATATCTAATCCTGTTGGACCTACAACTCAAACTTAAAATCAAATGACCCAAATATTAACTTTACTCAAAAAACTTTCCAATGAAGTAGTTGAATTAAAGCAAAACAACAGTAAGGTTTTTATACAATCTAAAGAGCCAAGTACATCAATCAACGATGATTATTGTCATCTCCATAACACTAGGCAACATTCTGAAAAAACATGTCCTCAATTTTTAGCATTATATGGTGACAATGTTAGAAATCAAAAAAATGGAAAAGACCCTAATATGGTCCTTAACATACCTCATGAAATAAAAAATGAAGGAGTTTCCTTAGTGGAACAAGTCATGGTAAGTAATCATAATCCACATAACACTTGCTACAGTAGACTTAGTGATGTTATGAACATCGCAAAATAACAAACTAGGAATGATCCTTAGACTCCTTCAAACAGAAGAGCTCCTAGTCAAAATAACACAAATAATCAAACTGGACCATCCCAAGCAAATGCCTCACAATGACCAAACTCCCCTTTTATACCTATAAGAACTCCACCTCAACAAGAAGTCAAAGACAAACATAAGACTTATGATCTAGTTGAGGATTTGAAGAGAGTTAAGGCCAACATTTCAATGTATGATCTTCTACATTTTAATGAAATGAAAGATGTGATTCAAAAGATAGTTCATACACCTAAAACTAATAAAGAAAAATCTCCAACAACTGAAAGGAAAGTTCATTTTGTAGAAATTCCTAATGCATTATCAATACAAAATGCAAGTACTTTCATGCTAAATAAGAAAGATCAACCTCCTTTCTTAACAAGTTTGATTATTTTAGGAGAGAATGTTCATAATTGTTTAATGGATTTTGGTGCAACTATTAGTGTCATGCCACTTGAGGTATGTAGAACATTAGGAGCACAAATGCTTCTACAAGCAAGAAGTGTGATATGACTTGATGGATCTAATGTACTCATAATAGGGTCATTAAAAGGATTGAAAGTACAACTTAAATAATACCAAACATTTACATGTTATAAGAATATCTTAGAAGTTGATATGTCACCCACTTATGATGTGCTTTTATCTAGGACTTTTGGAGCCAAATTTGAATACATAACCATTAAACATATACCAAGAGAAGAAAATTATGTTCTTGATGCACTTGCCCAAATGACCACTACTTTGGATATACCTTTTAAACACAATGCTTAGGATTTAGAAAGTATTATTGAAAAGGTTAAGTCTTATTCTATTCCTAATAATGTCTTTTCTTTTCAAGTATTTGATGATGATAATCATGTTTGTAAATTTTTATTTTCTGAAGAAGAATTTAGTGATCAAGGAGATATATCAAAGGATCTTATATTCTTAAAAAAAAATATCTCTTGAAATAGTAGCTAGGGAGGCATTATTTGATGACTTACATACCAAAACTGTAGATTTATCTAAAAATACCAATTGGAAAATGTTAGTTGAAATTGAAAGAATGCAGATTCAAAAGAAAGGACTATAATACCCTATTAAAATAGGAGTTTGTTTACATCCAGATGAAAGACAAAGCTTTGTTGAATTGCTACATGAGTTTAATGATGTTTTGGCTTGGACTTATGAAGATCTTAGAACTTTCAACCCATTAGTGATGACACATACAATCCTCCTTAAGCTAGAAACAAAGCCATTTAGGCAAAAACTTAGACATGTAAATCCAAATATTGAAGCGTTAATGATAGTAGAAATCAACAAGCTCCTAGAATCCAAAATTATTTACTGAGTGAGACACTCAAGTTGGATATCAAACTTAGTGCCCGTTAGGAAGCGAATTGGTGAGTTAAGGTTGTATTGATTTTCATAACCTTAATACTTCTTGCATTAATGATAATTATCCAATTCCTTTTATGGAGGAGCTATTAAGGATAACCATTGTGAAAATCCTCATGGTGAAGCCTTTAGTTTAACATCAAAGGCTAGCACTAAGAAGATGAAGTTACATTTGGCAATGGTTACCCACTATGAAGATATGGTTAACAAAATAAGAGATTTTGACCTATTGTTGTCAAGGGTAGAATATGTTAGATACCTGGCTCTTCAACTCAGTGTTTAGTAGCACTACTATGATCTAACATTAACAATAGAGTTAGTAAAGTTGGGCCATAGTGCTAAACTAGAGAGGTTAAGTCTTACATCATTTGTAGAATTCATGGTGTCGAAGAATAATGTGGTGGTTAACACATTTGTTAGGACCTACAAAAGCAACTAGTTTATTTATTAGGTTGGAAAGACCTAGAATTTTCTAGGATTTAGAAGAGGTTTCTATGATTTTCTTCTCAGATGGTGAAAATAAATTTTACATTGAAGGAAGTAATGTTCCCTAGGCATTAGCTTCTAGAATGTTTTATAAATAAGGATGAATGGAGAAAGATCTAGATTGCCATCACTAAGAGAATCCCTATTTCACAACTTAAGATGTTATATTCTAGTTTATTTTATATCATTAGTTGCTAGGTAGCTATGAAATATAGGAAAAACAAAATCTTCTAGTCTCTGTTATGTTTGCTTTATGTTGCAATGAAGAACATAACCCATATGGATTGGTTTTCTATCTTAAAAATGGAAATGAAGGAACAAACACTTTCATACTATAGCACATTTGCCCTTATTTTTTCTATGGCTACCTCTTACCAACATTTTCTAAATTTTTTAATAATGCCAACATTGTGAATGTTATTATGATGGTGAAAAGTAAGAATAAAGAGTTGGTTTCATGGTTAGTTCTTGAAGCCTTCTTAAAGCCAAAGTAGACTATCATGAAGCTTTCAAAAATAAAATAGCCTATTGATGTTGAGGTAGAGAGGTAGAGAAAAATTAAAAATGATTACTTAACTTCATTCATAGTGCATGTGAGAATGCAATACCATAGTTTTGAAAATAAGGTTGTTCATCAAGAAGCAACCATAAACTTCTTTAAGATATTAGTGTAGAAGAGCCTCATGAAAGAAACATTATATAATAAAATTACATGAAAAATTTTTGGGAAAATGAATGTGGATAACTTTCCATCAGTAATTAAAGGTATGGTACACAAAGATCTTGGCAGGCTTTCGAAAATCAATTCCATTATTGTAAGTAATGATTTATTACATGACTTGATGATTATGAGCTACAGTGTAGTGGGATATTATTTTAGAGCTAAAGCCTACGGTGAAATGCTAAGAAGTAATAGAATAGTTTTTAACATTGCTTTATCACAAAATGAGGCATTAAATAAAGATTTAATAAATACCTATTAAGAAGAGAGAAACATGCCAAAGATTTTATAAAATTTAGGGAAGAGGTTGAAGGTGTGCTAAAGTTTGCAAAGAAGCAATCTCAAGAGTTAGCAGCACTAAAGAAAGCAAGGAACAACATGAATTCTAGTTTAGAGATGGAGTTAGTAAATAATTTGGAGGAATTGATAGTGAATACTATAGAGTTGAAGGATTATTAATTGATAATGATAGTGAGTACACTTGAAACTTGGATATCATTAGGGATAATTACTTTTTGATCATGAAAGAGAAAATGTATTTCTTGATGAATTGAGGATGACATTGCATGGGGTTGGACAAAAAAAAGCATCCTAGTATTTTCTTCATACAAGGCTTTCATTAAGACTAATGATACATATCAATGTACTCACTAAGACTCCTCTTGCCTTTAAGTAAAGGCAACTTTGGAATAGGTATACCCCTCTAGTGAATTAATAGGTTGATGCAGTTAGGGTATCCAAGGATTCTCTCCTTGGCATAGAGGCTCAAAATGTCTTGGTAGAGTGTATGCCCCAAATCCAATGGTAAACTTATAAGAAGAAAATAAAGTACAAAACCTTGGGGTGGTAGTAGATAACTCTAGCTACCTCCTTTCACCATGATGTTATATAGAACAATAAGAGACAAGGTGGAGGCATCAAGAGTCATCTTACTTCTCTTAATATGGACCTTGTCAAAAGACATGACTTTGCCAAATAATACATCACAAAATTCATTATGTGCTATGGGCATTATACCATTTTTGTAAATATCATGCATGGTATCAATGATTACCCAAAATACATCAGGACTAGAAATACCCAGAATTGCATTCACAACTTAGGGAGAGACCTTAGCAATAGTTACCCCTACCATTGATGAATGCCCCAACAATAGCATTATAAATAATAATATTACAATAAAACTCTCTAATTAGCACCTCAAGAACTTGAAAATTCATGGTAATGAAAGTATTCTAGTTTGAAAGCTTGAAATAATCAGGCAGGGCTTGCAATCTATGAGTTGGAAAAGCAATTGAATGTTTAGAGATAATGATAGTGGTTCAAGTTGTCTCAAACTTGTGCTATGCACTTGCACTATGAAATTGGGGTGTGTAAGAGGGTAGTGCACTACTGGAACTTCCCTTTGAATGCTTCTTGGGTGGTATCTTGGACGTTCCTATCTTCTTGTGGATCATCTCTAACAAAATCACTACAAATGGTGGAGCCCTAGTCATCTCTATGGGGTAGATCTGAAGGAACACAACAAAAAATGGGAATTTTTTCTTTTACAGTGACAACGAATAGAGGCTTTGAACAAAAAAGAAGATGTTCCATGTTTGTAATTCATAGTAGACATCTTGCCCATGATGCACAAAAATTTAGAGAGACATCTTTGGTTATCAAAAGAAGTCTTTCAAGAGATGTCTTTCTTTTTGGAAAGACGTCTTTGCCAAAAGTAGGATGGGATTGGGAAAGGATACCAATAGACTATAGTCTTAATGAAAGCTTGTAAAACCAAAAGAAAACTTACCTCTACTTACACACTATACTATCAAAGAGTTGTGATGTTTAGAGGGCTAGAAAATGAGTTTTCTCTTTTGAGGATTCTCTTCTCAACCAAACTTCTCCAATGTCCAAAGTTTGGCTTCCTCTTACAAATTTTTTAGTGAGGGTGTCCTAATTCCCATATTCCTGTCATCTAATTCTCCATTCTTTTGTGGTTGCTTTGGTCTTTTGAGTTGATGTTTGATCTCCCTTGTGATCATGTACAAAACCCTTTCTTAGTGCACTTTGATAAGAACAAGGAGTCCTATGATATAACCAATTACATACATGATAATATTTAAGATTGCAATCCCATTGTTTATGTTCTAAATTATGACAATAATAACATCTAATCCTCCTATGATAGTATGAATGATTAAAATAATCAAACCTTTCAAGATCTTTTTGAGATATGGGTGCTTCCTTTGATTTTTATGTGCTATCTTTTTCTTTTTGAGGATCATTTGATTGGGCTATGTTTGTAGGTGATGAATGTTCTTGAGTATAGCATCCTAGATCAATCTTATCTTATGGGCTTCTTCCTTGTCCTAGGATCATTCAAAGGGATTTTTTCCCATTTTCAATCTCTCATTTGTTAATTTGATGTTGGAAACTTCCACTTTATCTTGTTCTAAAGATGACATTAGTTTTTCATTCTCAGCTCTTAGGTTTGAGAGTTATTTAGAAAGATAAAAATACTCAACTTCAACAATGATCTTTTCTGATTTTTGTTTACTTAACTTAGTGCAAAGACTTTGAAATTGTAGAAGCTCATTCAATAAAAAATCAAACATTTCATCATCATTAAGATCATTGTCTAATGAATCAGCATCATCATCAGTGAGGGCCATGCAAATGAGATGAGAATTTTTTGCATCATCCTCCACTTCTTCCTCACTTTGCTCTCCATCATCCCAACTTGTATAGAAGTTGGTCTTCTTTTCTTTTTTAGTTGACTTGTTCTTGGGCTACAACCTGAAACTGCTAGAACATTCAAAGGCCATATGGCCTCTTCCTCTACAAATCCAAGATTCCATAGAAGAGAGAAACTAGAATTTTAAAAAAAATCTTACCTCTTTCTTTACCTTTGAATGGATTGAATCTTTGTTGATGTTCCTAGTGAGAAAGGAAATCTTATCTTCCCCTTCCTCATCACGCTCATTGATCTCCTTCTTCTTGGAGGTAGTCTTCAAGGCAATGGATCTTTCTTGGATAGCTCCTTCACTTATGAGATTTATTTCATAAGCAATGAGAGCACTTTGAAGTTCTTCAAATTTTAAAGTTGAGAAATCTTTGATTTCTTCCATTGTCGTGACCTTAGGTTTAAACTTCAGTTAAAGATTTTTGATCATTTTAATGATCACATTGCTTTTGGGCAAGTCTTTACTAGCACCTCTAATGGCTACAATAATATCATTGGCTCTAGAGAAGTAATCTTTTATCTTTTTACCTTCTATCATTTTAAGCTTATTGTAGTCACTTTGTAAGACTAATAATTTTTATTGCTTAACAATAGAGGTACCTTCATACGTAGCTTCTAAAATTTGTCAAATTTCTTTGGCTATTTTACATCTTGATACTTTATTAAATTCAAATGTATTCAAAGCAGAGTATAAATAATTTTTATTCAACTTATTATTGGTCAATATAAAATGGTAAGAACTCTATGAAAATACTCAAGCATCCAAGTAAGTAGAAGAGTACAAAGAGTATTATGTCCCATTGAAGTCACACCCTATGCAAACCTTTGAATCCTTCCTAGTTCCAAAAAATACCAAGGTTACAAATTTATTAAAAGTTTATTTAATGAAAAGGGACCTCAAATTTCCAAAATAAGAAAACCATAGAGTTTGTGGATGGGTGAATGTCGTGGACTCACTACTTGTTCCATGAAAAGGAAACCATGACTTAGCCATTGGTACAAAAATTTAGAAATAGAAACTAGACATTAGCAAACAAAACATGAAGCACAAACCACAATTAGTAGTAGCTACAGCACCACTATGTCCTACTAGCACAAAGCATGTTTATTAACAAAAATTTGAAAATCACACTCAAACGAAGGAAAATATATAACAAATTAAAAAAAATATTCAAGAAAGATTCAAATGTACTAATGATGATGTAAAACAAAAAATGGTGTAACATAGGAAAAATTTTGAAGATCAAAAAGGTGTAAAATAAAAAACTATAAAGAGAAAAATGTGTGAAACAAAAAATTAGAAAAAATAAGAAGCCATGTGGATGGCCATCTCCCCCACAACTATGTTGGAAGGAGGAGATCTAAAAAAATTAAGCATGATTGTCCATCCATTGAGGTATTTACTACACTAGTTTGCTTCATCTCATGGAAAGGTTTTACTTATTGGATGTTGACCAACTGCTTTTTATTTAGGCTCTTAAGTTTGTATATGATCATGACCTTAGAAGGAAAAGTTTCATAAATTATATAAGGTCCTTTCTAGAATGTTTGAAATTTAGTTTTATGAGGTATGTGTATGGGGTTCTAGTAAAGAACCTTATTTCTTGGTTGAAATTTCACTTTCCATATTCTAAGGTCATGCTATTACTTTTTGAATTTCTTATGCACTTCATTTAAAGATAGGGCCACTAATAAATTTTTTTCTAGCATGTTGAGGTTGATCAATCTTTCTTTTTATGCTAGACTTAGGTCAAGATTCAAATCATAGGATGTTGAGAGTGTATAGAGCTTGAATTGAATGGGGAGCATTGGAAGTTTTTAGTATACTAACTCATAGTAAGAGTAGCCAATATGGAGTTTCTATGTTGAGTGGTAGGCCTAAAGGAATCATTGAGTTTTATGCTTCAATCTCTCTTATATTTGCTGATAGTTCTTATTAGAATCTTTGTAATCTTCCAATTAGTTACCTTTGCTTGAATGTTGGCTTGGGGGGTGATAGGGTGGTGTTAATTTATGTTTGACCCCCAAGTGTTGCATGAGTTTTTAAAAAGTGTCACCTATAAAATGAGCTCCATTGTCAAAAATCAATGTATATGGCATCCCAAACTTGTTTACAACATTTTTTTATACAAATCAAGCAACAATGGATGATGTATAGTCAGTGATAGTTGTTACTTCTGCCCATTTGGTATAGTAGTCAATAGCGACAATTATGTACACCTTCCCATTGAACATGGGTGTGATGAAACCCATGAAGTTAATGTCCCATATGTCAAAGGGCTCCAATGGTTAAATCCACTTTTGAGGATCCTTCATTCATGCAATCATCCCACCATCTCATTGATAGTGCTCATAGGATTAGACAAACTAGTGGGCATCCTTTAAGATTATAGGCCAATAGTATCTAGCCATCAGGATTTTTATGGCCATGTATCTCCCAACATAGTGGCATCCACAAGGGCCTTCTTGATCATCTTGAAGAACTCACAATTGATTTGAATTAGGGACACACCAACAAACTAGGCCATCAACACACACCTTGTGAAGGTATCCATTGATTTCCATTAAGTACTTAGCTCAATGAAGAAACTATTATTTCTTCCTAAAGTCCAGATCTTGTGGCATCTCTTGAGTAAGAAGGTAAGTGAGGATATCATCATACCATTTGAATTCAATGGGTACTTGGTCATTTATTGCTTCTGTAAAGAGGAGTTCATCTAGAAATTGATCAAAAGTGAACTCTCCTCCTCTTTGTTATCCCATCTTAACCATGAGAGATAGTTAGCAATTAAATTTTTAGTTCCTTTCTAATCTACCATTGTGAGATTGAATTCCTACAAGATGACAAGCCATTGTATGATATGGGGGCTCATTGTTGGCTTATTCATTATAAAGTGGATGGCACTATGATCTATGTGCACAAACACTTTATAGCCAAGCACATATGCCTAAACTTTTCGAGAGCATACATCACTACCATTAGTTCTTTATCAATTATGATGTAATTCAACTATGCATCCACAATGCTTTGGCTCACATAGTGGATGTAGTATGGATGTTTCTTATCATCCAACTACATAAGCATGGCTTCCAAGTCATAATTAGATGCATCTGTCATTATATGAAATGGTCTAGACCAATTTGGTGCCCGTATAATTGGAGTTTCTACATATTTTTTCTTTAGCTATTGGAATGCATGTTTGCACTCTTTGGTCTAGATGAATGGAGCATCTCTCTTTGTAAGCTCGACCAATAGCTTTGCAATCTTAGAGAAATTTTCTATAAATTGCCGATAGTAGCTAGCTAGTGTGTCTAAGAAATGATCAGACATCCTTGATTGTCTTTGGTTGACATGTGATTCTTTGGATGACCCTTATCTTTTTCAAGTCTATCTCAATCCCTACTTGAGTAATTCTATGCCCTAGTACTATGCCTTCATAGATCATGAAATGGATTTTCTACCAATTGAACCTAAGGTTTGTTTCAACACATCTTTTTAGTACTTGATCAAGGTGATCCAAGGCTTGCTCAAATTTAGTCCCACAGGTAGAGAAGTCATCCATAAAGAATTCTACATTGCTACCAATCTACTATTGAAAAATACTAAGGACCAAGTGTTAAAATGTTGCAGGGACATTACACAGATCGAACAACATCTTGTAATATGCAAAAGTCCCCCAAGAATTCTTGAATGTTATTTTTGCTTAATCTTTTGGCGTAATGTGAATTTGGTTATAGCCACTATAACTATCCAAGAAGCAATAATAATCATGCCCATATATGGCGTTTGACACTTGGTCCACAAATGGTAATGGAAAATGATCTTTAAATGTTGCCATGTTTAACAACCTATAGTTGATGTAAACCCACCACTTATCATCTTTCTTTGGCACAATTATGAGTGGACTAATCCACTCGCTATCCATAATGGGATACATGAACCCTACATTGAGGAGTTTTTTTATTTCCTCTTTGACAATCTACTTCAACTTGGAATTCAACTGCCTTTGCAACTACCTTCCTGGGTTCATGGTTGGATTGGTGTAGATATGATGCTACCATATCCTTAGATCAATTCTGGTCAGTTCAAGATATGATCAAGTAAAGGCTATTAGTCATTTATTAACCACCTCCAACAACTTGTGCTTTTGTTCAGGAGCAAGATTTGCATTGATGATAACCAGCTTACCATTTTTTTAGAATGAATACTCCATGCCTACTAGTAGAGTTTTTAACTCAAGGGGCTCTAACTTGAAATTATCAAGGTTTTTCAACTCTTCCCAATAGGTATCATCATCTTCATTATCAAAGAGTTAGTGATGAACTTGCTCAAGTTCATTCATGTCCTCGACATAGGCACATGTCAAGCTCTCTATAGATTCCATGCATAGTGTGCTACTATCAGAGTTAACTATTAGCCACTAGGTACCCTCCTATTTTGTGGCTACTACATATAGGAACCTTTGGCTATTAGTTTCATGTGCACATTGATTGCATGCTTTGATGAATGTACTTTTAATGGACCAGATCTTCTACATGCAATTGCACCCATTATCATTATACATGATGCATGGAACTCACTTCTTCTCAAGGCATCCAAATTCATTCTCCTTAGATATTTCCAAGGAGAGGTCCCTAATGCCAATTTTTGCATCAACAATGCTTAACCATGCACATTCCATAATGATGGGGAAGTCACCTTTACAATTTTCTACCTTGATTAGTAGAAAATTGGTAGGATAGGACCATCCACAAACTATAGTCACAATGTCCTCACTAATCCCAAACGAATAGTGATTTACTAGTCTACCAATTTCAAATAAATATTTCTCTTCTTAAGAGGTGGTAGGTTTTAGGCCTTGTACATGTCATAAGAGATGAGATTGACACTAAAACAAGAATTAAAAAGAGCCTTACATGGCTTATGTCTAGTGATCTGTAAGTAAATAAGAGGACTTCTCAGGTTAGATCTCTTCATGGAAAGGTTGCCAACCTTGATCCAATTGGAGATGCATGAGTTAACATCACAGTGTAGATATGAGGTGGCCTTTGGTTTGAAGGCTCTAGAATATGTTTAATGTAGAGGATGAAGGTGTTGGAGATATAGGACGACCAACCTTATTAGGTTGTGAGGGTTTGGGAGGATTGTTGGGCTAGAAAAATCATCATTTTCTAGATTGATTAATTGAACCACTCAACTAGAAGGCTAGTTGTAAATTTATAGCCCTTGTAGCCTTTTATTGTTGTGGCTATGGGGGAATTTTTCCTTGCCTAAATGGAGTAGGAGGTAACTAGGTTGAGGGTAGAGGGATGTATGTAGAAAAATATGGATGGTGGTATGGATATGAAGGCTCCCATCAAGTAGTTGGTGAATGAGTTTGATGGTACCCTAGAGGATAATAGTGATGTTAAAATGATGCATGGCTTGTAGAGCTTTGTGGAGAAATGAGTTGTTGAACATAGTACCCATATGGATTTAGTTTCTTGTAAGGGTACTGCTATCTTCGTGAAGGCATTCTCCACAATTGTGGTTGGTGCCATTACTAGTGTTACTCATATAGTTGTGATGGACCTCCACTTGGATATTAAGCTTGTTGTTGGTAGTGGAACTACCTTGGATTTTCTTGAAGGTAAGACAGTCATCTAGGTGCTTGCCTTTATGATAGTCAAGAATTCAACACGTACATCCCAAACTATTGTAAGTGTGACACCACAAGGCAACATTCCTTCAAATATTCATATTAACAAATGTCACATCCAACATCATCATCAAAGTCTATCTCCACAACTTCTTCTACTACAGTAGCTTTGCCCTTACCTCTATGGTAGGCACGTTCAGCTTCTTTCCACCTCCTATAGTTGAAGTCACTATTTTGCTCTTTGGATTCTTTAACAATCTTCATAGTAGTTTGGAATTTTTCATCCAAAGAATCCCATAATTTTTTAACCTTTACCAAAATATTAGAAATATATTTTTGGATGGACATGGTTTTCCTACTTACCACCTTGTCGAATGGTGACTCTTCTTCATCATACAATTGGACCTTCCTTTTTCTAATGCAAGGATCTCTATTATATTTTTCTGCACTTTTTCTTTTTCGCAACTTGTTTTCTTTTTTTGTTGTCTTCTCTATCAACCTTTGTATCTAATGATCTCTTATTTTGAAGAGTCTCCCTTGGGCATAAACCCCAAAAGTTCTTCTGGTTTTTGCTCTAAGCCCATTTATGATGTGGTAGAGTCATTTCCTTTGAGAATAACCATGGCCAAGGCATTGGTGTAAGAGAGAATAATATCTGCCCATGGTGGCATCTAATGGTTCATGTGTTCCCTGTTTCTAGCCTTGGATTTTTCTTCTCAGATAAGATACTCTAGAGTATGTCTAGTATTTTTCATTAAATAGTTCTAGCATGGTACTCCATCTACGAATGGATTCTAGTTACAAGGATTGATACCAACTTTTTGCCTCATTGATGAGTGTCCTAGGAAATAGCTTTAATATTTGTTAGTTATTCTCTATGCTTTGCAAGGCACAAGCATTGTGAAAATCTTGTAGATGATTTTGTGGATTAGAGTTATAACCCCCTCAAATCTTGGGATATTGTTCATGTCTACACACTTGATTCGACTATCCTTCATAGCCCTAGTTGGGATTTTGACTACCCCTGCAATGTTAAGCATGCTTCAAGTTGCTAGTAAAGGTTCATCATCATCATTATTTCATTGTCACTGATGATGTCCCTTGTTACCCATTTGATTATTATGGGCATGGTGATCAGTATTATTTTCCTGCAACTCACCTCCATCATTATTTTTCTTTTTATGGCATCTATCAAAACCAAAAGATGAAGAAGAAGAAGATGTAGATGAAGAGGGCAAATAGGGAGAAGGACTACCATCACCATGGTATTTTCCAACTCCCCTTCAATGATCATGGCCACATTCATCAAGTTTCTTATCATCTTGATGCTTCTCTAAGCCCCTGCCTTAACTACCATATTTACCTGAACCTAGTTTGTTAGTCGTAAAATGTAGATTCAGGTCACACCCCCATCACTAGTAATGAGGGGTGGATAATTTTCATGTTGAGAGCCCCAGAGAGAGGGTCCTAATTGTTGTCTTGGTTTAGCAGGAAATACGAATTGGTGAACCATTTCCCCTTCACAAACTCATGTTATTTTTCTTAATGTTGATCTCTTTTGCATTGTGTTTCAATGGGATGGTAGTTTTGGAAGTTTTATATCATGCATAATGTACTCCTCTTGAAGATCATGGATTCCTAACTTCTTAAGAGTTTGAAGTAGCATCATGGGCATAGATCGATTGGGAGGCATTACAATGTTGCCTTCCATGTCACGTCATCATAGTTGTTCATCTTGAGGTAGGATGAAGGTGAAATCTAGCACATACTCATCTGGATGAGTATATACTACCTTGCATTATTGAGGGATGATTGGTTTTGTATCATCTTGCCTGCGAGAAGAAGAAATTTTGCAAAATAAATAAAATATCAATGTGCTTATGTGATTATATTATGTGTCAGAATGATGTTAACCTTAGGGTTCATCCAATGATGTTAATGATATTCACTAAACCTAAATAATGCACATTTCAGACAAAAAGAGTCTTAGGCAATGGTGCCAATGATGAGTGGCAAAGGGTACCCCTATGCTCTACCATATGAATCATGAAGTGTTCATGCTTGATTTAGTCAAATTCCATGGACTCTATGTCTCCTGATACACTAGTCTTCTAGGAAGTGAACCTTACCCTAACAGTCATTCACTATCTTCCCAATTACACTTGTGATGTACAAAGGTATGGTTAACTATAATCAAGGCATATAATTTTTATCATTTTATATTTTATGGTTTTGGTACTTGAAATAAACAAGATAAAGAATAAAGTAATTTAATGTTTACTTTAATCTAATTGGCTAAATATTGTTTAACTAGTCCTAACAGAAGTATCTAGTCCCACTTGTTGTACACATCTCAAACACATATAATGTTGCTAGGTTACCAAGCATTAAGTACTACTAGGATTACCAAATGTCATATGCATGCTTGAAGTAGTTGTACTTATGTCTTTACTTAATCTAAAAACATTAAATGCATGAATAAAACATGTAAGCTATCCAAAATGCTACAAGGTTTATCAGGAAGCTCATCTTTATTACTACACACATTGTCGTGCTCAGGTACAATAGTGCTTGAATAAAAATTCGTACACTTACTGACTCCTACTGCAGGCACTTAGGAAAATATTATAACTTTTAAATAGTAAGAGTTTGGCTACTACTATGAATTCTCTCCCATAAACATGGCTATGAGATCATACTTATAGTTTTTATTACAAGGTTGTGTGAACGGGGCCCCATAGATGTAGCAAACACTACACTGACATAACCTTGTCAATGGGGCAACACCATATAAATGAGGCCCCATCAACAAGGGCCCATTGATGAGGCCACATCAATGGGGACCTATCGATGCAACACTTTGATGCTCATCACTTAGGTTCCACTGTGAACTTAATCTTTGAAGATATGTACAAAACTTGGAACCTACCCCTATTGAACAAATGTAACATCAAGTTATAGCTTTGTAACTGATCCATCACAGTTCTATTGGATTTGGTAGATGATATTGGAACCACCATGTATTAGTGGTCATATCTAGCAGACTTCCTAGTTATCCATATGGATAACTATAGCTAAGTACAATTGATGCCAAGTTAGGGATTAAAGACATATCCTTGAAAATTTCCAAGGAAAGTAAATTTGGTAAGATTGAGAAGAAGAGGATTTCATGCACCACATACAATGATGCAGGGTACCATTGCATGTAGGAAATATGGACTATAAAGAGCACATCTATTAGAGCATGAAAGAAGTATGCCAAAACCATAAACATCCAAATTTGCTTGTACACAACAATCATAAAATAAGAAGATACCCAGTGGATAACCACAAATGATCACTCTAGTTCCATAATGTGCATGGAACCACTACAATCCTCACAACTATATAGATAATATGGATAAGATGGAGCAAGTCTAGAGCCAACTCTTCAAAGAACAATATAGAAAAGAAGCAAAAATGAATTAGGGACTATTGGAAATTTCTAATATTTCTAAATAAGATCCCTTAGAACCAAACTCCTTATTAGCATATCTAAAATATGTATTCATAGATAAAGCTCACTAAGGAATAAAATAAAAAGCTACTAAAGGTAGTCAACATATGGCTAACCATCTTTTTTTTTGATCATAGGATAAATTAACATAAATAGATCTACTATCAAATTCAAGAGGCATTCACAAAGAAGAATGAATCCAAAATTAAAATAAGTAGTTCAAAATGAAGTTGAGAAACATCTCAAGATTGGATTCATATATCTAGTGGAAGAGAGTAAGTGGGTAAGCCCCCTCATTATTATACCAAAGAAAGATAGACATCAGAGAGTCTGTATAGACTTTAGGCTATGTTCAAGGATCATTTTCTATTTTCCTTTGAGAACCAAGTCCTAAAAAAAACTGTAGAGCATAATTATTACAATTTTGTATATAGGTACAATAGGTATAATCAAAAACAAATTTCTCCACAAAGCTAGGTCAAAATAATAACTTTCAAAAGTTCTTAGAAAACTTTTGCATACAAGAAGATGTTCTTTTCACTATGTAATGCCCCTACAACCTTCCAGTATCTAGTTCTAAGTATCTTTTAGAAGTAAGCTGGTAGTGGTGTGGAAGTGTTTATGGATGAATTCCCCACCTATGGGGCTATGTTTAAACAAGCATAGGACCATCTTGAGTAGCTACTGAAATGATATGTGGAGAAAAACTTGTAGCTCAACTAGAAAAAGAGCCAATTGATGGTCCAAGAGAGCATTGTCTTAAGGTATAGAATTTTAGGAAAAAGAATTAAGATGAAACTTGAAAAGATAAGAGTTGTCCAAGGAATCATGAGATAGTCTCAAACTATCAAAGATGTAAGGTCATTCCTTAGTCATACTAGTTATTACAATCGTTTTATTAAAAACTTCTCCAAAATCACCAAGTTGCGAGTTGAGCTTACCAAGAAGGATGCAACATTTAAGTAGACTAGGGAATGAAAATAAGAATTCTAACATTTGAAACATAAGCTTGTAGAAACACCAATTATATGTGCTCTTGATTGGTTGAAACCCTTTTACATCATGATAAATATATCCAACTATGCATTAAGGTTGGTACTTACACAAATGGATGATTAGAGATATCTACACTAGATCCATTATATAAGCAAGAGAATTTTGAGTGCACACCTTAGTTACACCACTATGAAAAAAAAAACTCATGGTGGTGTTGTATGCTCTAGAGAAATTTAGGCACTGTGTGCTTAAATATCTAATTTTTTATACACACTGATCATAGTGCAATTTTCTTCTTAATAAACAAGCTAGCAATGAACCCCCATATTATATGGTGGTTAGTAATCTTGCAAGAGTTTGATTTAACAATAATGGATAGAAAGAAAACCAATAATGTAGTTGCAAATCATTTATCTTGGTTAAGATGGGATAACAATGATGATGGATTCAATTAATTTCTAGATGAGCTTCTCTTTGCTAAGGAAATTAAAGCTCATACACAAAGGATCACAAATTGGTATGATGAATTCATTTTATATCTACTTATACACAAGACTCCTATCAAATGAGATTATAGGAAGAAATAATAGTTTCTTCACTAGGTCAAATACTACATAGAAATAAAAAGCAACCTCTACAAGGTTTATGTTGACAACCTAGTATGATGATGCATACCTAATAAAGGTTAACTAAGAATCTTCCAAGATGATCAGGAGGACTCTTGTGGGGACCACTATGTATGAAGATGGAAGACCAAAAAGATCCTAATTGCACGATATGTTTAGCTGACAATCTTTAGGATGTCCACCATTTCACTTGTTCATGTGAAAGATCCAACAAGATGGAGGAGTGACAACTAGAATGAAAGAACTCCAATAATGAATTCGACTACTAGAGCCTTTCAACCATTGAGGAATTAACTTTATAACATCCATCACTTCCATGTTGAATGGGAATTCTTATATCATTATTGCTATTGTCTACTATACAAAATGGGCGGAAGCTATAGGCATTTTTAATTGTACCTCTACTACAACAACTTGATTTTTTCAACAATAGGTGGTAAATAGGTTTGGTGTACCTAGACCACTAATTTATAACAATGATATACATTTCATACGTGCTATCTTTCATAAGTTAATGAGATGGCTAGGGATGTAACATAAACTTACAATGCCTTACCATCCTCAAGTGAATGATCAAGTAGAAGTAACTAATAGAGAGATTACTAAAATCCTGATAAGAACCATGAGAAGAGATAGAAAAGATTATACTACTAAACTCAACGATGCTCTTTGACAATATCACTCAACATAAAAAATTCCTATAGGCTACTCTCTGTACAAGTTAGTGTTTGAAAAGTTACCCATACTTCCAATTCAAATCGAACTCTTTACACTTATAACTACATGTGATCTTGACTTAGATATTAACTTAGAAAAAATAGAATGATTAATAACACTCAATATGCTCTAACACTCAATATGCTCGATGAAAATTAAAGAGTAACCCTTATGATGAATGAAATGCACAAGGAATACAACAAAAAAAACCATAATTCTTGGATAAGAAAAGTTATATTCAAACTAGGAGACAAGGTTCTCTATTGGAATCCCATGCATGTGCTACAAAAAACCAAGTTCCAATTATGAGAAGGACCATACATTATACACTTAACTTTTTTTCCAAGATATGATAATTTACCACTCAACAAGCTCTTAGAAGTACATCATGGTTAACATCCAATAACTCAAATCTTACATAAAATTCTAAGTAACCATCTGCAACACTAATACCTCAAATCAAGGATAGGTTTCTCCATTTTCTGAATCTCCTCCTTCCAACTTAGTTGTGGGGGAGATACCCATCTATCATAACACCTTAAATAGGATGAAATATTTTTCTTCTTCTTTATTTTACATTGTTCTTTATAATTTTTTCATTTTCTTTATATTTTAATGATTATTCTATGTATTTTCCTTTTTTACTTTCTACTTTGTACTTTGGTTTTTTTTTTGTTATTTGCATTTGGTTTTACTTGTAATATCTTATTTTATTCCATGGATTTTGTAAACTTTAGAAATTGTTGAATGTAGCTATCAAGGTTATAATTCGTTATATAGGCTAAATTTATCTTTAGATTATGCTCTTTACTAACAAGCTATCAAATTTCTAGTGGTATTAGGCAATGAAATCACAGCATCCACTAATTCCATCTATCACATAAGGAGTTCTATATCATGGCAACATGATGGTTCCTTCACATAAAAACTAAAAAGTAACATGTGATCTTATTACTAAACAAATTGGGAAAGGACCATGTGGGAATGGAAAAGGATGTGACCTCAAGGAGATTTCTTGTATTCTCTTTTCAACTTTTTTCAAGAGTTCTATGACTTCTCATGAGTATATCATCACCTCTACTATCAACCATAAAAGAGGTATGTTTCTATATAACATGGTTTCCTAAAAAACAAAAAACACAAAAGCAAGAATTTAAAGCACATCCCACTAAAGATCTCTTAGTATACAAGCACTAGTTATGAGGCTGAAAAGACATGTTACCCATGCTTAAATGCACGACTCTAACTAAGGACCGAATTTTCTCCTAACTACTTTCTTCTTCTCTTTTCTTCATTTCTTGGAGTGATGATTATCCTTGGTGGTTATCATCAACTCATGATGATAGGAGATAAGGAATACATCAATTTAAGGCCACTATTATTGGTATGGACTTGGACTAGACTTAGAACAAACTAATATTAGATAATCCTAATCATGTATTTTACCAAGGACCCTATGTAGCTATGATTCAAATTTTCCTCTCCCAATCTCCTTCTACAATTCTAGCACTTCATTTTCTCTCATCTTACTATCACATACCATGATCAGTTGATAGTTTCATTTTTTAGTTACATAATCCTCAAACAATCTCTCACTAGGTATGGTGTTCAACTTGAATAACCATTCATCATTCGAGGTGCCTACAAACTTTTTGTGATGAGGTTATCTAATGGCATCCTAGGCATAAGCCTAATTTGGGGAGGACCCACTCGCATATCTCTTGGTTTATTTCAATTTAAACTCCATAATCATACTCCTCATTTCAATCTCTACAATCTTAATAGCCTACATCATCCAATTTCAATGGCCTAGTCAATCATATAATGATTAACCTTAATGCAAGGTTTAATCAATTTAGATATCTCCTCACATAGATCTAAGATCAAACACACATATAGAGAGTTATGACCAATATCATACACATTTTATTGTAGATACACATATCCTTTCCTACAATCTTTCTATTCCAAAACTCTCTCTTTATTTTCCTCCTATCATCTATGCCCAACAAGTGATCAAACCTCTATATTTAATCCTAAACATAATGCTGAAAATGAATTTGATTTTAGTTAGATATCTCTTAAAAACTTGGAACATTTCCATGTTGTTTTTATAGCTTGTAGCAAAGACATCTCTTTAGCTTCCTCAATATACAAAGTGACCTCCTATAGGAATGAAAAAGGGCTTAGAAGAGTTGTTCCTACACTAGCTATGACATCCCATTCTCGGATGTCATAGCAAATGTCAAATATATGATATATTAGACATTATGCATACGAAGACAATATATCAAATGTCAAATATATGTAACATTTGACTTTGTGCATAAAGGAAATAACAAAGAAAGTGTAGAAAGATAAAGAAAAGAATGCTTTATTAATATGGAATAGTGTATTTGAATCATGCTCTGAGAATGTTCATTGGGATTTTCTTCCGTTCGCATCTATCCCTTAGAGGCAATCTAGCATTGCCACCATGGTTAGGCCTATAGCCGGCCTAAAGGAATGGCTAGTCCACTTCTTGTCCTACTTCACTCATGAAACACCACCAAAATTCATGTTGCAAATCCCATTTTTTAGCTTGAGGTAAAGTTTCATTGTAAATGTAAGATATGTAGTACATAAGCTACAATCTTGCATATTTCAACTTTTTGGGGTTGAAAGATGCTTCAAAGGTTGTTATTGCCTCACTTCTCGAGTGGAAAAGAGTACCTAATGTCTATATTTGAGCTTGGTAAGGCTAAAAGGGCCTTGGGAATGGTTAAAATTGATCTTTCCATGGATTTTTGTAGGGGTATAGCCCTAACCACGCTGGAGCCATTTTCAATAGGCTCAGTAGCTACAGTAGTCAAAGTAGCTATAGTAGCCACAGTAGCTATAGTAGTTAGCATAGTCACCATCAAGATCTAGCAAAAGTGCAATGTTGAAATTATTGGGATGGCCATTTCTTCAACAACAACTAGCATAGTCATCCCAAGGCAACAATAGCTAGTGCAAATAATACTTTCCACAACAAGTTCCATCATTTCTGTAGTTTCCATCAACCTTTCTATCTACCATCATATTTTTTCATTTCCAAAGCCTTAAATGTAGTCACAAAAGCTTGTTTACTATTTATAGTAAATGGGTGGGTTTTGTGGGTGTAGTCCTTTATGAACTTACCACAAATGCCAACTACACTAGTAGTAGTTGGCTAACTATGTTGGCAGTAGTTGGCTAACTACACTAGTAGTAGTTGGCTGACTACATTGGTAGTAGTTGGCTAACTATGCTAGCAAATTACGTTGGTAGTAGTTGGCTAATTATGCTACTAGTAGTTGGGTAACTATGCTAAGTAGTAGTTGGTTGATTACATTGGTAGTGGTAACCATTGTGACCCACAATCAATGCCAATTGGTCAGCAATCAATGGCAGGCCCAAAAATAGCAACCCTAACCTATAAAAGCCCAATGTTGACACCATTTCTAGGTTTCCAACTCCTAGCAATTTTGGCATTCACACTTATTCAAAATTTTGGTGCTCTAAACATTGTTGCACATTAGCATTTCAAAACCATTTTGCAACAAATACCACTTTTTTCATTTCTAGTAACCATGTCTATCACCCATGAAACTCATTTGTAGTCCAAATACATCTTTAGTAGTAGAAACTAGCACTACACTGGGCATAAGCACCCCCATGTAGTTTTCATTACTACTAAAAGTGTAGCCCCTATCCCATTTCCATCTTCATTGGTAGCCATCAAAACCCATTGCAGCCATCACGTCCTCACCCAGTAGTGCTATTTGGTGGCAAAAACTGGGACTACGCTAGGCATAGCAACTTCCACATAGTTTTCATTGGTCTAAAAGTGCAACACCAATCATATTCCCACACAGTGGATTCAGTGGAAACTAATGGAAAGTTACAAGAGGTTGAAATTGGGAAGGAACTAGATTGTGGAGGTAGCCTTCTCCAATGGGCTTCAAGCTTCGGCAAGCAACTTCCTATGCCCTTGGCACAAACTTACACATCATGAACTTAAGATTTATTATATTCTTTTATGAATTTGATAGTTTATGTTGTGAAAATTTTGATGTTTGTTTCCATTTCCATGTTTATTTTTGTAATTGTAATTTCATTTGCCATTCCCATTCTTAGAAGGCCATTTCTATCTACATTTTTAGGAGGCCATTCTTAGTAGGCCATTTCTATCTATGTTGCAATTTATGTTTATAATTACGAAACCATTCTAGTTTGACATTTCTTAAGTCCCTAGGTGATTGACAGGATCATTCAGGGCACCTTGGATCTTGTTTTCATAGAGGCCCTTAGGATTCAAGATTAAGATTATTTTGACACTTGGATCTTTTGGTTTCTCCCATTCCAACAACTAAGATTTTTGGGACCAATAGTTTTCTAGCGTTACAAGGAGGTTATGATGAAAGGTGCCAAAGTGTGGATGGAAAGTTGGTTTCATGGTCATATAGGTCTAAACTATGGTTTCAAGGCTTGTCAAAGTCAAGTTTCATGGTTTTTGGTATGTTTTAATAGTCTTGATGGGGACTACACTGGCCTAGCATAGTCCCAGCTCTCCATGAAGCATATTCCAATTTTTGGCATGGAAAATGTTAAAAATGGTAAGGTTTGACCTACTTTGGTATTTTGGGGTTCCCAAAAGTTGAGTTGGAGTCTACACATGATGGTTTCTTGGGTTTTGAGTGGACTATGTTGGCTTAGCATAGTTTTCCCAATCTCCAACATGGTCTCATGTGGAAACTTAGTTTTGTTGATTTTCTTAAGGCTTTTGATCAATCAACTAGAAGTTTTGGGCTACTAAAGGTCTTGTTGAGGTGTGGAGGCTTCGAAAGGAAGTTTTAAAGATGAGTAAGGATCTGTATGATGCTAACTAATCCTAGAACCCTAGGACTTCACTGACCTAATGTAGTCCCAAGGTTTCCCCAATGTAGTCATGGGGAAAAGGGCAAAATTGATCCCATCTATTGTAATCGACCATGTCTTAGACTTGCTAGATGCTTAGAATTAGGATTTGGTTAAATGTCATGTCAATTCAAGGTCAACTGAGAGTTTAATGGACTGGGTGGATTGCTTAGGGTTGTAAGAAGAAAAGATGTGGTGTTGGACTACATTGGGAAATAGCTAGGACTATGCTGGCCCAACGTAGTTCCTCACTTCCCTCAGCATAGTTGATGAGGATGTTTGATTCTTATCAAATTTAGAGTGCTTGTGACCAAGTTTCACTACTATCAAGGGTTTTGGGTAGGGTTTGGTAGGGTTGGACAGTCAGTTTGAAGGCTTCTAAAGGTTGGATAGGCTTTTGAAAGTCCATCCCATTATGGACTACATTGGCAGTAGTTGGGACTATGCTAGTCCATTGTCGTCCTTGGTCACCTTTAGTGTAGTTTTGGTAAAGTAACAGTTTCTTGTGTAAATTTGGAGTGTACGACAATGTTTTAAGGTTTCTGGGAGTGTAGGATGAAAGTGGAATGGAAGTAATGTTCTGTTCCATGGCTTTAGTTGGACTACTCTCAACATAGTTAAGCTGGGAAGTTGATTACTCTCAGTGTAGTCATGTCTTTCTTTTGTTATAATGGGAGAGTCTAGTGTGAGGCCCACTTAAAAATAACAATTTTTGAAAATAAGTTTATACAACCCCAACGTAGTCCTAGTTTTCATTTTCTATCTTAAGTGAAGTGGAGTTGCCAAAAGGAAACCAGGGTTTTAGGTTGGACGCTCAAGTTTAAGTAGGAAGACTTGTAGAAACTTCTCACAAATTACATTTTCTTCCTACCTCCTTAGTTTTGCACCTTGGTTTGAGAGCTTTACGATTGTCATTTGTTGTCTACTACCTTGCTGAATGTAGTAGCAACTATATTGAACTACTGCTAGTGTAGTCCAACTTTCCAAAAATATGTGATTTTTAAAATATATTGTTATGTATTTGTAGAGTTATGTTTAAGCTTTCCAAATATTGTTGTCCCATTCAATTCGGAGTTGTAATGATGATGTTATGATCGTTTGAGTTGGGTTGTGTAGTTATGGTTCTTTGTCATTTTTCAAATTTCATGAAAGTTCATGATTTTTTTTGAACAAATGATAAGGATTTCAAATTTTCTATGGCTATGAATATGTAGGACTTGATTTAAGTTTCAAATGGTCTGGAATTACTCTATTTGGAACTCCAACAGATTTTTAGCAAATTTTTTGCTAATCCTACATGAAAAGGGGCTCATCTTGAGGGCTATGGTCAGGTGAATTTGGTAATTATTTTTGTAAGAATGGTTATGAATTTTAATGATTTATTTTTATAATAATTTTTTTTATTAATATTCCAATAGCTATGGAATCATCAAATTCCTTTAAGCGGTTAATTAGTTATGGTTGGTTCAATTTGGTTGCGCAAAATTGTGGTTACAAGGCTATGACGCATTTACCCATCTGAAGATGGAAAACATTGAGGTTGCAAAATTTTTTCTATCAACATCCCATGGTCTTGGGATATTTTGAGATATTAGGAAGCATCTAGAATTTTTTTGAATCAAAATAAGAAGTTTTCATATTTTTTCTAAGTGTTTTCTTATGGCTATTTTGGTGTTAAGTGTGAAATTTGGTTGAATGTTGGTTATAGTTCCACGTTGTGTGTTGAAATATTTTTCAAGTGTAGAATTATTCATGGAAGTTGAGAGTTTAGTATTATACTATTACTTTCACATTTTTTAGTCCTAAATTGTCAATTCCATGTTTTCAATTGTAATCTATCATTGTTACGATTTTGGTTTTAAACAGTCATTTTATGTAAACTATTTCAAATTTTTTCTAAGTGTTGTTTTCTATGTTTAATAGTTATAAGGCTTTGGTTTTAAGTTTTCATGATTATAATTGTTGTGGTTGGATGTTACAAAGCCTTCTTGAAGTCCATCTTGGTGGTGATAGAGATGGTGAGGCTATTGTGCTGCATTGACATGCCAACACCTAAATCCCTAAGCCTAAACATGGAGTGGGATCAATGTGGGATATGGTTTAGGAAGGGGGCCTTAGACTTCCTAGCCTACCTACTTCATAACTATAGTATGATAGTCTGGTCACACTTGATTTTCAAGGTGGTGACAATGATCATGGAGACCATTTGCCTAAATCCTTCAACTTATTTGTGAAGTTCATCACAGATAAACTTGATGCTCATGTGAGAGGGGAGACACATGATGACATGACTACCATGGATCCTTGTAAACTATCAAAAATTTGAGAGATGCCAAAATTTAGATAGTATAAATTGGACAACATCTTGATTGTTGGCCATTGTCCCCATACATGGTTTTAAAATCCTCAGGCATTATTTATCACATAAAGGGGTAAGTAGTATTTTTATTTTGGTTATTTTCCATTGTTGTGTGTTTAGGTTATAACTATTTATGGTCTACTATTTTACTTGCTTGTAGGTTCAGAATAGATGATCAAGGCCAAATCAAGGCTAACAACCTTTTGCTCCTAGTTCACATAGCTCTAGAGGTGTTCACTAAGAGCCCAAACATGAGGCTTGCAATATTGGAGAAATTGCATGGCAACCTTGAAAGTAGCATTGGACATCACCCAAAGGCCTAGAACAGATGCCTAGGAAATGGGAGCATAGATAGTTGGTGGGCTAGCCCATCTCTTGTTGATTTAGACTTGGACCCACAACCCAAAGCTCCTACAATGCCTAAGTCATATAGGCAAAGTAAGTGTTATTAATTTGTTGATTTTATGCTAATTTTTTTCTAATTATATGGTTATTAGTCTATTTTGGTATTTTTTTGTTTACGTAGTTATATTTGTTGCAATTTGTTACACCTACATGAAGGCTAATGAGATACCTTTTGCTATATTGCAATAGTCACTCCTTCTACTGAAGTTACAATTATTACTTCAGGACATACAGAGGAGGCCTTGATCTAATAACCACCTCACCAAACTTAAGGATCAAGGTCTCCTCCATAAGTCTTAAAGTAATAGCTGTAACTTCAGTAGATGGAGTGAGCATTGCAACATAGAAAAACATAGCTTGTTAGCCTTCACATAGGTGCAACAAATTATAACAAATATAACTACAAAAAAAACAAGAACCAAAATAGCCTAATAACCAGATAAATAGAAAAACATTAACATAAAATTAACAAATTAATAACATTTACTTCACCTATATGACTTAGGCATCTTAGGAGCTATGGGTTGTGGATCCAAGTCTAAATCAATAAGAGATGGCCTGTCCCACTAGCTATCTATGCTTCCATTTGCTAGGCATCTTTTGTAGGCCTTAGGATGATGTTTAATGCTACTTTCAAGGTTGCCATGCAATTGCTTCAACATTGCAAGCCTCATGTTTGAGCACTTAGGGAACACCTCTAGAGCTATGTGAGCTAGGAGCAAAAGGTTGTTAGCCTTGATTCAGCCTTGATCATCCATCCTAAACTTACAGGAAAGTAAAATAGTAGACCAGAAATAGTTATAACCTATACACACAACAACATAAAATAACCAAGATAAAAATCCTACTTACCCCTCTATATGATAGTCAGTGCTAGGAGGGTTCTAGAACCATGTATGGGCACGATGGTCAACAATCAAGTTGTAATTCATGTTATAGTATCTAAATTCAAGCATTTCCCAAATTTGTGATAATTTATGAGGATCCATGATAGTCATGTCATCATGTGTCTTCCCTCTTGCACCAACATCATGTTTATCCATAATGAATTTCATAATTAAGCTGGAGGATCCAAGCAAGATGGTCTCCACAATCATTGTCGTAGCCTTAAACATCAAGTGTGACCAAACTATTACACTATAGTTATGAAGTAGGTAGGCTAGGAAGTTTGAGGCCCCCTTCCTAAACCATATCCCATGTTGATCTCACTCTATGTTAGGGCTCAGGGATTTAGGTGTCGACATGTCAATGTAGCACAACAACTCCACCATTTCTATCACCACTAGATGGACTTCAAGTAGGCTCTATAACATCCAACCATAATAATTATGACTATGAAAACTTAATACCAAAGTATTATAACCATTAAACATAGAAAAAAACACTTAGAAAATATTTGAAACAACTTACATAAAATGAGTGTTTAAAACTAAAATAATAACAATGACAGGTTACAACTAAAAACATGGAATTGATATTTTAGGACTAAAAAATGTGAAAGTGATAGTATAATACTAAATTCTCAACTTCCATGAATATTTCTACACTTAGAAAATATTTCAACACACAACGTAAGACTATAACCAACATTTAACTAGATTTCACACTTAGCACAAAACACTTACAAAAAATATGAAAAATTTTTATTTTGATCCAAACAACTTCTAGTGCCTCCCTAATATCTCAAACTATTCCAAGAACCATGGGACATTGATAAAAAAAATTTTCACAACCTTAACATTGCCCATCTTTAGAGGGATAAATGCATTATAGCCTTGTAACCACAATTTTGCACAACCAAATGGAAATAACCATAACTAATTAACTACTTAAAAAAATTCAATGATTCCATAGCCATTGGAATCTTAAGACAACAAACTATAGCCCTATACTATAAATCATTAAAAATCCTAACCATTATTTTATAAAAAATTACCAAACTAACATGAAATCTGTTAACATGAAATCTCCTTTCATGTAGGGTTGGCAAAAAATTTGCAAGATATTTTTTTGAGTTGAAAATAGAGTGATTCACTATCATTTGAAAGATTAAATTGAGTCATATGCATCCATTGCCATAGAAAATTTGAAATCACTATCCTTTTTTTTATAGAAAAAATTCATGAACTTTTAAGAAATTTGAAAAATGTCAAAGAACCATAACTACACAACCCAACTCAAATGACCATAACTTCATCATTACAACTCCAAATTAAATGGGAACATAATCATTGGAAATCTTAAACATAATCCTACAAACTTATAATAATAGAGCTTTAAAATATATGGCCACTTTCTTAGTAAAAAATACACAACATTGTTTGCTTTTTCACGTAAAAACCACAAAAACTTGTAAAACCTATCTTAATCTAGCCATCAATTATAGCAAATGCAACCAAAACAACTCAAACACATTTGAAAATACATCAAAACCTAGTTTTTGGAAAAAAGGACTCAAACAGCAAACCTATTTTACAAACTAAATTTGCCAAAGTAAAAATAACCAAATAACCCTGGACATATGTAGATGTGACCAAAATATGAGGTAAGATTGACATGGAATTAAAAAATAACATGCACACAAGTATAGATCTAAAAAATGGAATAGAAAACCAAAAAAAATAAAGAACTAGAAGGAATGGTGTACATGGGAAAGGTGGTGGTAGAGCTCATACCAATTCTTAGATGTGGAAGATGTGCTAAGTTTTTGACAGTAACACCTACCTCCTTCAATGTGGGATTCTTGATAGGAGCCATTTTTTTGGTCATGATGCCAAAAAAATGAGTAGAAAATGTAGAAAACTCATGTTGTTGAAATAACTACACTATAGTAAGACACCAATGGATGGACTACACTAGCAATAGTCAGTAGGGAATGTCAACCTTACCAAAAAACTCACCAACAACTGGACTACACTGGCACTAGTCCAAAAACTATGACTACTATGCTAGTAGTAGTTAGTAGGCAGTAATCAACATTGGCAGAGATCCACCAATAGCTAGACTACACTGGTAGTAGTCCAAAATAGTGGCTACTACTCTAGGTGGGATAGTAGACAATAAATGACAATGGTAGAGCTCTCAAACCAAGGTGCAAAAGTAAGAAGGTTGGAAGAAAATGTAATTTATGGTAAGTTTCTACTAGTCTTCCTACTTAAACCTAAGTGTCTAATTCAAAACCTTGATTTCCTTTTAGCAACTCCACTTCACTTGAGATCAAAAATGAAAACTAGGACTCCACCAAGGTTGTATAAACTTTTTTCTTTAAAGAAATTGTTATTTTTGAGTGAGCCCCACACTAGACGTTCCCATTATAACAAAAAGCAAACATGACTATGATACGTAGTCAACTTCCTAGCTTGACTATGTTGAGAGTAGTCCAACTAAAGCCATGGAACAAAGTACCACTTCCATCCCACTTCCATCCTACACTTCCAAAAACCTTAAAACATGGTCATACACACCAAGTTTAGGCAAGAAACTATCACTTTACCAAGGCTACATAGAAGTGGACCAAGGAATACATTGGGCCAACATAGTTCCAACTATTGCCAATGTATTCCGTAATGCGATGGACTTCAAAAAAGCCTATCCTACCTCTAGAAGCCTCCAAACTAATTATCCAACCTTGCCGAACCCTAGTTAGAACCCTTGATGGCACTAAAACTTGGTCACAAGCACTCCAAATCTGGCAATAATCAAACATCCTCATCAACTATGCTAAGGGAAATGAGGGACTATGTTGGGCCAACGTAGTCCTAGTTACTACCTAGCATAGTCCAACACCACATCTTGACTTGCAATTCCAAGCAGTCCACCTAGACCATTCAATCCTCATTCAACCTTGAATCGATATGATATTTAACCAAACCCTTAGTTTGAGCATTTGGCAAGCCCAAGACATGGTCGATTGCAGTAGATGATGTCACTTTTTCCATTTTCCCCATGACTATGTTGGGGAAACCTAGAGACTATACTAGGCCAACATAGTCCTAAGGTTATAGGGTTAGTAGGCACCATACATACCCTTACCCATCTTCAAAATTACCTTTGGAAGCCTTCACACCTTGATAGAATCCCTAGTAACCCTAGACTACTAGTTGATTGATTAAAAGCCTTAATGAAATCAACAAAACTAGTTCCCTCATGGGACCATCCTAGAAATTGGAAGGACTACATTGAGTGAGCATAGTCCTAGTGATTTCCTAGTGTAGTCCACTCAAAACCCAAGAAACCATCATGTGTGAAGTCAAAATCAACTTCCAAGAATCCCAAAACACCAAACTAGGTCAAACCTTATCATTTTTCACATTTTCCATGTAAAACTTGGACTATTATGAATGGGGAGTTGGGATTACACTAGCCTAGCATAGTTCTTTTTCAAGGTCTAGTGTAGTCTAATCAAGATTGTGAAAACACATCAAAAACCATGAAACTTGACTCTGATAAGCCCTGAAACTCTAGTTTAGACTTGTATGACCATGAAACCAACTTTCCATCCATACTTTGGCACCTTTCATTATGACTACACTGGAAAGATGAGGAGGAATGTGCTAGGCCAGTGTAGTCCCTCTTAGAGGCCAATGTATTCCTCCAAATATTGATGGAAAATTGTTAAGAAAGACCTAAAACTACCTCTGGTCAACCCTAAAGCCTTGTCCTAGCAAGTTTAGTGTGAAATCAAGCCATTTTTCATCATTTTTGATCACTATAGGTTGGATTACACTAAGGAGGAGAAGAGGACTATGCTGGGCTAGCGTAGTCCCTCAAGAACTCTTTAAAAATTATACTAAACGACATAGGACTACTATCAACAAGCCTAGGAAACCTACCCAAGACTCTATGACCCTAAAAACTACATTTTCCCATGATTCTTAACTACCATAGCCTCGGCTACACTGAGGTAAGATTGGGACTACGTTGGGCTAGCATAGTCCCTTAAAATTTCATGAAAAGTTTGCCAAAATTGCCTAAGTTTTCTATCAAAAAGTTCCAAAACCTTGTGAGAACTTATGTCAACCATGTTAACCTTCATTAACCACCCCTGGCCTAAACTACATTGGGAGAAGTTGGGACTATGTTGGGCTAGTGTAGTCGTAGTCCAAGCTTAGTGTAGTCCCCATTTTGAATCTAAAAACAAGACAAACATAACCTATAGAGCATCTTTGTCAACTATAGGACCTTGTTGGAACATATTGAGACCATCAAACCTTGCATTTAAGTTAAAATTCATCATTTTTTGGCTTTCAATCCTTGGTTATGTTGAGGAGAGACTGGGACTATGTTGGGAAAGCATAGTCCCTCTCAAACCATACCGTAGTCCACATCAAATTGTCAAAAAGACACAAAATCCAATCGAGACTATGGTAACCGTGATATTCAAAATGACTAGTGAACTTGAATTCTCTATCACTAAGAAAATTCAAAGGAATCCAATGCAACTTCACAAAATGCTAGAAAAATAAATTTGCAACATGAGATACATCACTCATCTTTTTTAATGGAATGAAATGTGTCATCTTGGAGAATCTATCCACCATCATAAAGATAAAATTATTACCACTTTTGGTGTTTAGAATCCCACTCACAAAATCCATTGACACACTTTTGCATGGATTCTTGGGAATGGGAAAAGGCATATAGTGTCCCTTAACACCTTTATCTCCCTTGAATTTTTGACATGTGAAATACTCCTTCAAAAATTTGAAGACTTCAAGGGTTATTCCAAGGTAAAAATAGTACCTATAGATAAGCTCCAATGTTTTATCTCTATGCATATGACCTACCATACCACCACAATACTTTTTAACCAAAATGTCTCTTCTAAAATCATAATTGTGAATAGAAATCTTCGCATTATTGAATAGTAGTTCATTTTAAATATGATAGTCCCTCTATTGATCTATCCTACTCAATAATGAAGGCTTCTTCAAACTTGTCCAAAATTAAAATTAGCTTCATATAAATCAAGCAAATCATTCATGCCTTCTAAATGAGGTACACTAAAATTCACCACATGCATCCTAGATAATGCATTTACTATCATATTAGCTTTTCCACTTTTATGCTTGAGTACAAAATTAAAATTTTGTAATTATGCCACCCACATCATGTGTTTGACACTTAAATTCTTTTGGAAATTAAGAAATTGAAGTGGTTTAGGATCTATCATCAAAGTAAACATCTTTGGTAATAAGTAATGTCTCTAATGCTTAATTTCTTAAAGAATACTATACAATTCCTTTTCATATATGCTATATTTCTGCCTTGACTCATTCAACTTCTTTGAAAAGAAAGAAATAGGTCTACCTTCTTATGAAAGCACTCTAATGGAAAGTCCACTTGCATCCACCTCCATTGAAAAAAGCTTCTAGAAATCTAGTATTGCAAGTACTGACTTACTCATATGTTTTGCCTTCCACAAGTTAAAAGCTTCTCTGGGTCTCATCACCCCACCTAAAATCTTGATTCTTCTTAAGCAAAGTAAACATAGTCCATGAAATACTACTAATATTTTTTGACAAACTACCTATAAAAATATGCTAAACTAAGAAATGATCTTACTTCTCCAACATTTTTAGGGATAATCTCTAATATCCTTTACCTTGATAGCTTTCTTCCTAATTTTATTTGTAGAAATCACATGTCTAAAATATACGATCTTGCTCTTGAAGAAATGACTCTTCTTCATATTCATTACCAAATGTGCCTCCTCCAATATAGGACACACTCACCTCAAGTAATCTAAGTGCTCTTCTTCATTTGAGCTATATACCAAAATATCATCAAAAAAGGTAATATAACACTTGTCAATAAAATGTTTAATGACATCATGCATCAAACTCTTGAATATGGTAGGAGCATTTGTGAGCTTGAATGGAATTATCAACCACTCAAACAATCTATCTAGAGTGTTAAAATATGTCTTCCATTCATCACTAGGTCTAATTTTAATTTAATGATAACCACTCTTTAAATTAATTTTGCTAACAGTATTTGCATTATTAAGGACATCAAGGATATCATCCATCATTGGAATAGGAAACTATATCTCATTGTTATTCTATTTACATTCCTTAATTTAATGTACATTTTCCATTCATCACTATCCTTCTTTAGCATAGGTACCATTGAAATTGGACAAGGAGAAATTTACTCCCTCACAAAACCATTCTCAAGTAACTCCTATAATTATCATTACAACTCAACCCTCTAATTTGGTTCCATCTAGTATGCTCTCTTGTTTAGAATAATAACACTAAGAATAAATTAAATTTAGTGTTGGACATTTCTTTTTGATGATAATCCATCCAATTCACCTTTGAACACCTTGGAAAATTGATCCTTCAAGCCTAGCACACTTGTTGGAAGATCTACCTACACAACATTATGGTTAGAAGTAATAGTTGATACAAACACAAAACCAAAACTAGTTTTAAGTAAGCTTTGCTACCTCACTTATTCATTTGTCATAGGAATTAACTAATGGATTTCATCAGGTCTTACTAGATTCCACATATTTCTTTCTTTATTAGATTGAGAACTATTATTAAAATTCTAAGTCCTTCCTAGAATTACATTAGCTTAATTAATTGGTAGTCATCACATTTGATAACATCATGAAACCTCCCAAATTTTATTTCAAGATACATTGTTCTCTAACCTCTTGAGAGTAATCTCTTGACAAAAATGCAACTTGTAGGATCTAGGATGAGGAATTTTCAACAAACCCAATATAGGAATTGCCTTTGACAAAATAATATTTTCATGGGCTTCCCCATTAATCAAAAAATTAATCCAGTTCCCACTAAGTAAAGATCTAGCCCAATCCAAAATAATAGTTTCCTTGCTAGATAGTCTTATCTATTCAAATTTCCCTTAAATGTACAAGAATTTAACTTAGAAACTTCCACAATTTTGGAAGCATTAGGATTACCTTTATGAAGAGCTTGGTTTGGTATCTACTTTGTCATCATTATTTATACATCCTTATCTTTGGCTACCTTATGAAGTGAACATTCCCATTGATTGGATTCCCACTCTCTACATTTGAAGCACCAAATCTTGGATAAGTTACTACCTTGATCCTTGTCTCCTTTGTCTTGGTTCTTCTTAGTTTTGCCCTTCTAATCACCCTTTTCATGCTTTTTGTCCTAGTTCTCCTCCTTATTTTCAGATTTAGTCTTGGATCCCTTTTTAGATTTGGATCCATTGTCCTTTCTCTTTAAATATTTTTTGCTCATGTTCCCAAATCCACTGAGTTTTGTCTTTGCCTTGAGTGCCAAATCATAAGTCTCATCAAGGCTTTAAGAATTATAGAATGACAACTCTTGTTGCTAAGCCATCTTGAGACCTCCAAGAAATGTTAAAGTCTATCTGTACTCCTTCAAATTTACCTTAGCATGATGGAATAGATCACAAAATTTAATGAAAATTTCCTTAACATCTTTGTCTCCTTGTCTATTTAATTTTAGGTTAATGATTATCTCTTGTCTTTTCCAAGAGTGCTGAAACTTCCATTTTAATTTGTATTTCATCAAGGATCAATACCTAATAGGTTGGCCATTTTACCTATCATAAATTTAGGATTTTTTTACCACCAAGTTGATGCCATATCTTTTAATATGAATTTTAAAATTGGGACTTGTAATTGATTTTATACCTCTTTCAACTAAAAATGCTTATCAAGCATCTTCAACCAGATTGCAAAAGCATTGGTACCATCTACATCATTGAAAATTGTTAACTCAACATACGTAGGTCTTGCAACATTTTTGAATTCTTTGGCAAATATTGCTTCAACTTTATCATCATGCTTGCCATGAGAAGAAGTTGATATTGTAGATAGAACTCTTGGAGATTTGACATGAGGATATGGATTCACTTTTCTTTGAACTTGGGTTTGTTTGGTTGTCACAGTTTCATAGCTAGAAGTTTCTTCTTCCTCATTGAATCTCCTTTCATGAGGTTGAGAAACTTATTCATTGTCATTCAAACAAGATTATGAATCATCATTACATGGCTAAATATATCTAGGACCTACATTTTGATATACCTTGGTATTGATCTCATGAAATTGATCAATCATCAAGTAAAAGAAAGATTTCATGCTCTCCATGTCTTGATTTAGGGCTTGAATGATTTTCTTCTTAGGGACTATCCAAAATAGATAAAAATATACATAGCAAAATTTCAATGACATCAAACCCTATGTTCCTAATATCAATTCATGGAGTAGGATCACTTTGATTTACTTTAACCCTTTAAACACACTGAATCTAGAAACAGAAAATATGCAAGATAATTCAATAACTAGGAAAGCTAGAAAAGCAAGCTATCTTTAATTAAATTGAGAATATTATAATTACACTAGAATCACAAAATAGATCATATTCAATCCTCACATACTCAATACTATTTTAGAGCCTAAGGCTCTACAATCATATTATGACTAGCCTTAATGCAAGGTTCAATCAATATAGATCCTTCCACATAAAAATATGAGATTAGATTCACATAAAAAGACTTAGGCCAAGATCACATACATACTTAATCATAGAAACACACACCTTCTCTTACAATATCTTTATTCCAAATATATCTTTTTTCCTCTCTTCATCTATGCTTAACAAGCAATCTATTATATTTATCCCAAACATGGAGCCAAACACATCTTCTCTTCTGGTTAGACATCTTCTAGGAACTATGGATGACTTTATGTTTTTTTTTTAGTAATTCATAGCAAAGACATCCATCCAACTTCTTGAACCTAGAAATTAACCACTTTCAGGAATGGAAAAAAGTTTGAAAGATGTGTTCATACACTAAAATGGCATATCAAAATGCATAAAAAGAAATAACTAATAGGATCCATTATCCAAAACATGATTTAATACATGAGGCTTCTAAGCATTTAGAAAATACATAACATTAATATTTAATATAAATCAATAATAAAACTCCAATTTTCACATTATGAGTTCAAGTCCTAATATTGTAAATGTTGTTGAAAAGTAAATATCATAGCTTGCAATGAAGATAGACAATTTACATACACACAACACGAACCAAAAGGGTAGTAGAATAATAAAATAATAGAAAATACTAGACATATATAATTTTCTTAAAATCATGTTTCTAATTTAAAATTCCAAATCTAAGATCTAAGCCTTAAGTTGAGAACCATTACCATCTCTAGTAATACATGTTTCACCTAAGAGTAAAATAAGGAGAAAGTCAGTCATTATGATCAACTACTGCTTGATAGACTTTGAACTAGATATCAAGAAGCTAGAGAGTCATGCATAGGTGCTAAGTGTTGATGTAGTTCTTGTGCATAACCATATAAATCACAAGTATTCACTAGTGACCTAATTATAATCCATGGACTAGACTAGTGGAGTATCTATATAGTTAAAAATGATCGTAGGTAATTTTCTTTTTAATTACACTTGTGATGGTCCTTAACTTATATAATTAAGTATAATTGAGGCATATGGTTGATGTTATTGGGCCATGATAAAAATATTACTAAAATATTAAAGTTTAATCTAATTAATCTAAGTGCAAGAAATAAAGTGTAATTTAGCCTAAGTGATAAGCATTCATGTCCAAATTTCTATACACATCCTAAACTCATGTTATTATTATTGGATTACTAAGTGTGCACTACAAGGTGTACCAAGAGACAACATTGCTAGGATTACCAAATAGTAGTGCATTTATACTCATAGTTGGTTGCAGTCATTTTGCATACTTAATATGCATTTTGGAAATGAAATATTAACCTAAGCACATGATCATAAGTGATGATGAAAAGAAATTGCAATTAGTAAAATATTAAGTTAAGTCAAAGTGTTTAAATGAATATGAATTAATTTCAATCTTAGTATAATCATGAATCATTTCTAGATATAAGTTCACTTAAATAAGACTCTATTAGTTAACTTAAATTCATGCTTCAAGCACTTGTTGACTATTCTTACTTTGATGAAAACAAATTGCAAGAGTTTAGCTACTATGGTGATTGAATAGTGTATTTAATGTAGTAGGTGTATATTATTTATAGACTTCACCTATCCTAGATACATCAATCTTTAATATCATAGGATATCATAGCTATGATATCATAGGTACAATGTTGCACATGAAAAATTTACTATTCATCATACCCTCATAACTCACTAAAAAGTCATCTCCAAGTTAAATAACAAATAAGGTAGAGTTTGTAACAAAATTATGAAAGTAATGTGATTGATAGACTTGATTTGACTTTGGTGCCACCTTACAAAGTTTATTTGAGTGATTGAAAAAATGATACAATATTGGATAGATACAAAAAATTTACAAAAAATGGCATGTCTTCAAAAAGTTGTTCAACAATCAATATTCATGTTGTTCTAGGCAATGATATTTCCTTCACTTATGGTGGCTCTTGTGATTGATTAGCAACTTTCTTCTCTATACGAGAATGATTAAGAATGCCTTGGTACTTCTTCACACATATATGTGGATTATTAATGTACTAAGTAAGGTGAACTAGGTTCAAATTTTTTGATATTTTCCATGGATATGGTAGATTTGGAAATATCTTATTCAATTAAATAAAATAAATAATGAATAGTCTACACTACATGCCAAATGATTTAACTCTCTTCTTTAGCTCCTATTATTCTATCAATATTCTTGTTAGGTCATCTACAACATCATGTTGCCTAGTGTATTAGGTGTAGAGGATATTTAGCTCTATAGTTTCTACTTGTAATTTTCTCTTTGTCTTATAATAGGATTTGTTCTTATGATTGAAAAATGTAAATTTTGTTGCTACTTATTTCTCCACTTCATTTCTCAAATGATCAACTGTCAACATGGTGATATTAGCATAGTGAAGGTTAGCAAGCTTCATGTAGTGTATGAAATTTTTGATTTGTAAGTTCTTAATTTTAATTTCTACTTGATGCACTATTGAGATTTCATCATGGATGCTTTTTGACAAAAAATCTATAGATAGTTGTAAGGAAGCATGAATGTGGACCTTAGTTGTTAATGAGTGGTGAGGTAACTCTATGCCCAACCATATGAATCACAAGCATTCACGTGTGATTCGATCAAATTCCATGGACTTTGTAGTTTTTGGTGCACTAGTCTTCTAGGAAGTGAATCTTGCCTTAAGGTCAATTGTTGTCTTCCCAATTACACTTGTGACATACACTAGTATGGTTAAGTATAATTGAGGCATCTGATTTTTATCATTTTTTATTTTATGGTTTGGTGTTCAAAGGGAGATAAAAGTAATTGGATTAACTAATTAAATTGTGTTTATCTAGTCCTAACATAAGCATCTAGTCCCACTTTCCACACATGTCCTAAATCCACATATCCACTGCTGGGTTATCGAGTGCAATGCTAGTAGGTGTACCAAGCAATAACGTTGCTAGGATTACTAAGCAAATACATGTTACACTCAAAGTGGTTGTACTTATGTGTTTAATTTGTTTGGCTTATCTTATTTAACTACTTCATTAGCTTAATTACTAGAAAACATTTAATAAATAATTAAAAAATTAAATGCATAAATAAAATATTTAATTTATCCAGAATGCTATAAGGTTTATCAGAAATCTTGTCTTTATTGCTGCACACATTGTTGTGCTCAACTGCAACAATGTTCGAATAAAGATTCATACACTCAATGACTCCTGTTGCGAGCACTTGAGGAAAATATTCTAACTCTCAAATGAACAATCTACAAGAGCTTCACTACTACTAAAATGTTGATGCCATAAATGCACTAGTAGGCATGTATTTATAGGCAAAATATGGACACTGCATTAATGGGGCCTCGTCAATGCATGATATGATGCATCGACGAAGCCCAGTTGACGAGCCCATGTTGATGAGGCCTCAATGATGCAATTGATAAAACGATGACTCATCATACCCACACAACTAAATGAAAAATCCTCCTTGAGTTGTTTCACAAAATTGGGAAGGCATGAGATTATTGATTGGCTTTTAACAAACAAAATAGGCTAACTTAACAAAAATGGAGTGCCTGAGTGTACAAATCAACACATTACAAAAATGGTGGTGTTCATGACATAAAATTGAACACCATGACATGACTCTTCAAAATTGGACAACATGTTCCTTGATTGCATGAAGTTTGGTGAAGAAGATTAGATAGTCCTAGGCGATGGTGCCTCTTGAGGTTCTAAGGGACCTTCACCAACTTCATGCACGTGCAGTAGTTGAGGTGTCTATGGTTGTCCTACTATTGCTACAACTTCTAGTGGGAGGCAGAAATCACTCAAAATTTCTTTCATTTTCTCCTCCTTACTTCTAGGATCATGCATTGACCATGTGGTTTCACTAATGTGGGTTAGAACGAGGACATCCTAAGGACATGGGATTGCTGGAAAGAGCTCCTTCATGTTGATAAACCAAGTAGTGAATTATTTGTGTTTAATGATGAACACTCTCTATATCCTTCAACTCTTGGTAATCATTCAACCTTTTTGCTAGGTTCTTAACAATTTATCATTGATTTGTGAATTGTGCTTTGAGAACTTCAAGTTCAGTGTTTGCAGTCTTAAGCTTTTGCTTGGTGTATTTGTGGTGCTTAAACTCTACCTCATATAGAAAATATGAGCTAGCCACTTATTTCTCTAACTCTAACCACAGTCTTCTAGTAATTAGCATTACCAAGTTCGCATAACAAAGATTGGCTAAATTCATTTATTCTATCATCTCTTCTATCTGCAAATCATTTAGTTAGATCTCTACTTTGTTGTAGGCATTAATCCCATCAATGATGGACTACCAAACTTCTTTTCCTTATTGAAGTTGTTGGAGAGCTTCATTTATTTTTGCCTTTGCCATTTGGATGTGCTTCTCATTTACTTCATTCTGCAAGCCAACTTGGTCTCTATAGTGATTTTTAACTTTTTCAAACTTCAAAGCTTTATTCTTCCAAGTAGCAATCTCAATAGTAGACTTTTGGCATACTAAGACTAAGAAGGATTCCATCCTTATGGTCATTTAACTTTTAAATAAGTCTTCTCATTTCTTGGATACAAAAGCAATAATCTTGTACTAAGAATGAAAAGGATTCCATCCTTATGGTCATTTAGATTTTAAATAGTTCTTTCCATTTCTATTTAAAGCAAGAATAAATGCTAAAGAGACTACTTAGTTATTTCTCTTAGATATGGTTAAACTTCATGGTGTTTCAATTACAATTGTATTAGCTTGAGATTGAAAGTTTATTTCTAGATTTTGGTAGTCTTTTAAGCAGAATATGGGTACCAAGTTAAATCTTATTTCAACATATTAGATTAACTTTCTATCGTAATTACAATCTATTCATGATATGTTTCATATTTCTACATTTAAAAAGGACATTTTACAGCCTATTCATGTGATAGAATAGAAAGATATGTAGGTTCAATCCTCTTTCAATTATGTGAAATGACATGTTAAAATTATGATCATAATGGAGTGGTGATTAATAACAAATGTTATTTCTCTAGTCAATATTTTTTTTTGTAAAAATTATCATACATAAGAAGAAACTTGAAAAATTTAAAAGAATTTGTATACCACTCATATTAAGATCTAATAGGAGGAAGATTCCTTGTGTGTGTGTGTGCGCGCGTGTGTGTGTGTGATAATATTTATAGCCTAACATGTTCTTCCTTCATATCAATTTATTTTCCATGTCATTATGGAAGGTAGTTTTATTTTCCATGTTGTTGTATGAGTCATGTAGTATGTGGATCCATGTCTTTATCTAATGTATCACATGACACAAATTTTAATTTCATAATGAGAGGAAAGAAAAATTCAAAATGAAGTCAAAGTATGAGTCCTAGTTGCCACATGTTAAGTAGCTCATTCTTGGGACCATTCAAGATATCATGTGACCTTTTCCCATGTGTTATAACCACATGAAGTATGTATGTATCACATGCTAGTAAGTTGGAACCATAAGTCTTCTCTTCTTGTGATTTGGTTGTGATTGGGTTGGGTCATTTATAATCATGGTTCAATTTTATTATGCTCTAAGCATCTTTTTATTTTCTATTTATTCCATGTATGAGCTTTCCTTAAACTTGAGGCATTTCTTCAAGACTTCATTATATCATGAAAAAAGCTTGAAGTAATAGAATAATTGTTTTCTTCCAATATTATTATGTCATTATCTTATTTTTCTTAGTCATTTCATCAATTTCAATATTTATTTAGGTTAATATTGACTTTAGTTCCTAGTGTTGTGCCATGCCTATGATAGCATTATAGCTAAGGAAAATAACAATTTTTGCATTTACTAGGAGTTATAGTGGACTTATGTCAATTTTTAGTGCTTCATCCTTTGGTGCAGGCTTTGATATCCTCATGATGTTTCAACACCAAGGTCATGTCCTACATCTATTGTAATCCATGATGTAGTCATAGTGGATTTCTTAATTTTTAGCCTTTTTCATGAATCATGATGAAGTTGTGCTTAAGTTTTGAGATAGGAGAATACACTACAACAACCTTGTTGTGATCCTTCTGAACTCATGATCTAGTAATGCTTGATCATAAATGCAAGATAAAAATGAATACTTTAACTAAGAAAGTACATGCATAACCTAGATGGCTTCCTTTGGTAGCTAACATTTGGTATTAGAGCATTCAGTGTTAAGCTTGAGTAGCAAAAGAAGAAAAACATGTCCAAAGAAGTTCCAAAGTGTTCCATAATCTTCAATGAAAAGAAAGATTTTACATATTACAACATGTTAATGAGAAGATTTTTTTGAGCTCAATGAATGCCTAGAAGTTGTGGAGTAGGGCTTCTAAGAAATTAATATTTCTCTTCTCACGTAAGGATAAGTGAGGAAGTAAAATGAGAATAAGAAGAAGAATGTCTTTTTTAAGATGATCATGTGTAGATCTTTGAGTGAGATCATTAGGACTAAAATCATCAACAATGGGGATTCTAATGCATGTTGAAATGTATTTGTGTAAGAATATCATAAAAAAAGTAAGGTGATGAAAGTAAAGTAATTGTAGATAATGGCTAAAATTTGATAACTTCAACATCATGAGAGGTAAGTTGCTTAATATATTTTTAAAAGAATATAAAATATCATTAGGGACTTACATGTATATGAAGCTATAGTGAGGAGTAAAGAGTAAATAAGATAATCCAAATCCTCTTTAATTATCCAAAGTACAAAGCCATCATTGTGATCCTTATTAGAATAAAAATTTTCAAAGTACTTACTATTGATAAGCTTGTATTCTATATGAGATAATTTGATGAGTTGATGCTTAGAGGCTATCAAAACTAAGTCTCATACTCCAATGAGTTTCAAAGAGGAATAGGACTCAAGAAAAGAGGAAAAATTAGATGGGGACCAAATAGGTACAAAAGCTAACCACATTTTTTTAAGAGACTCTCCACAAAAAAACTCTTCCCTAATAGGAAAAAAGGAAGAGCTTTTGATAAATAAATAGAAAGCTTTTATATAGGAGAAAGATGATAATCCTAAGGATGATAAAGTTATAATCAAAATAAAAGAGAAGGCAAGTGATGTTTCAATTGCAAGAAGGATGGACATCTTGAGAAGAAATGTTGGTACAAGAAATAGTTTTCAAGCCTATGCTTAAATGATTTTCCTTCAAAAGCATAATATGATTATGCATCTATAGCTTCTACATTAATCCTTGATAAAATAAAATGAATTCAAAGAGGAGGAGCAAGCTATTTAACCTTCATATGTATTAAGAATCTCTCTTCATTTATATAGATCCTCAGTAGTAGATGCCTTAACCAAATGATACTTGATCTCTACAAATTTTTCAACATTAGGAGAGGTAAACTTAGAAGTATAAGAATTGAAGATGGAAATTTTATGTAAATTAAAGGACTTGGAGAATGAACCCTCACTCTTCATGATGGATACACCATACAAGTATGTGGTGTTTTCTATGTATCCTTACTTCTAGCCTTATTACTTTCCAAAGATAGAATGGTATCAAAGGAAGTTAAAGTTTTTTTTGATAATAGAGGATGCATATTGAGTAATCATAATAGAGTCACCTTTTCACTCCTAAGCTAGAAAATTTGATTTATGCTCTATCAATTGTGGATATTTCTAAGAATATGATATCAAGACAATAGGTAGAATATCTTTTCATCATTCTTGCAAGATTGTGGCATAACTAATTAAGGCATGAAAAACATTAATGAATTCTTGACATGGTTAAGGCATAAGTAGTAATTAGAGTAAATTGTTCTCTCATTCCAAATGAAGTGTGTGAAGCATGTATTTTTTGGAAATACAAATCATCTCTTCATAACACATAGATGGGAAGGAAAGAGAAACCATTGAAGGTTTTTCTATGGACTTGGTAAATCCAATGCTATTATCCCTTATTAAAAATGTAAGGTATTTCCTAATCATTGTTAATTATGCATCAAGATATTCATGGTGTAATTAACTATAATAAAAATTAAGACCTTCTCCACATTTAAAGAATTCAAGAATCCTATGGAGAATAAATTAAATCTAAAAATCAAGGTAATTAGAAGTGATAAGTAAGAAATTTGTCAATAATGGATTTAATGAATTTTATGAAGAAAAATGACACTGAGAAGTAAACCACATATGACTGCTTCCAATAATTGAATGGAGTGGCTGAAAGAAGAAATCGCATTTGACAACACATGACAAGATGCATGTTGAGCTAAGTCAACTTGTTTAATTCATTTTGAATATAAGTAATTCATAAATCCTTATATATCCTAAATAGGTTGTACTATTTATAAAAAAATACATTACTACATATTTATCTTTACATGGTAAGATACTTGAACTTTGTCATCTCAAACTATTTGGTTGCATTTCTTGGATTCATGTACTAAATGCCATTATAAGAAAATTGGATTATAATATTATAAAATATATTTTATAGGTCATGATAAGAGATTAGTCTCTTACACATGCTTTGAATTCATTAAAAGAAAATTTATTTTCTTAAGAAATATAAAACTTGATGAAAAAAAGCATTTTATAAAGAAAAATGAAGTTTTAGTTCAAGAGAATCAAGTGAAAAATATGGAACAATCATCAAATTTCCCTTCTAGTAAGGATATAAAATCCCACACCCAATTCAAATCCAATTTATATTTTAAACTTAATAAATTCAAGACCTCAATGAATCCAACCTTGAACAACAAAATAACAAGTTCCTTATTCATGTAAAAATTCATAATACAATTTCATAGAAGTAGGAAATACCTAAGGATTGGAGGAAAAACCATAGATAATCAATTGCTTTCTAATCCTTAAGAACTCAATTATTCATGGTAAGCACACAACACCATTGGCCTCATAAGGAAGATTTTCTCTCACTTCTATAAAACTCTATAAACTCTTCCATAAGCAAAAACTAGGGCATCAACCTTAGAGAACTTTACAAGATTTTATCATCTGAGGGTGATTGCTCATCTTCCTTAAATATTCACATCTTTAGAAAAACTTAAATTTTTGTAGAATATGAGTGAATGTAGCTTATGGGTCCTTGCATTTGTCATACTATAGCTAGATTATAACTCACATCCTATAACATTACAAAAACCAATAGAATTTCTAAGCTTTATCTCCCAATGAATTATAGCTAGCTTCAACTTGCAACCTTGAAATATGACTTATTGTAACTTGTAATGGCTCACACCTTATGACCCAAGCCTAGAATTTATAAATTTTATCAAAATACATAGACTATAGTAGATTGTGATTCATAGATTCTTATAATAGCAAATTGGGGTTGACTATGACTCATAGTAAGGTCATAGTTATATGCTCAACATAGGAACACGATTCAAATTACTTTAAAAATACTTTCAAATACATCTCCATGACTCCTAGTACTCTTAAGAATATTTAAGATATAATATTCATCAAGAGATAGATTGATATCTTCATCATCTTTCCCCATATTAAAATTAACATTTGGATTCATTTGGGTTGTACATTTGGGATGACATCAAGTTCCCCTATATTTAAATCACTTTCATGAATCCACTTATATTTTTAGGATATTAATTAATCTAATGAATTATGTATGCATGTTTCTTCTTTTCTATTATTCTAAAAACCTCTCTTACTTATAGAAAAATTAGACTCTTAGATATCCTTTAAGTTGAATCTTCAATTTCATCTTTGAGAACTTCCTTACTATCATCTAAATTTGATGTAGGTATCTATAAATGAAAATAATTAGATATAAAACATTAAAAATACAAGAAAATGATACATTATGAGGAAGTCCTAGTTCATAATCATTATTATTTATTTTAACCCTAATATAAAATGGACTAGTGTTCTTTGATTCGAGCTTGGAATATTTTATGTTTCTTAATATCTTCTTGTTTAAATATAGCTAAACAAAATCACTAGCTTCAAATTGCACTTTTTTACTTCATGTTTTCATTTTCAGTAATATCATTTGTTTTACCTTTAATTTTTTTTTCTTATTTTTGTAAGTTTCATGGTCTCAAAAAAAGATAAACTAAGGTAAGCAAAATCTTCAAATTTTCTCAACTTATTAGTCATCCTAGAAGAAAAGATAAATTCATCATGAAGGACTCTTTTTTATGCTAAAATAAGAAAAGCTATTGTAGCTAAACATAACATGAGCCAAAAGATATTTCCATCTATTAGGTTGATCCTTACATAAATACCTTAAAATTTTTAACAAAGATTTATTCATAGTCTTAGTTTGGTCATCACTTGATGGATGACAAGCACTAGGAAAATACATGGATGATAAGCACTATAAAAAGATATTGTGTTGGCCAACGAATTCTATAATGACCTCTAGAAATGACTTAATCTAACATGTATATCACTCATAATGTTTAAAGGAATACCATGCAATCTAAATACATATTGAAAGAAGAAATAATCAACATGAGATGCATCATTGCAAAAAGAAAATCATGTCCAAATTGACTCTTAGAAATACAATAAATAAAATACTTTTCAATGAATCATTAGAAATAGGTAAGGAGAAATACTATCTAGTAATAACTTACACTTCCTTAAACTTTCAATAAATAAGATATTCCTTAAATTAATTTATTCACATCGCTATGCATACTTGGCTAGAAATGTCTCTTGGAAATAATATCATATGTTTTGTTCTTTCCAATATGTATAGTCATATCACAAGTATGCTACTCATGCAAAATCTTTCATCTAAAATCATAAGTAGGTACACCTACCTTGCCATTCTTGAAGAGAATTCCATGATATAGATGATAGTTCCTTCACCTATTTATTCTACTAAGAAATGCAACATTTTGATCCCTGTAAATATCATCAAAATTTTCATTATTTAGATACAAAGAAGTAAAGGCTCAAGTCCCTCTACTTTAGCACATGAATGACTCACAATGTAAATCCTAGATAGATCATTTAACACAATATTGCTTTTTCCACTTCTATGCTTTAATGTAGAGTGAAGATATTATAGCTACTATACCCACTTCATATTCTTAACTTTTAATTTCATTTGTGAGCTTAAAAATTGCAAAGCCTTGTGATTAGTCAAAATCAAAAATGCATTTTCTAGAAAATAATGCTTTAATCATTTTATGGCATAAAGTATAACATATAATTACTTTTGATAAACATGATAATTTTTCCTAAAAAAGTTTATCTTTTCTAAAAATAATGCAATGTGCTTATCCTCTTGTGATGAAACATCACTAAGCATAAGTTCACTTGCATTCATATCCACTTCACAAAGCTTAGCAAAGTTTAATATAACAAACACTAAAGCATTAGAAATTTTAGCTTTCAAGGCTTGGAATAAATTCTTTTGTTCATCACCTTATAAAACATTCATCATCTTATTTTTAAAAAAGAATTAAATATGTAATAAAACTAAAACTTGTAATAAATCTCCTATAATAACTATCTAGCCTAAGGAAAGATCTCAACTCTTCAAAGTTCTTAATTAAAGATTAATTTATATTACATTGATCTTACTAGGCTTCATTTGAACTTGATTTTTAGAAATGACATGATCTAAGTATGAAACACCACCAAAATTTGCATGTTGTAACCATTTTTCATCATGTGGCCTTCACCACATGAAACCTGAAGTGAAACTTCACTATAAATGTGAAGATTGTAACCCATGAGAGGTAATCTCACATATTTCATATTTTTGGGGCTTAAAAATACCTCATAAATGGTCAAAGCCTCATCACCCTAGTGGAAGAAGTCATGTATTATCTATATTTTGGCTTAGGGGGTCAAAATTTCCTTTTGGGATGCCAAAAATGGTAATTTGATGAGTTTTATGGGAGGTATACAATTTTCTATGCTAAAAACACCTTATGGGAATAGATCTCACCTACCTCTAGTATGAAGGGATGTGGATCACTTACTCCTAGTGTGGAAGTGTAGACTTGAGCATGGAAGGATGTGGTGGCATCTATGCTTAACATGAAGAATTTTGACATCATCTATACCCAGCATGGGAGGTGTAATCCTAACCCCCTAGTATAGAAACTTCATGTTCAGTGCGGAAACTTTATGCTAAGTGTGGAAACTTCATGGCTAGCATGGAAACTACATGCCCCTAACATAGAAGCAACGTGGACTAGATTTCAATGCTCCATTGACTTCATCATTGACCATGTATTTGCAGTGAGGATGGCAGAAGATTCAACATAGAAGAAAAAAGCCAGTGTAGATGGTGTGTCCTCATTACTATTTATAGAAAACAAAATGGCCATTGGGGTTTGACACATTCAATAAATAGTAACCCCCAAAATTTGGCACCCATCTCACTTGTACGTGGCAAAATTTTGTAGCTAATATTTTAACTATTTGCAACTAATTTGTAGCTCCAATCAAGGCCAAAAATCTATAAAAACCAATCTCAAATACCATTTTTAGGTTACACACTCTTTTGATTCACATGCTTTGGCATTTGTAGCATCTAAGAGCTCTTTCACACTTGCAAAAATGTAGCTTCTTAGACCCCCTCAGCGTGGAACCCCTTGTGGCTCTGTAACACCCATTATTGCCCTAGGATTTGTGAGATTTTAGTCTCCACACTACACCCCCAGGATCCTCAACTCCTAGTGTAGAGCACTTTGGTAGCCAAATCCTTCACCTTTCTCAACCCTCCTAGTAGTAGCCAATGTTGTAGTAGCAGAGGAGGTTTGATAGCATTGGAAGTGGCAAGACATCTAGCTTGTGGAGTTCATTGCATTATCTTTGATGGAACCTAAACCCCCATTACCCTTTTTGCTTTTTCACTAGCAATTTTTGTGTCTACATCCCCTAAACTTATTCTTTATTTTTTAATAAAGTTTTAAAGTTTCAGTTCTGTGTGCAATTTGTATTTAATTTCTAGTTTTTTTCAGATCTGCATTCTTATTTTTTCATTATTCATTTTACATTTTGTAAGTTCCTAGATGATTTGTTGAACCATCCAGGGTACCTTGAGTCTCATTTTTTTGAAGGCCCTAGGGATTCTAGGTTGAGATTGTTGTACCAAGACTTTCAACTTTCTAGTAATTAAAATTTTTAGTTGCAATAGTTTTCTGGCACTAGAAGGAGGGGAGGAGCTCTACTAAATTTCTTCATCAAAATTAGTTTTCCCCATAACCAATGTTGCTTTCCTAGCTGAAATCTATAATTTTTTACGCCAGAAGGCCTTTGAATTTGTTCATAACTAACACTACCACTCACATAACCATAACAAAATTCTTATCATGGAAGTTGCAAGTGCATGGGTTTTGGATTTTCACAACACTTGCTATGAATTCCTTGCCCAAAATCAACATTGGTGTGATGTGAAAGTTATCTATCCATGGCTACTAAAATTTTCTTAATTTTCCAGCATTGGTGGTTTCAACAACTGAACCACCATCCCTCCCTAGTTGAGAAAATTGGTAGCTTGCTAAAACTATTTTTTGACGAAAAACCCAAGCTTCCACCTTGGTTCTAAATCCCCTTTCTTAGCAACATTAGCTAGGAAGGTGTGAGATCTCCCTATCTCACACCTCCCTTCCTTTTCCCCTACTACACCTAGTGTAGGTGCAACTAGGAAGCCCAACATGGGTAAGGTTTGGAACCATATTCTTAATTTTTCATTTTTAGTAAAGGGGTGTACCTCCCTTAATCCTTCACTTACTATTTATAGTAAGTAGCCTATTTTTAGCCATTTTTTCTTCTTTTAGTCATTTTTAAATTCTACTTGCTGAAATTTACTTTTTTTTCCCATCTTTTATAACCTATTCCAAGCCTTTTTCAGGAACATATCCATGTATTTCCAATAATTGATCAAGTTTTCCTTCACATGTACTAATGGTAGGTCTAACCAACAAGCCATGAGGGTATACAACCCTAAGGACCCTGCTATCATTGAGTGTAGGTAGTCTTTGAGGATCAGGGAATGAAGTCCTAAATTTTCAACCATAAATGAGGATCACTACAATTACACTTATGTCAAAATGCAACTGGCATGCATTTAAACTCCATGTGTGTAAGTAGAAGCCAAAAGAGCATTTAAACTCATATACTAAGACAAGAAGGAATACATCTCTTTCTCATATGATCAAATTCCCCTCAATGATGCCTATGCTTGCATCCTATCTCAACTAAATGAGATGGATGAAGAGGATGAAAAGAATTTCTTAAAGGAGAAAGAGGAGGAGGAGGATGAGTTTAGGATAGAATCTAAGCTTAAGAACATCCTAGGTGGGTTGTTCCAACAAACATTCCCCAAATATTTAAGGGGATAGTTAATGACTTTATTAAGTCTAAGTTGTATTACCTTAACTTGTGGTCACTTAGTCAAGCGTTCTCCCAAAATTAAAACATAGAGGCCACCACCATAGAAGCTACCCACAACCCTACTTACATGACATAAAAAAAACTAACATAAGCATAGGGTTAAAAAGAGGAGTTAAAAAAAAACAATGTAGTTGTAGTAACGGTAGTCAAGGAAGCCAAAACCACTAACTAGGGACCAAGAAACAATCAACCTAAGATCCCTGCTAACAATTGTGAAAACTAGCCATTAACCCCTAGGGCAACTACATCAATTGCACCTAGGCCTAGCTTTTAGTAGAAGGATAAGATAAAATATGCTAGTTTACCTTTAAAGCCATATAAACTCTTGGATCAATTGTTGAAGAGTGGAGGAATCCAATACAAGTAGATGTCTAAAGATACTTATAAAAAACATGAGAGGTTATGTCAGATAGCCTAGGATCCCACTCAAGCAACCAAGGATGACCCCAAATTGCCTAAATATTCCAAGCTTGAATAATTCTTTCATTATCATCAATTGCATGGTCATGACATTGAATTATGCCTCACACTGAAAGATGACCTACAAAGGATGATAGATAGAGGTGAGTTGATCCTTGATGCATCCAACCTTGTCCAACCCCAAAATCAGCTAATGCATGTGTATAAGGACCCATTGAATGCCAAATATGGATCATACATCATATCAACATTTAATATTGATGATAACTGGAGGCCCACATGGTAGCTTTTTGCAATTAGGATACCCCCCCCCCCTTTCAATGAAAGGACTTCTTCAGCTTTCACTAGCTCAAGATCCCCTTTTGTTGTGAGGATACCACAATCCATGCTTCACAGGGAACCCTTTGTCATTAGGGTACCCCAACGAACCATATGCTAACTAACCACCATGACCTTACAATGATCTCCTATGGTGGCTAATGCTACAACCTCTTCCTCACAACCAACAAATGACAATAAAAAAGCCTCAACTAAGTAGAGGAAGAAACATAAGAAAAAGCCTAGAACCAATGGTGACAAGCAAGCCAAGACATGGAAGGAAGTGGGTCCATCAAAGTCCACTTCCATATCATCTATGCCCATGACCTTCTCTACCTAGCTCACCTCAACCAGCAAACCATAGGAGAATCCAAAAATCCAAAGCCAAAAGAAAGAGGAGAGATCCCAACAACAATATCATAAAGTTGAAGTTCACATTTTGGGGTGCATGGAGGAAGTAAAGCACAATTGAGGCAACAAGTCCATGGCCAATGATAAGAACTTCCTTACTATGATGGAATAGGTCAAGTAATCCCTCATGTAAAAGAACATAACTTTGAGCCTTTATAGCATAATCATAACTTCTTCTACACATCATGTGGCACTAGTGAAGATGTTGACTTCCATACCTATTAGTGAGGATATCCTAGCTAATGAGGAGTCTATCCACATAGTCATGATTCCTTCTTCATTAAGGTACAAGAAGTCAGCATTGCTAATGTTTCACGATAGTGAAATCAAGGCTAGCCCCCAAAGTGATGAAGTAACTAGGGCTCCTCTTTTCATCACAATTTGGGTGGGGTAGTTTAAGGTGCATTAGGTGCATGTTGATGATGGGGCTACAACTAATGTTATTCCATGCAACATCATTGAATGCTTAGGCTTTACAATGCAGATACAACATATAACAACCACAGCTCTCAAGTCCTTTAACAGGTCATGGGTTACTAGTAAGGGGTCAATCTCCTTAGACTTTGTAGTAAGGAAGTGGTTCCCCACAATCGTTGATTTCTTAGTGGTAGAGAAAATGCTAGGGTTTAACCTAATCCTTGAAAGACCTTTGCTAGCTCAATTAGATGTTGTATCCTTATCCATCCATTAAGAGTTACTTATGAGGGAGGTGACATCATTATTCATGGTGATAATGCAATTCCCCTAATAGTCAACAATGTGGATATAAAGTAGGAGTCTAAAGTGGATCTTCATGAAGAAACTCCCAGCCATGAATTCTAGCAACTTGAGAGAGAGGAGAAAGCTAAGAATGAAAACAATGGGAAATGGAATGCATTATGGGAGAAGCTTCCTTTCAACATTGTTAGTGAAAGGGATGGTGAATCAAGACTTGTGCAAAATAGATCTTACACATTTTCAAATCTTTCAAAGATTAGGAAGAATCTACACAAGTGGTGTACATGTTGATCCTTCCACCCCATGGCTTTATGACTTGGTAACCATATGCACTAATAGCCTTTTAGCATAAATTTTCTTTGTTAACATTTTATACATTTTAATTCTATCCATGTAGCCTAGAAATTTACTTTTATTTTTATTTTTACTAATTTTTTTTCCTTTAAAACTAGAAAATCCATAAAAAACTTCAAAATAGAAAATCGCCAAAAAATGAGTTTCTTTTCATCAAAGGCGGCCTAAAACTAGCAATGTAACATGGCTTGCCATGGCCTTAAACTAGCAACACAAACACATAGTAGACTTACTGAAACACTGGGAAAAAATTACGGGTCCGCCTCAAACGAAGATTCGTAATTCGAGCGAGAACACGCCTCAAAGCTAAGGACGAGTTTACGCTCTATCATGCACGGCAGCGTGATGAGTGTAATAAGCTCCAGGACAGTCAAAGGCGAATTGGCTAAGGACAAGTTTACGCGCTATCACGCACAGCAGCGTGATGAGCGTAATAAGCTCCAAGGTAGTTAAACGTGCCTCAAATCTGGCTAAGGACAAGTTTACGCTCTATCACGCACGGCAGCGTGATGAGCGTAATAAGCTCCAAGACAGTTAAAGGCGAATTGGCTAAGGACAAGTTTACGCTCTATCACGCAC
>MNCI01015789.1:0-11702 GCA_015680685.1 Gnetum montanum | reverse complement strand
CAAGAGGGAATGATTAGGATGTGACGTCAAGGGGACTTGCGGATTATCTTTGGTTACATCTATGAGAGTTATCATGCAATATGGTTGTACTAAGATCCTTGTAGATCTAATGCAAAATGGGAATAAGAGTAATCAAAAGGCACTCAAAAATCCAATGCTATTCTAGGGGGTTCCACTAGAAAGACATGCACCCATACCTAAAGGTTGGCGACTTCTCTGGACTTAGCAAACTTCAAAAAAAAAGTGCCACAAAGAAAAAATCACTCCTCCCTTGAATAAAATGCCAAGTGATCATACGCCTTGTTGTTTTGGTACTCTCATAGTCGCTTATCATGGGATGAAACAATGTGGTGTCACTGATTAGAGGAATGGACTTGGTCCTAATCTTGGAACAACGGGTTAATGACATACTAATCATGCTTTTCACGTAGGATTCATTGTGCCCTGGGTTAGTTACCTCACGTCCCAATCTCTACGATCCCTTCTATACTTCATCTCATCTCGCTATTCATGTAATTGTTGCTCATGTCTCGTATAGCGTAGAATTCTTACCTCATTCCAGTGATATTTAAATATGTGTGTTTTGTGGAACTAATGCGGATTACATTTAACCCTTCTAGTGCCCACGGACACTTTTAAGTGTGGTCACATAAGGGCATGATAGGTTGGAACCTTCTTTGGGGAGGATCCACTTGTGTAATCTCTTGTAATTTTCACTCACAACATAGTTCACACACCATTTATTACCCTCAGCATATTTTTCATGATATTATTTCCCTTATTACTATCCCTCTAAATTTCAACATTTCTATGAACCATTACATGGCCTTTTTGTCTCACTTACCACCCAAGGCCTTATTGATCAATTCCACCCACATATAATTATTCATGCCTTCAAAACTATCTAACTTACCCTAGAACCCTTTAACACATGCCCACGTGTCCTTAATTCCCACTTTTAATTCCAGAAAAACCTTCAAAATTCAATATTTTCCCTCGGGCCTAAACATCGATAGGCCACAATATCGCATATGCAATATCTCGTACGCAATATCGTGTCACATCAAACTATAAATACGTGACCTCTCGTAACACTTACCATCATTTTCAACAATTCATGCGGGGGAGTTTTTCAATTTTTTCTCTACGACTTGTGATTGTGCAACCCTTGCTTTTATACCTATATCTCGCTCACTGGTACTCTGATTTTCATTCCATCTAAACCTACTTGAACCTGGAGTGTTCAGCTTAGTCGTGGGGGAGGGACACACGCCAAATAGCATAACTTTTTTGGAATTTTTCATCACCCGAAGGACATTATCAAGGGTAATTAGCTATAACATTAAGGATAATTGTGCTGAAAATAATCTCATCCCTTTAGGTACATCAGGAAACTAAAATTGGAAAACACCTAAGTAAAAAAAAAGGACTCACTATTATAATCTTTTGGGAAACATCACACAGAGATAAAATAAATTAATTAAGGTGATTAGTAAGGCATAACTTAACTTCGAAAATAACCTTATTAATGCTTGGCCCCATGTGATTACAAATGGCCCCAAAACATGGACAACAGGAAGGTCCTGCTCAACATGGAAGCAAATGACCTAGGAGAGGTGAAGAACAAGTCCCTACCGAACAACATGCAGAGCAGGAGGAACAATCATTTAGCATTCATCAAGAAGACCTTGCTACTATATAGTCCAGGCAGGTAGAAGGAGGAGCTACTGTAGCACCTGAACAGGGACAACATCTCACATTGCCCCAGGATTGTGTTTAGGCTATCCACAAAAGGTCCACATTCACTGCAGTGATTGTGGAATTAAATTTTGAATCTTTCATAGAGTTTTCTCCTGAGGCTATGAGGGACCACCTCAAAGGGTCTCCCTTATGGCCTATCCTCTTTGCAGGCGATGCCTGGTACCTAGGGAAAACGTACCAGTTTTGGCACAAGAGAGAACAAGGCATCATCATTAACATTTGTGGTGTGATAGTTGACTTCTTTATGCAGGCCATTTTGGAAGTATTAAACCTTCCAAATACAGGGCCAAAGGTTGCTCAGTTATCCACCCATTCAGACCCCGATGCATAACGAGTTTGGTTGGAGAGGGCATATGGTAAGGATAAGACATTTGGAGAGTTGACAATGGAAGAAAGGATCTATTTCAAAATTGGAACGTATCACCTCTTCCCCATGAAGGGCCTAAAAAGGATTTCAACATATGTGGCAAGGGGGTGTGCAGTGCTGATGGGAAAGGTTAATGCTAACCTAACTCATCTATATTTCACAAAGATCCTAAGGCAGTTTGAAGAACGGAAGATAGGGAAGCTTGCATTACCCTTTCCTTGTCTTATCAGGAAGTTGTGCCTACGTGCTGGTATCAGAGGATACACTAATGATGTCCTCTAAAAATCCCAGACTGCTTCATATGTTGAATTGTTAAAGCCACCAACTACAAGGAAAATCACTAATGAGACATTGGGACTAGAACAAAAAAAAGAATAGACAGCTAGACCAACTACCACTCAACTTGCAGGACCCAGCCAACTTCCAAGTATGGGACCCAGCCAAAAATAAGAAGCAGGGCCTAGCATGGCCTAGGATCAACCATTGCCACCACAAGATTACAGACCGTTGATGAGCCATCTCAAGACCATCGCTGAGATGGTCAACTGCGGAAGTCGTGATGATGCAAATCTCTTCCACGTCATTGACAATGCCATACAGCCCATGGTTTCTTTAGATCATGCAAGGGGTGAAGTGTCCATCCATACAGGAGGAGGGGAAAGTACTTGGTCACAAAAGATCTTAGGAAATGCTGCATCTTTCCAAGTGCAATTATAAAACTGGTGAAGGGGCCACAATGGTGGTCATGCAACACCAAGATGCAATGGGAGCCGTAGAAGTGGTTGTGGATCATATTAAAGAATCATTCAATGTACTTGTTGTGCCACCAGCAGATCTCACAGGAGCATGGGATGCTCAAACTTTGGCCAGAACATCAATGACTTTTGCAGAACATGAGGATGTACTTGATCAATTGCTACAAACAGGACAAGTAATGACGTCCCTGTTTGACATCCCTCAAGATGTTACAGCAATTCAATCAGACCTCATTTTCACTAAGGGGAAGCTGGTCTTGATAGAGGTGAGGGCTAAGCATGCTGAAGCAGAGGTGCAGAAATTGCATGAAAAGCTCATGGCCTTACAAGAAGCATAGCTGGACCCTTTGCAATTTGTTCCCATAGACCAACTAAATAGTTTCAAAACTAAGCAACTAATCAAACTAATAACGGAGAATAAGAAGGTGGCAAAAGAAAAAAAGAAGGTTTTTTGGGATGCCTCTACAGCACAGGTGCAAACTCATGCATATAACAAGGCACTCAAGGCCTTACAGGAGGAAAAAAAGTAGCTTTTTGCTGACAACCTTTAGTTGACCTCTGTGGAGAAGCAAAAGAATGTTCTTGAAGAACACTTTCATCAATTGCAAGAATAATTCATCCGAGTCAACCAAGACATGAGTCGTTTAGCCAGGGAGAATCGAACCCTCTCAATGGAGAAGGTACGCATCACCCGCCAAAAGACAGCTATCGAAATAAGCGTGTGGAAAAATGAGGCTAAATGGCATGAAAAGCTAAAGGAGCACTTCCAAGACTAGGTAGGGATGTATAAACAAATCCTTGAGAAGGAGATCCATATGGCCAAGGCCCACATCAATGCTATTAGTGCTCAACACACTGACTGGCGAGCCATATTGGACACATATGCCTTCGTCCACCAGGCAGAAGTTAAGAACCAAGACCTGCAAATCCAAGATCTTACAAAATACATGGAGTTGACAAATCTACAGTATGCCAACCTTGCCATGTTAATAGTAGGACACCGGAGAACAGAGCTTGAAAAATAGGTAGCTACCACCTATAGAAAATATGAAACAGAATTTGTAGAATGCAAGAAGATATTGCAAAAATTGGAGATTACAAATTCTAAACTTGAGGTCGTGAAAGCAAGCTACCAAGGAAAAAAAGGTGTCACAATAGATTTGGCTCAATGACTTGTAGATTTTTAAGAATACAGAGACAAAGCCAGAGCCTATGAGGAGGAACGATAGGTGTTTGCAGTTTGATATGTCAAGGAAAATCAAATGTTTCCGCAACTACCCTACCCATGGGAGGTGCTGACTCCATCAAACATCGAAACATTAGCATCGATGGCACAAGATCCCCGAACTAAAGAGGAGAAACTCTAGGCCATACTTCAATGCCATCAACTCCCCATACCTGCAGCACAAGACAAGGGGAAATCACCTATGGAGGAGCCACTACCACCAGGAACTACATGAGATCCACCAATTTTGTAGTTGTAGGATTTCCTTTCACATTCCTTATGTTGTGTCTCAATTTTGTTTTGATTCACACTACGATATAAATCCATTCTCACCATTCAATAATCCCATACCTATCCACTATGTAATTAATGGATCTTTTTCTCACTGTAACTCAAGGACGAGTTTTCATTCAGTCGTGGGGGTATGATGAGTCGCCATTTTAGGTAACCACGATATCGCGTATGTGATATCGCATACACAATATTGCAACCTGTCTCCTCATCTATAAATAAGAGGTAGACAAATCTGATAAAGGAGGTTTTTTTTTTAGTTCTTAGTTTAAGTATTAAGTTTTAAGTAGTTCTTCTCTCAACCCTTCTCTCCCAGTGTATGCCCGTAGTGTGGTGATTGTAATTGTACAGCATCCTTATTCGAGTGTGACATACTTGGACATGCACATGACTAGAAAAAAAGATCAAGATTACTTCATCATTGCAGCATTCACTTAGTTTAATTATTTACTTAATTGTTATTTACTATTTTCTTATCTAATATATCTTCACCGTAAACTCCTATTAAACGTGGAATGAGTACGACTTGATCATGAGCATTTAAGTGTGACTACTTGGTAACCCAGTAGCATATCTAGTATCTGCGCTTGGTAATCCCAATGGTAGTCATGCACAAAGTCCAAGATGTGTATAGATGATCAAGGAATGGATACTCATCACGCTTAGGCTAGCTTAGATTATCTCTCACCTGTTCTCCCTTAGCTTAGTCAATATAATTTTCCATTACGCCCAAGAGTAGCATTAGTATAGGAACACATCACACACCTCATTCTGGACCAAACCATATGTGACAAAGTTAACACTAGTCCAGATGGGAAGATAGCGAACTGTGACCTAAGGATAACTGTCTTGATACCACAACTAGTCTGTCTGTGGAGTTCGACCGGATCACGCGTGAGACACTCGTATTCTTATGGTTGAGTATAGGGGTACCTCACCACTCATCAATAAGAATGTAACCTCAAGGGGACTTGTTGGGTTTTTGTCTTATCTTCCTTCATGTGGTTTATGATTCCTCTTGTAATATATCATCACTCCTCCATCAATCAATAAAAAGCAAGCTCTATCTTTGCATGGTGTGGTTCCCATCCAAAAAAAATAAAAGAAAAAACAACAAAAAATAGAAAAAATAATTATGGGAATTCAAAGCACATCCCTTGGACACAATAATATGCTACAAGCACTAGTTATGGGGCTAGAAAGACATGTTATCCTTGCCTAAAGAAAACCATCTAACTAAGACCCTTCCTTCCTTATTCTCTTTTCTTTTCTTTTTGGAGTGATGATTGTTCTTTGAGGTGGTTGTGAACTCATGGCGGTAGGGAGGAGGAAACACATCAATGCAAGGTTACTGTTCATGGTATGGACTTGGTCTAAACTTGGACAAATAGGTATGTTGATCATTTTAATTACATTGTTTTCAAGAACCTATTGTGGACATGGTCAAGTACCTTACATCTTATCTCTACAATCCCTTCTCATTCCATTATTCACCTCACTGCTGCATGTGATTATGAACCTTTTGGTTTTGTGTAATTTAGTACAACATCCCAACAATGGAATTTGTGTGTTTTTTGGAACAAAGGCATGGCCTACATTTAACTTCTTGGATGCCCATGGACATCTATAGAAGTGGTTATGCAAGGGCATTATTGTAGGAGCCTTCTTTGGGGAGAACCCACTTGCGTAACTTTTGTTAATCATGGCTTTGAACTAACCTTCACGTCTTCTAGAACATCAATGACAGTCTGAATTTATGCATAATTTTTGGACTACTTATCATCACTTTCAATTACTTTTTTCCAACTTTTTTGTTAAAATATTCTTCAAGTTCAATATTTCTTAACCATCTTCTGAATCAGAACTTTGCTTTCAATCGTTTGAAAACTTGTGTGCTTCTGGAGTTATGCTTATTTTGAAATTTGCTTTCAAGGGATGTCCGCTTTGAAATTTGGAAATTTTTCTAACATCCTATTTTTGAACATCATGATAACTAATAGAAATTAATCAACATAATGTGAACAACTTGATAATTTTAGTTACCTCATAGCCTTAGGCATAGTGTGCTATCATCACCTTGTGCTTAAATGAAAACTAAGGGATTCAAAAAGGGTTAATTATTAAGGAAAATTTACCAAAACTAATATTGATCCTTTGGTGACTATAGGTGATTCTAAAAGAAACATCTAAGGAATAAGGTCTTTTTCCAAGCATGGAAATGAAGCTAAGAGAGGGAAAATGAAAGATATGTCCATGGACAAATTGAAGCATACACAAGATAGCAACTCAAGCATCACATGTTTACTAAATCCATGGGATGATGAGAAAAAATTTTAGTCCATCCTTCAACAATGTTGCAAGTAACTAGAGAAGCATCGACATAACAATCTAGGATGGAAGTCTACCATCGCTAGCAGCAATAAGAAGAATCATCTTCAGCAAATTCTTGAAGACCTTCGCAAATTTTGTAATCTTCAAAGTCTATCTAGTGTTTTTGTCACTCTATCATTTTGTATGAATCCACTTGAATAAAATTTTGTAATGCGACACTCAGAGTCAATCAATAGTTAGCATTAATTAATAATTCCATACCTTTCCAATATTGTAAAGAAAGCTTTGTCCTATCCTGTTAACTTGAGGATGAGTTTATATTCAGTCATGGGGGTATCATGAGTCATCTGTTGGCTGGATTATCTGATAAAAAGTTAACTTTTTGGTTGGCTTCGAGATCCTAGCCTCAATATAAAGGCTCTAATATCAAGGCTTCAACAACAAGGCTCCAAAGATAAGGTGTTGATATTAAGGCTCTGACAACAAGGTTGCGTCGATAAGGCCTCGTCGATGTGGTTAGTTACGTCGACGAGGCCCCATCGACACATCATTTCATGTGGCAATGAGGCCCCGTTGACACAACCTAGCAATAAAATCTATAAATACATACTCATAGCTATGTTTATGCAGTTATTTAGTTAATAAAGTAGCCAAACTTTTGCAATTTTATTTCATAATCTAGGAGAATAGTTAGTGAGTGCCCGCAGTGTGGATCTAAGTCAGTTGTACGGCATCGTATTTGAGTGGCAATGTACCTGGACACATTCCATGAATGACAATAAGATCGAGATTGATTCTTATTCATTATAGCACTTTGACTTAGATTAAATTTACTTTTAATGTAATTTATATTCCATGTACTTAGTTAATCTTTATGTTTTTAAGCATGTTAATGAATTGGTGAAATGAGCACAACCAATTTCAAGCATAAACATGTATTCGCTTGATAATCCCAGTAGTGTTATTGCTTGGTTTTCCCAATAGCATAGCACTTAGCAATCCCAATAGTGGATACATTGGTTCAAGACATGTACGGAAAGTTGGGAACGAACACCCATCACTCGTAGGCTAGTTTAGAATTTACTTTCAATTGTTAGTTAGTTTAACCAAATGATTTTTTTATTATTGTTAGGAGTAGAATAAGGTTGAAACAACATCAAAAATCATATGCCTCACTCTAGACTAAACCATACATGACAAAGCTACCACTAGTCCAAGTGGAAAGACAACGAACTGCAATCAAGGCATAATGATCTAGATGCCACAACTATTCCCATCCATGGAATTTGACCAGATCATGCATGAATACTTATGATTCATATGGTTGGGCATAGGGGGTACCTTGCCACTCATCAATAGTTTTCTAAAATGAGATAGCTAGTTGCTAAATAACTATGCTTTCAAAATAGCAAGAGACTTCTGGTTGTATCTTTTGCCTATTAATTATCAAGATAATGATACTCCTAAAAAAATTTCTTATTTTAATGATCAATCTAAAAGCACCAAGATGAAGATGAATTTTTCTCAAATTAATCCTATGAGGCATTTTTATGTTCTACATAAATTGTGTGATGTAGATGGATGAAACACCAAAAAATTTAGGCAACAGCACTGCAACGGAAAATTTGTCTAAGTTTCAAATCAAGGTAATTTTTTCTTAGTGTTTGGCCCATGATTCCACTACTAATGTAGCATGCAACACAACTAGATTTGCAAAATTTTCTGAGTTTCAAATGGCAAGTGTAGAAATTTTGTCTAAGTGCCTTGCTACCCTCACATGCCTCTGACTACGCTTTCTAGCATAGCAAACGTAGCATCACCCTAATGGCCAATCTACACTAGTGTTAAGCTAAAGGTTGTCAAGCTAGCTCAACATGGAAGAGGCATTTGGAAAATTTTCTAACTCTTAAAGCTATCCCTCATGCTACACTCTTGAGCGTAGCTAGCGTTACAAGAACAAGGACTGTATTTTTTGCCAAATTTTTCTAAGTGTCCATGCAATGCTCTATTCCATCTTACTATGCTCGCCAACATAGCAAGTGTAGCAACAATGGACTTCAATAACTACCTAACTATTGTGCTATGCTCCAAAGTGTAGCTAGCGTAGCAATAAGAAACTACCTTTAAAAGCTTCTAGAGCTTAGAACAAGCCTTCATTCCAGCTCTAGCACTCTTCTAGAAAGTAGGATCAACAACTTGCAATCTTTTTGCACCTGCCTCCATGTCCCAAAATTCTACCTATGCTCAATCCCACTCGAAAGAGGGGAGAACATCTGTCACCCTACCCTTTATGGTCTTGGCATAGTCTATGGAATCCTCTATGCTAGCATCTATGATGCCAACCCAGCCTTACATGCACACAGTGTCGACGTCTTAGCCACATGCAAGTTAGGTGTCGTATATCTTGCCTATCTCTATGATGCCCCCTATGATAACTCAAGCCACAACCTCATGGTGGGGCCATACATCTATGCCCTAGGTACAACACATGCAACAATAACATGCACAACAGCCTCTATAGTAGTACACTCAATAGGCATCCTATCTAATTGCACAACCTACAATGGGGCCATCGACCATGCCAACAGCACAACAAGCTACACAACCGATGCAACCTACAGCATCTACATTGAGCCTAGATCAAGCATTCTAGCTCATTCAAAGACTCACTAAAGAGGTCAAATGGCTTAAGGCCACCTCTTCTGATATAATCCAAGTGATGGACTTCTACTAGGATGATCCCATTAGTTCTATTATCACATCATTAACTTCAAAGACTTACTAAAGAGGTCAAACAACTTAAGGCCACCTCTTCTGATATGATCCAAGTGATGGACTTCTACTGAGATGACCCCATTAGTCCTATTGTTCCATCACTAACCTTACATCCTAGCATCCAACTTCCCCAGTTCATCAAATATAATGGTGAAGGAAATCCCCATTCCCATCTAGTGACCTTTTGGTCTAAGTGCCTTTTGTTGCAAGCATGGCCACATGCAATCATTCATGTGTTTGCTATGTCCCTAACCAACAAGGTGCTATACCGGTACAATGCTTCCCAGGGCCTCCATATCTTTGTTGGAGGATTTTCTTAGCTAATATGTCACTTGCTTCAAGTACAACTTGAAGCCTAAGGTGACCCTAGACCAACTTATGTAGATAAAATTGGGCCACTTAGAGCCTGTTCAAAAGTTTATCCAACAATGGTGCACTGCACTTAATGAGATTCATGAGCCTATCACAAAAACTCACCTACTATCCATTTTCAAAGATGTAGTGAATCACTTCATTAAGTTGAAACTATACTATCTTGCCTAGCACTTCCTAGGCCAAGCATTTGATCAAACAAAGAGTATTCAAGATGCAGTGGAAGCTAGTAAGGATTCACCCTATGTGGCCTATAAGAATGCACACTTGAAGAAAGACAAGGAGAAGGCCAAGGCAACAACAACCATTATAGCAATGGCCAATGAGGCCAAGCCAAATAATGCCAAACCAACAACCAAGACAACCAAAGCCCCAGCCAAAAACAAGGCAACCAAATCTAACACTACAGCAACCAACCAACCCCAAGGCCAAACTTTGAGCACAAGTACTACTCAAAGTATACACCATTTCCCATCAAGCCATCAAAACTATTGGATCAGTTGCTTAGTGCTGGGCGCATCTAGTACAAGCAAATGTCTAAAGATGTTCATAAGCGTCATGACCGCTATTGCAAGCTCCTTAGAAACCCATCAGCAACCACACCAGATGAGCCTCTGGTCCCCAAACACTTCAGGTTGGACCAGTTCTACCATTATCATCAATTGCCTAGCCATGACACAGATTTCTACATGGCCTTGCAGGATGACATACAATGCATGATTGACCAAGGCCAACTGGTTCTTGATTCGACCAACCTAGTTCAACCAAAAAATCAATTAATGAAGGTCTACAAATACCCTCTTAATGCAAGTGGCTCAAGCTATGTCATCAATGCCATTAGCATTGATGACAACCTAGGACCAACATGAGAACCATTTGTGCTTTGTGAGTTCTCCAATAGCATTGGGGCCTCCTCGGCAACAACTAGTCCAAGGATTCCTTTTGTTATCAGACCACCACCTCGAGTGCCCACAACACGCTTTGTGGTTAGAGCCCCATAACACATTGCAGCAACTACAACCCAGACAACCTTTTTCATTAGGGTGTCACTACATGCAGATCTTTTGCCAAGTTCAATGGTGGGCATTGCAATAGGCCCTACTCGCTTGAGGCCTCATCTCACATACAATACCAAGAAGCCAAGGTGACGACCTAGGAGGATAAATGAGCACCTCGCCAATCAAATGATGAGGGAATGGATGGCGTTAGGTATGCCTAAGCCCATTCCTTTTTCTATTGTCCCTATGGCCACATCAACTGAAGCCACTACGGCAAGTGATCAATAACTAAGCATTGAGGCTCATAGGTAGGAAAAACAAAACAAGCCTAAATCCCCTTCTCATGAGATTTTCCTTTTGGGTTGCATGGAGAAGATGAAGGTTAACAAGGCAACTGACAGTGGTAATAACTTTCTAGATGTAATGGCACAAGTCAAGTATGCTCTTAAATAAAACAAAATACAACCTTAAGCCTATACGACTTGGTGATGACCTCCTCCACTCATCGTGATGCACCAGTTCACATGTTGGCCTTCATTCCTATCAAAGATGACATCCCAGTGGATGAACAAGCCATCCACACTGTGATGCTTCCTCCTTCACCTCAAGAATCAAGTATAATGGCTCTAGCGTTTCATGATGAGGTAATCAAGGTTACCATAAAAGGGGGTAGGTCATCNTGTCATCTTTGTGACCTGGATTTGGTCAGCTAGACAAAGTTTGTTAATGACTAGGAATGGGATGATGTTAGTCATGATCTTGTCATCGACGTGCACCCTGCAAATATTACATTGTCCCATGTGGATGGTTATAAACATCAGTGTAGT
>MNCI01015788.1:183457-197008 GCA_015680685.1 Gnetum montanum | reverse complement strand
TTTCTATACACATCCTAAACCCACATATCCACTATTGGGTTACCAGATGCTATGCTACTGGGTGCACCAAGTGATAACACTGCTAAGATTACCAAGCAAAGAAATGTTTACACTTGAAGTGGTCATACTTATGTGTTTAATCTATTTAGCTTAAATATTTAAGGATGCGAGTTGAACAAGGCCTCTAAGATTTTGGGACATTCAACCATGCCTTTGTGGATGTGAACCAATTAGCAAAAGCTTGTCTTAATCGACATGGTAGACTTCAAGGTGAAGAAACAAAATCTCAACAATCTCTTTTAAATTTTTTAAAAATCACCATAACCTTATAAAGCCTGTTCCATTGAATGGCCAAAATGTGCCAACATTTTTGCCCCCTTTAAAAGCTTAAAGAAATTTATGCAGCCACATTTTAAAACTAAAACATACTGAAACTTTCATTGGAATTTTACAGCTGAATAGAAATATTTTTGGAGGAAAATTCCCATCAAACATAAGGTGTGATGGGACAAAAACCTCATTCCTAGGAAAAATCAAACTATACATAACAAACTATACATTATTAAGTCCTTTGTTCATGGACTATTCTTGAGATGGGAAGAGAATGGGGAGGATTGCTTTGGTAGGAATCCTCATATCTCTAACCCTTTCATAAGAAATCTCTCTATTATTTTTTGGCTTGTTGGAGTTTTCAACTTGCTCCTCTTGAGATTTATCTTCAGTAATCCTCTCATCTTCTTTCTCAAATGAATTCTCATTTTCTTGGAGTGTACAAATTTTGTTTTCAACACCTCCTTTTTCATCCATTTTACTTTTTCCATTTGAAGTAATATTATCTATCATCAAAGGTTCGCTATAGATGTATATTTTATTTGGTTCTCCTTTCCAAGGTAACCACATGTAAGAATAATCTGTTGATATGTAACCTGAGAAATTCTTACTCCAACTTCTACTCAATAAGAGACTATGTGAATCTGGTATATCTGCCACTTGAATAGTTACTTTACTTCTAATGGAAGGTTCAGAAGCAATTTCTAATAGGACATTTGGTAATTGACCCACAATCTTCACTCTACTTTTATCCACTTGAACAATCTTTTTGTTTGATTTTTTAGGAATCAGACCAAGTTTCTTACATATAGACAATGGCATTATAGTAGATGTAGCTCCAGAATCAACCAAATAATTGTGTAAGTATTTATCTTTCAATTTCATTGTCAAGAGAAAAGGAGGAGCTTCCTTATCATATGAAGTATTTAATTTCTCATCATTGTTGGACACATAACTTAACTCTGATTCTCTAGCTCTCCTTTTACTTTTAATAAAATCCAAAGCCTTTCTTTGCTGATTTCCTATTTGAAGCAACTGATAAAAGCTAATATTGGCCTTGACATGTTTAAGGTCTTCAATCAAATCATACTCTCCATCACCAATAAAACTTGTTCTCTTTATCCATTTATTAAAAGACTAATTTGGAGTGCTTTGCTCCACTTGATTATCTTTACCTTTATCCTTATCTCTTCTATTTGGCTCAAAATCTTTTCTCTTAGTAGATGGATCAGTAATAACATTTGAGGGTCTAGAAGTAGTTAGTCTTTCCTTAGATCGAAGACTATATCCATTTTCCTCATTGTTATTACATTCTTCATCTGAAGATATATCTTCTTCAGAACTTGATAGAGAAGAAGTATCACTAGATCCATTGCTTAAAGATTTACTCGCAAAATGAAAACTTGATAACTCATTATCAGATTCAATATCAAGAAAGTTGGATATAATAAGATCACTTTCATCCTCATCTTCTGCTAACTTAGTGTCTTGATTTAAACCTAGGAAAGAGCTTAAGCTTTTTCCACCCACTTTCAATGTTGTAGAAAGCATAAGCATCATGGAAAGCTTGTAAATGATGTTGTGGATCCAAATCATAGCCTCCTACAAATTTAGGAATATTATTCATATTAAGCCTAGGTAGGAAACTCTCTTTGTGATGCTTGTGATATCTTAACTACCTTTCTGATCTACATCAGGATCGTAGTGGCTAACAAGGGTTCATCATCATTAGACATGTTGTGATGAAAATTTCTATTTCTATTCATTTGATCATGATGATGTTGTCTATGTTCATGTTGATGTATTTGACTTTTCCCATGGGTTTAATCTTTGCTTTTATTTTGACCCTTTAATGGAGCTTTATCTCCATACCTGCATTCATCTTTGTCAGAACTAGATGTTAAAGGGGAAGAGGAAGATGAGGAATTGGAAGGATTGTCATGGCTTTTATGATGTTCCCCAAGGTCCTTTGATTTATCCTTTCTAGATTTCAAGGAGGTCCTAGGCCTTGAGGCCTTCCCTAGTCTAGTACTTACTTCATCTTCTCTAGGGTTGTGTACCTTAGGTGAATGTAGCCTTTGAGTGTCATTAGGGTAGTCATGAACATATGAAACCCTTACATAAGGTTGGTCACTCCAACTTTCTTCAACATGTATCTCATTAGTTCTTAAATGAATGTTTTCATTATACAGTTCATTATCACTTCCTTATGAAAGTAACATTACTGTTGGTTTATCATATGTGTGATTTAATATTTTTTGAAAGATATATCATTAATGCATTTACAATTCTTATGTATAATATAACTAATCTAGATAACTAGCATTTTTCCCAACAACAACACTAATGATGAGTGGTGAGGTATCCCTATGCCCACCCATATCAATCGCAAGCATTCATACATGATTTGGTCAAATTTCATAGATTGAACTAGTTGTGCATCTAAATTGTTATGCTTTGATCATAGTTCACTATCTTCCCACTTTGACTAGTGGTAGTTATGTCATGTATGGTTTAGTCCAAGGTAAGGCATATGATTGATGTTGTTTAGCCCTATATTGCTCATAATGAAAATAAGAGATAAACTAATTAAGCTGATTAACTGTGAGAAGTAAAATATAAAATAACCTACGTGCGATGAGTGTTCATTCCTAATCATCTACACATGCCTTGAATTTCATATAACTACCGCTGGGATTGCCAAGTGTACATCACTGGGCTTACCAAATGATACACTACTAGGTTATCAAGTAATTACACTTAAGTGCTTACGATTAGTCATACTCATTCCCCTTAATGATAGAAATCATAAATAGTAGTGAATAGAAACATTAACTAATAGAAACTGGGAGTAAGAGTAACATAAAAGAGCATTGAATAAATTTCTGAGGGTTCCATTGGAAAGACATGTGCCCATGCGTAAAGGTTGGTGGCTTCTCATATTTTCATCAAAAAAAAAAATGCACAACATGCCATAAATAATCACCTCCATTGGACAAGATGTCAAGTGATTTTACTCCTTGCAACTATGGTAGTCTTATGGTTTTTGGCCAAAGTGATGAAATGATGCAATGTCACTAAAATGTGGTTTGAACTTAGTTTGAATCTTGGAGAGAAGGGCTAATGATTACTTAAGCATTAATAACACACAAGGATTCATTATGTCTTTGGTGACATTCCTCACATCCCACTTCCTACAATCCTTACTACAGTCCATTTCATCTCAATTTTCATATGATCCTGACTTGTGGTTTTGCATAACATAGGGTTACTTTCCCAAATTCATGGTTTTAACATGTGTGTTTTTTTTTCATATGTACATGTTGCATTCAATCCCTTTAGTGCCTATGGACATTTTTAGGTGTGATTACATAAGGGCATTATGGGTTGGAGGTTTCTTTGGGGAGGATCCACTTGTGTAACTATTGTAACTTTTACTTATTTGATACAACCACATCATTATTAACCTTCCATGTGTGTAATTGTTAAATTTCATGCTTTCCCTTATCATGTAATTGATCTATTCCATAACATAGGTATAATACCCCTTTTCTTGTGTCTTCCAAAGCTATTAATGTTGATGACTCTATCTTCTAACACTTGCAATGCCTCAAAATGATTTCCTACTTACCTAGAACCTAACCTAAAACCTTCCAACCAATCATAGAGCTTTATTTTCCATGCTTAGTATCCTCATTCAATGCAAATTCATGAACCTCAATATCAACTACCCGATATTGAGTTGGATGTGATGTCAGATACCTAATATCAAGACTACAAAACCTATATATAACACCACCATGGTGCTTCAAAATCCATTCTCATCATTTGTAGCTAGGGGAGTTTTTCAAATTTTCTTTTGCAACTCAAAGCTCTACATGATCAACTTCCACTTGTGATATCTTTCTCAATACCACTTCAATTTCCATATAATTTGAACCTATTTGAAGTTGAAATGTTCAATTTAGTCATGGGTAGGTTCTTGCATGGGAAACTTGTGTTGATCTTTTAAAATTTGATATCACCTAGAAGATATTACAAGGATAAGAATGTTAAAAATATTAAGCATTGTAATAAAAAATCAATCATATTAATGCCGAAAACCTTAATTTTTTCACCCAAGGGACCATAATAGTCATAATAAGCCATACATAAGGAAAAAGTAACCAACTTTGAAAGGTCATAAATGAAGATGAACATCTTTTGGGCATTTTGTTTTGAAAATTTTTCTAACTCTACAATCATATGAAGTAAAGAACTTAATGGAACTAAGGTCATGAATAGGGTACATGGAAATAAATGACCAACCTTCCTTTCTTAGTTGGTAATGCAAATAAATGACTGACCTTCCCAAAATAGAATCTCTCCTTAGTTTTGAGAATTCCCTATGCAAATAAATGACCAAACTTCCTTAGTTATAGTACATGGAAATTCAAATGTGGTTTGAAGAGAAGATGATAACGAAGTCAACACTTCCATTCCCTTCCCTAATTTGAAAGCTATGTAAATGCGCTAGCATCCTAGGGTAGAAAAATGACATTACTAGAAAGGCTTAGAATGCTTTCTTTGTCAAATTTCTCAAAACTACCATGCTAATGAGAGATCTTGATGAGGTACAACAACCAAAGAAGGAAGTAGAACTAGAAAAAGAAACAAAACAAGAGCCTCAACACTATCATGAGACACAAGTTCCACCACTGCTACCACAAGACTATAGGCCTGTAATGAGCCATTTACAAAGAATGGCTAAAACTCTTAGTTGGAGGAGTAGAGATGAATTAAATGTTTTCAAAGTCATTAATGATAGCATGCAGCCTACTATTTCTTCCAATCCAACAAGGGGGTATATTTCTCTAGAATTAGATGGAAAATCGCAATGGTTATGACAAATTTGTGGTAATGCTACATCCTTCCAAGTGATGGTTGAAACAAGTGAAGGTGTCATAGTAGTGGTCATGAAACATTAGGATGTGTTAGGCATAGTAGAAATGATTACAATTCACATCAAGGAATCTTTCAATGTGTTTGTAGTGCTTCTAGTGGATTTGAATGGGACCAGAGATGCACAAATGCTTGTTGGAACTTCAATGACTCTTGCAACCCATGAAGATGTATTAGATCGATTACTACAAAAGGGACAAGTAATGACCATCCTATTTGACATTCCCAATGATGTCACTATAATGCAATCAAATCTCATTTCCAGCAAAGGAAAACTAGTCATGGCTAAGACTAAGCCAGAACATGAAAAAGCTAAAGTGCAACACTTGGAACAAGAGCTAGCTAGCCTAAAAGCTAAAAGAAAAGACCTTACTTGGTTTGTCCCAGCTGACTAGCTGGACCAATTCAAAATAGAGTAGTTAAACAAATTAATTAAAAAGAATAAAGCTACTTAGTAAGAAAATGAGAAGGTAGTCTGGAATGCCTCTACTACTAAAGTAGAATCCTATGCCCATGAGAAGGCATTAACTACCATGCAAGAAGAAAATAAACAACTTGCTATAGACAACACATAGTTGATCACTACAGAAAAATAAAAGAACGTCTTAGAAGAAAGTGTCCACTAGTTGAAAGAAAAACTAGTGAGGACAAACCAAGACATTAATAGATTGGCCAAAGATAACTGAACCCTCTTAATGGAGGAGATTGTGTAATTTGAGAAAAGTCTACAATGGAAATAAGCGTGTGGCAAAATGAGGTCAAAAAGAATGAAAAGCTGAAGGAAAAATTTTTGGACTAGGTTAACATGTATAAATAGATTAATAAAAAGGAAATCCAAATGTAAAATCCCATATTAGAGCCATGTTAGCACAAAATCCTAATTGGTAGCCCATTCTAGATAGTTATGCACTAGTTTAGCAAGCGAAAGTGAAGAATAAAGACCTATAGATTGTTAACTTAAAGGAATACATGGAATTGGCTAACCATCGATATGTTAGCCTTGTCATGTTAATAGTAGGTCAACCTAGAAATCAGTTAGAGTAGCAAGTAGTGACCAGCTATGCATTATATGAGAAAGAGTTTGTAGACAGGAAAGATTCTTTACAGAAACTCCATGTAGCAGACTCAGAATTCAAGGTGATCAAGGCTCATTACCATGGGTAGAAAGATGTTACCTCAGACCTACCCAAGAGACTAATAGATCATCATGAGTTGAAAGAACATGCTAGCGCTTTTGAGGAGGAACAAAGTAGTTTGCGACCTAGTATGCGAAGGCCAACCAAATCTTTCTGTAGTTGCCCTGGCCATGGGACATACTGATGCTACCACACATCAGTTTAGCAACCTAAATGGTAGATGATCCAAGGATAAAGGAAGAAAAGTTGCATATGCTACTCAACTAGTACAAATTTTAGAAGTCCGACAATAAAGGGAAGCAACCGATAGAGGAGCCATTGACTCCAGTAATTAGATGAGCTTCTCCAATGTTGTATCTTGTACTGTTATCTCCAAATTTTTGTAAAACACCACTACTACATATAAGAATCAATTTTTGTGTGTGTTTGATTCAGTTAATAATTCCATACCTTCCCAATATTTTATAAAGGACTTCTTCCTCCTTTTGTTTAACTTCAGGATGAGTTTTCATTTAGTCATGGGGGTATGATGACTCATGATTTTGTTAGCCTTGATATCAAATATGGAATATTAGGTCCCAAGAAATGATGTTGGATATTTGATATTGTCTCTTCCGTCCTAGCCTATAAATACAACACTTGGGTGCACAGTTGGGATATAATTGTATTGATAGATTTTAGATAGCTTTTTCATAACTTTGTAATTTCAAGTTTTGTTGTTCCTAATGCATGCTTGCCATGTGATGTTTGTGATTGTACGACATCCTTATTCATGTGTGATGTACTTAGATACATTACATTACTAGAAATAAATATCAATATTACTTTCATCATTGCAACATCTACTTAGATTTATTATTACTTTTAATTATTTAATTATTTAATCATTTACTATTTTCATTAGTTAATGTTTCCATTTATTGCTATTTACAATTCTTGTCATTAAGTGAAATGAGTATAACTAATTGTAAGTGCATAAGTGTAATTACTTAGTAACCTAGTAGTGTATTGTTTCGTAAGCCCAGTGACATATGCTTGGTAATCCCAGTGGTAGTTATACGATGTCCAAGGCATGTGTGAACAATTAGGAAATGATACTCATTGCACATAGGCTAGTTTAGATTTTAGTTCCTACTATTAATTAGCTTAATTTATTTATCTCTTATTGTCATTAGGAGTAGCATAGGGCTAGACAACATCAATCATATGCATTACTTTAGACTAAACTATACCTGAGAAAGCTACCACTAGTCCAAGTGGAAAGATGGCAAACTACGATCAAAGCATAATGATTTAGATGCACAGCTAGTCCCATCTATGGAATTCAATTGGATCATGCCTAAATGCTTGTGATTCATATGGTTAGGTATAGGGGTATCTCTCCACTCATCACTTGGCATTACACTCTTATGAGTGAATGTAACATTTCATATGACATTCCATGTACTCAAGATTAAAGTCCAATGTAAAGTTAAAGTAAGCAACCTTCTCACACAAGGTTCTATTGAGTGGGATATAGAGGAAGGTTGTAGCCCCTCAAATAATGCATAAAATTACCATGCTAGTATGGTTCTAAATGCACAAAGAATTACTGACTTCTTACATCTCCATGGTCCCCAAATTATGGGGGAGGTAGTAGGAGATCTTCAACCTTACTTATCCCTTACAAAGTGGTTAACTTTTGATTTTCTTAGATAAGAGATTATCATTTATACTTTTTGTTTATGAATTCTTCTAATATATCATGCTTGGTTAAATACCTTGAGATGTACATGTACTTAAATTATTTCAATTTTAGATATTTTCTTCTTCCCCTTTCCAAAAATGAATATTTTTGATAAATCAACTTATATATAACATCTTTAACTAAAGGGCATTACTATAAAATGTGGTGTTTATTTAGAATGCTACTTGTGGTACATAATTACAAAATTCTTTTCTTATAGAGTCATCTATCTCTTTCAACTCTAAGATAATGAGACCATATTAGTGTTCTAACAAGTGTGAAACATAAATAATTTATCTTTTCATTAAGTCATCTCTTTTTATAATGTTCATATATAAATATTTCTTCTTCTTTTTTTTTACATTTTCAATGGTTTTTATAAATATCTATTTTTTTCATCATTTTTGTTGAATAATATATTTCTTTATTTCTAAAAATTCATTAACAAAAAATTATTTATCTTTCATTTCTAGTAGGACTATTTTTTAAGTAGAATAAATTTTTAAGAAAATATATAAGTATAGTACTACAAAGAGTTTTATGTCCTCATTAGAGTAATAGTAGGAATTAAAGGATGTAAGTACAATGCTATACAAGAATAATAATTATATTATCAACTTCAATACTTTTAATAAATTAATAGACTATGCTTTCTCTCAAAGATATCAAATATTTCTATCAATCTTTATTTCATAGTGATGATAGAATAGAATATTTTCATAACAATGGTGATATATTAATCATTTCTTTTGATGAAAAAATACAACAAAGAAAGAAGAATATTATTAGAAAAATCATTTTTTATAAATAACATATATGAAAAAATGCTTAAATGAAAAAGGCCACTAGTATGGAATGCCATTTAGAAGAAGGTATATTCAGCTATGTAAGTAGGATTGAAAAAGAAATCATACATTGATAAAGCAATTATGTTATTTAATATATCCTTCATCAACTATGGGTGCTAATAAAATCATTTTATAATGTAACTTTGGTAATTTTATTATAGTGTATTAATGTTAACTCCATAGTGTTTATTCATTGGCCCATTCGAAGGCCATGTGCTAGCTCTAATGGAGTTACTCAGAACCTTGTGATCCAATTTTGTAACTTTGCTTAGTATTAATAAAACTCAAGTGTTTGAAATTTTTCCAAAAAATAAAGAAATTATTCTCTTTCATAAAGAAGACAAAAAATTCTATATAATTATAGATATATCTTGTAATCAAAAATATTTTTGCTAATAATGAAGTATTAGCCTAGTTGTATGAGTCTTGATTTGGAAGCTCCAAGTAATGGTTTCTATTCTACTAGGTAATGCTATGTTATAATATTCTAATTGGACTATATATCTTGTTATATAATTATGTTTCAATTATTTTGAGTTCCAACACCTTTTCCACTCCCATCCTCACCATTTCCATCCCCTTTTATTTCCTTTTCATTCCTCCCCTCTTTCCCCATAAAAAAAAAAGGTATTTTTGTGAAGCTTCTAGGTACTATTCTAGAATATATTCTTAGAGGATGGATTAAAGAAAATAAGATACACGTAATTTCTTATAGAAGATTTAGGCAACAACATTCTACTATAGATAATCCCATTACTTTAAGATATATTTTTTATTATAGTAAAAAGTCCACAAAAGAAATTTGTTTTCTACTTTATGGATTATTCTAAGGCCTATGTTTATATCATTTGAAGCAAGTTATGGAGGTGCTTAGAAAATTTATAAGCTCTTATCACAATGGTATCTACTATTTAAAAAATTTACAAAGGGGCATGCATTTAGTTTAAAAATGAACAAAAAGGAATTTTATTTAATACCTTTGTTAGTGTTAAATAAGAATACCTTCTTTTTGTTACTTTATTTGATCTTTTTATTGATGAATTTGAAGAGTGGATGAATAAAATATCAACTGAGTTTGTAATTATATTTGAAAAACCTATGAGATTTTAGCCTAATGGTACAGGTCTTGGCTTGGTAATCCCAAGTTACTACAATGTTGCCATTTTGAAATAATGTTGTTGCATAACAAAGATGGTGCCTCTTCATACCAAGTGTTATTGTTATTGGTACAAGACCTAAAAAGGTAGTTGTAATTAAGACCCAAAAGGTTGCATTGTAATAACAAACATGTCTCTTGAGGTAACCTTTGGTGGTTTAACCTAAGGAATTTATACCCACACTTAGAGGTCATGCCAGCATAGAGGGCGAAGTTGGTACAAGCAAGTCATAAGAGTCGAGTGAAGTAGTATAGGAAGAGGATTGTCCATCCCTTGTGGTTGGTTGTAGGCCTAATTATGGTAGCAGTACTAGATTGCCTCTAAGGTAATAGATTCCAAAGGAAGAAAACCTCAAGGAACACTCTCAAAGCATGATCCAGATACACTATTCCATATTAATAAAGCATNCAAATGCTTAATACTATCAAATATTTTTTTGGGTACTTAGAAATGAAAATTAATGTCCAAAAAATTTATGATTTATTACATAATATGATATATAACATTACTATAGGACATAAATATGTGGACATAATTTCCTCTTACAAATATCTTACCCTAGAATGATTTTGCAATTACAAATTAGATATGTGCATTACTTAAAGAGTTGTAAGTTATATGAAAGAATTATTTGTTGTAGGAAGAAAATATATGAAGAAATGTTTTCTAGTTTGGGGTATTAAAAAAATAAAGCTTTATCATGACATTGCTCAACCTACTATTCTTTATGGGTAGGTTATATGAGTCTTGTTCTATTAAATATATTTTATAAATAAATAGAAGAAATTTAGGCTATTTTTGCTCAATGAATCTAAAGTGAACTTGAAGATATTACACTTTCTAACAAAGAGATGATGACATTAGAGGTTCAAGCTATTTGTCAGTATATAACTTGTAATCCTATTACATCTTGATTGAAAAGATATTCTAAAAAAGTGATGATAGAAATCCATGATAGAGGATGATTTCATGAGGAATATATATGGCTTAATACATATAATATTGAAGAGTATATTCTTTATCATGATCCTAAAAAACATCATAATTTAGTAAATAAGTGCTTTATCAAAAAATTTAGAAAAATGTAGAAGTAAAAATATTTCTATTTGAATAGTATTAGGATAGGCCTCAATTGAAATAAAATTTATTTATCTATTGCTATTTCTCAATAGCTATAATGCATAATTAGTAGCGCATGAATGGGATATCATAATTTGATAGTTAAAATATCAAGATGACACAAAATTTCTAATGAAGATCAAATTTACCTTATTGTGCAATACAAATAGCATTGAATATGAATATGACTTTTTCCTATCATATCACACTTCAAAAATTTGGTTAATTTATTCCAAATGTTACTGACTGTTAACAAGTAATGTCCAATGCTCTACCCAAATAAAGATAAATGTAAAAAAATTTAAAGTATTTTATTTATTTTTCAATATAAATGTAGACTATTTTAATCCCAACTTACCTTTATATTGCATAAATTTCTTTATTATCACTATGAGGAATGACTTCTTAATTTCCATAAGTATGGTCTTGATCATTTTCTATAAATTAGAAGGTCATACATAAGTAAAATGAACTATTTTGAAGGTAATAAAGTTGACATTTAATTTCTTTGTAATTTCATGATTTTTCATATTTCTTTCTTTTCTCATTTATACATTTATGACTAGTATCAACTTTCATTTTCAATTCCCAATTCATTATCATTAGTTAACATCAATGTAATCAAATTATCAAGAAACCATCATATTAAATGCATTATTAATATTTCAATAACTCATTTTCTCACAATCCAAAATTTTATACATTCTAGAGTTATCACATCTAGAAGTTTAAGAGTAAAAGCTACATAAGTCAATAATTTAAGAATAAGTTTGTAATAAAATTGGTATCAAAGCTAGCCACCATAATTTGTGACAAGGAAATAGTCAAATCTTTTATTATCTTCAATGGAATCCAAGAATTCATTCTCTTAAAAGACATGATAAAAGGAATTCTAAAAATTAATGCAGACTGAAATGTGATAGAACCTACAAAAGCCCCTATCAAAGTCATCCCAAAAGAAGAGAATAAAGATAAAGAAGATCCTTTGATTCAAGAACTCTTGGAGGAAGAAAGGTGCAAGAGAAAATATTCACATATAAGAATGATCATTATTTTCAATGTATTAAAAAATTTCTTAAAGATTGTACTTATTAAGGACTACTAAATAAGTGTGAGAAAGATTATGTTTATATTGTCTAAGCAACATCAAAAATCAACATAGAAAATTAACATTTGTATAGAAGTCAATTTGTAAAATTAGAAATTAGAAGAGATGAATACATTAAATAGTTTTTATGATGTATAGAAAGATAAAAAACATTGATGAATTTGAATGTGACATTACTTACCACTAAAAAGTAAAGAAATTTTCTTAGCTCTTTACAATGATCCTAAATATTCAATCATGATTATGAACTTTCTATAAAATATTGAATTTAATCAACTCACTGTGGATGATCTAGTTACTCAAATCAAAATACTTGAAAGTCTAAGAACTAACAAGAAAGATAACAAACAAGTCTTCATAACCAACAATGGAAGAGAAAGAGGAAGAATAAATAGAAGTTCTTCTTAGGACGAAGCAACTCAAACAAGTTAGAGAATTTACAAAGAGATAACATAAGTAGAGAATTCATCAAAGGAACATGGCACTCATAGGGATAGAGAAATGCTAAAATTCCTCTATGCAAATTTTTTCAAAAAAAAGACAACATCATAGAATTATGTTAGTAGAACTTTGGACTTCATTCTCTTCAACTACAAGACAAAGATGAAGGAGCAATGATATCAAATTAAGAAGATCATCAAGGTAAGATAAAAATTCTCAATTATAGCAAATTAATTAAGCAAAATTCTTAGATTATTGATAGCAAATGATTAAATCACATGATACCATGAAAGTATCACCTTCTTGAATGCAAATTAAAAATAATTAGCATCATAAAAATTGCAAATGGTAAACACCTTAACATATAAGGACTTGAAAATTGCATTATCAAATTTCTGAAAAAACAAGGTTATAGACCTCACTAATGTCTTTGTTATACCAAATCTCTGAAATCCTCTTAACTCATTAGAAGAAATGCTCAAGAATGGAATCAAAATCAACTTGAAATATGATTGGTACATTACTAAAGAGAAAAATAAAAAATAAATAATTATAATAAAAGCCTAAAATAATAGAATATATTGCATAGATTATAATCACTTTAATCTGAGAGAAAATCTCATTCAAGATGATGATTAAATAGTCATTCAGGTTACTACTTCAAAAAATGGAAGACACAAAGATCCATATCAAAGCATTTCCAAGCATTAAATAATAAATAAAGAAGATGCCACAATTTGACACT
>MNCI01015788.1:94227-172562 GCA_015680685.1 Gnetum montanum | reverse complement strand
AGTTAGATGATAAGAAACATCCATACTACATCCACTATGCTAGCCAAAGCATTATGGGTGCACAAATGAGCTACACCACCATAGAAAAAGAGTTTATGGTAGTGGTGTTTACTCTAGAAAATTTTAGACATTATGTGCTTGGATACAAGGTGTTTGTGCACATGGATCATAGAGTCATCTACTTCTAAATGAAGAAGCCAACAGTGAGCCCCTGTGTTAAACAGTGGCTAGTGATATTGTAGGAATTTGATCTTATGATAATAGATCAAAACGGTACTAAAAATGTGGCTACTAATTACTTGTCTTGGTTGCAATGGAACAAAAAATATGAAGAAAATCCACTCTCAAATATGTTTCTTGATGAAGGGCTATAACTAAATAATTGCCCAATGAGCCAAAATGGTATGATGGTAGTCTTACCTATCTTCTCACCTAGAAGATGCCACAAGGGCTAGACCACTATAAGAAATAGTAGTTTCTTCACTATGTAAAACACTTCATGAATATCAATGGACACCTCTACAAGGTGTGCACTAATGGCCTAGTTTGTTGGTGTGTCCTTGATGGTAATCAACTGTGCATTCTCCAAGATGCTCACAAAGGTCCTTGTGGAGGACACTATGTTGGGAGACACACGACCATTAAAATCTTGATGGAAAGGTACTATTGGCCAAAAATCTTCAGGGATGCTTACCATCACATCCACTCTTGTGAATGATGCTAATAAAATGGTGGAATGATTGCTCGAATGAAGGAACCTAAACAATGGATTCAACCACTAGAACCCTTCAAAATTTGGGGCATTAATTTCATGGGTTCCATTGTGCCCATATTAAATGGAAAGGCATACATCATAGTCATCGTTGACTATTGTACAAAATGTGTAGAAGTAGCTAGCCATCATTAGCTGTACATATTCTACTACCAATTACTTTGTACAATGTTGTAAACAAGTTTGGTATGTCACATGTGTTAATTTCTGATAATGGAAATCACTTTATAAGCACTACTTTTTAGAAGCTCATGCAATGCTTTGGGGTTGAAAATAAATTCATAGCACCCTATCATCCCCAAGCCAATGGTCAAGCTGAGGTTACCAATATGGAGATCACAAGGATTCTAACAAGAAGTATTAGCAAATATAGGAAAGATTGGAGTATAAAACTCAACGATGTCCTTTAGGCCTACCACTCAACACGAAAACTTTCTATAGGCTATTCTTCCTATGAGCTTGTGTACAAAAAATTACCAATACGTCCTAAGAAATCTAAGCTTCATACACTTTTAACAACTTGTGCCCTTGACCTTAACCTAAGTCTAGCCTAAAAAGAAAGACTAATGAATCACAATGTACTAGACAAAAATTCATTAGTAACCCTATCATCTAATGAGTTTCACAAGGCCTACAACAAAAAGCATCATGACCTAAAAATTAGAAAGGTCAAATTTCAACTAGGAGACAATGCTCTCTACTAGAACTGCACACACATACCTTAATGGACTAGGTTTCAAACATTGTGGAAAGGACCTTACATTATTTATGAGACCTTTTCTTCTAGGGCCATGTCAATCTACAAGCCTAAGAGCCCAAATAAAAAATAGTTGGTTAGCATCTAATAAATTAAACCTTTCCATGAGCATAATCCAGCCAATACAAAAAAAGCCTCATTGAATGGACAACCACACTCAATATGTTGGATCTCCTATTTTCAACTTAGTTGTCAGGGAGATGGCCAACCATGCTAACTATATAAGTCACTCTTCAGTTTTTCAACTTTTTTTATTTTACAACTTTTTATTTTACACATTATTTATTTTATATCTTTTTTTTTCATGTTATTAATCTTTTCTAATTTTTTTTTGCACCATCATTAGTACATTTGCTATTTCTTGAACATTTAGCACTTTCTTTTATATTTTCTTTTATTGATGTAATTTTCTATCTTTTTGTTAATAAGTGCTAGGTACATTAGTAATATGTTGCTTGATGGTAGTATGGACTAATTTGTTATTTGATTGTTGGTATTTGGATTTTGGCTTTGAATTTCATTATGGATAATAAGGATATGGTTTCTTTGTCTTGTAATAGGTAGTGAGTCCACAACATGCACCCATTCATAAACTCTATGGTTTTCCTTGTTTTGGAAATTTATAGTTCCTTTTTCATTAATAAAACTTTAATAAATTTGTGATTTTGGTAGTTTCCAAAATTGGAAAGGATTTAAAGGTTTGAATAGGGTTTGGCTTTAAAGAAATTCAGTATTCTTTGTGCCTTTCTATTTTCCTGGGTGCATGTGTGTTTTCATGGATTTCTTATTATTCCATGTCGACTAATAAAAGGAAGTTAAATAAGTCCTTGCATGGTGTGGTTCTCTTCAAAAAGAATGATGAAAATTCAAAGCACATCCCTTGGACAAAATAAATGCATGTCTTTGCATGGTGCAGTTCCCATTTCAAAAAAATAATGGTTGATGAAAGTTAAGAACCAAAACCTAAAAGATTCTACCAAAGAATTTAAGGATGTTAGACTAAGACACTAAATCAAGAACATGGACACCAATAATGAGGTGAGTTATAGATAGCAAAGATAGATGATTAAAAAAGTGGAATGAAATTCCAAATTAATATCATAAAAAGTCCCTTGTGAATTTTTTATTTAAAATGACTTGAGAAGATCCATCCTTAGTCCAGACCAAAACCAACCTCTTTTAGTGACTTCACATTGTCACTCCAAGACTGATTCACCTCCTTAAGATACAAAAGTGCTCCCACAGAACAACCACCATTCAATAAATAAAGGAAAAGAGAAGTAAAAAATGAGAGCAAGCCTTAGTTATAGGGGACATTCAAGCATGCATAACATATTTTTCTAGTTCCATAACTAGTGCTTCTAGCTTGTTTATTTGTCTAAGGATTGTTCTTTGAATTCCCATCATGTTTTCTCCATTTTTTATGGAAACCACACCATGTAAAGACTTTATTTAAATTTTTGTTATTAGTTTACATGGGATGGTAGGAAGTCTATGAAAACACTTAAGAACCCAAGTAGAAAAATACAAAGAGTGTTGAGTTCCCTTGAAATCACACCCTGTACAAACCTTTGAATCCTTTTCAATTTTAGAAACTACCAAGGTCAAAAATTTATTTAATGTTTATTTAATGAAAGGGATATAAAAAAAAAAGAAGAAAACCCATAGATTTTGTGAATGGATGGATGTCGTGAACTCACTACCTGTTCCATGAAAAAGAAACCATGACTTAGCCATTGATACAAAAATTCAAAAATAGAAACTAGACATTAACAAACAAAACATTGAGAACAAATCACTGTTAGTAGAAACTACAACACCACTATGTCCTATTGGCGCAAAGAAAATTTATTAGTAAAAATTTAAAAATCACCCTTAAACAAAACAACGTACAATATATAAGAAAGTGTAAAATCTTCAAGAAAGATTCAAATGTTCTAATGATGGTGTAAAACAAATAATGGTGTAAAGATATGAAAAATTTTGAAAATAAAAAATGTGTAAAATAAATAATTTGCAAAATCAAAAATGTAAAAAATAGAAAAAATAGAAAAGATACAAAGTCATATGGATGATTAGCACAGATGGCCATCTTCCCCATGACTATGTTGGAAGGAGGAGATCTAAAAAATTAAGCGTGGTTGTCTATTTGTTGAGGTATTTGTTGCATTGGCTTGCTTAGGCTTATAGAAAAGCTTTACTTATTAGATGTTAACCAAGTGCTTTTTATTTGGGCTCCCAGGTTTGTATATGGTGATGATCCCAAAAGGAAAGGTTTCAACAATTATATAAGGTCCCACCCACAATGTTTGGAACTTTGTTTTCTAGGGTATGTGTGTGGGGTTCCAGCAAAGAACCTTATCTTCAAGTTGAAATTTTACTTTTCAAATTCTAAGTTCATGTCATTTTTTGCTAAATTCATTGTGCATTTCATTCGAAGATAGGGCCACTAATCTATTTTCATTTAGCATATTCAGGTTGATTAATATTTCTTTTTGTATTAGACTTAGGCCAAGATTTAGTTCACAAGTTGTTGAGATGTACAAAGCTAGGATTGAATCATGAGCATTGGAAGTTTCCTATACACTAACTCATAGGGAGAGTAGCCAATAGGGAGTTTCCACATTAAGTGGTAGGTCCAAAGGGCATCATTGAGTTTTGTGGTCTAGTCTCTCCTATATTTGCTAATAGTTATGTTAGAATCTTTGTAATCTCCCTATTAGTTACCTCTACTTGACAATTGGCTTGGGGGTGATAGGGTATTGTTAATTCATGTTCAAACCCCAAGAATTACATATACTTTCAAAAACTAGAATCTATAAAAAGAGTTCCATTGTTAGAAATTAGTGCACATGGCATCCAAAACTTTTTTACAACATATTGTTGTACAAATCAAGTAGTAATGGATGATGTACAATCGATGACAACTACTGCTTCTACCCATTTGGTCCAATAGTCAATTACTATAATGATGTATGTCTTTCCATTAGACATGGGTGTGATGGAACCCATGAAGTTAATGCCCCATATGTTAAATGGCTCTAGGGCTTGAATCCACTATTAAGAACTCTACATTCGAGTGTTCATGCCATCATCTCTTTGATAGTGCTCATAGGATCAGAAAAATTGTTGGACATCCATAAAGATTGTAGGTCAATAGTATCCCACCATCAGGATTTTTATGGTTATGCATATTCCTACATAGTAGCCTTCACAAGGGCCTTCATGAGCATCTTGGAGAATGCATAATTGATTTGCATCAGGGAAACACCAAAGAACTAGGTCATTGATGCATACCATGTAAATGTATCCATTGATTTCCATGAAATACTTTGCCTAATGAAGATACTATTTTTTCTTCCTATGGTTTACATCCTACAGCATCTCTTGTGTAAGAAGGTGACAATGCCATCATACCATTTTGATTTAGTAAGCCCTTGGTCATTTATTACTCGTGTAAAGAGGAGTTCATCTAGAAATTGATTAGAGAGCAAAATCTCCTCCTTTTTATTATTCCATCTTAATTAAGAGAGGTGGTCAATGATCACATTCTTAGTTCCTTTCTGATTTATCATTGTGAGATCAAATTCCTACAAGATAACAAGCCACAATATGATATAGGGACTCACCTTTGGCTTATTCATTAAGAAGTTGATTGCATTATGATCTGTATGTACAAACACTTTGTAGCTAAACACATAGTGCCTAAACTTTTTTAGAGCATACACCTTTACTGGTAGTTCTTTTCTAGTTATGGTATAATTTAACTATTCATCCACAATGCTTCAACTTGCATGCTGAATGTAATATGGACATTTCTTATCATCCAACTATGTAATCATGTCTCCCAAGGCATAATTAGATGCATCTATCATTATATTAAATGGTCTAGACCACTCTAGTACCCATAGAATTATAGATTCTACGAATTTTTTCTTTAATATTTGGTATGCATGTTTACACTCCCTAGTCCAGATGAATGAAGCATCTTTCTTTGTAAGCTCAACCAATAGCTTTTTGATCTTAGAGAAATTCTCAATAAACCACTCATAGTAGCTATTATGTCTAATGAATGATCAAGCATCTTTGACTATCTCTGGTTGGTGTGTGATTCCTTGGATGACCCTTATATTTTCTATGTCTACCTAAATCCCTACCTAAGTACTTATGTGTCCCAATACTATGCCCTTCTGGATCATTAAATGGATTTTTTTGCTAATTGAACCTAACATTTATTTCAACACATCTTTTTAGTACTTGCTCAAGGCAGTCCAAGACTTGCTCGAATGTAGTGCCATGAGTGGAAAAGTCATCCATGAACACTTCTACTCCACTACCTATTTGTTATTGATGGACGATTAAGAAAAATTTTGGAAAGTAGTAGGACCATTATATAGACAAAAAAGCATCTTGTAATATGCAGAGATCCTCCATGATCTTGTGAATTTTTTTTGGCCTAATCTTCTTATGCAATTTACATTTGGTTATAGCCACTATAACCATCTAGGAAATTATAATAGCAATGCTCAAAAATGTTTTCCAACACCTGATCAACAAATGATAAAATAAAATGGTCTTTGAATGTTGCAATGTTTAATAGCTTGAATTCAATGCAAAGTTGCCATTTGTCACCTTTCTTTGGAAAAATTATGAGTGGGCTAACCCACTCACCATTCACAATATGATAGATGAACCTCGCCTTGAGGAGTTATTTGATCTTCTCTTTGATGATCTACTTCAACTTGGGGTTCAAACACTACTATAACTACCTTCTTGGCTTCATGTTTAAATTAATTTAGATATGATGCTAGCATATCCTTGGATCAATTCTAGTTAGTTCAAGATATGACCAAGAAAAGGTTGTTGACCATTTGTTGACTACCTTCAAAAGCTTGTCTTTTTGTTGAGGAGTAAGATTTTCATTTATTATAACTAGCTTACCATTATTTAAAAATGCATACTTCATGCCAACTGGTAGTGTTTTCAACTCTAGGGGCTCTAACTTGAAATGATCAGGGATTACCAACTCTCCACAACAAGTATCATTAGCTTCATCATTAGAGAGTTTGTGTTGAACTTGCTTAAGTTCATTCATGCCTTCAACATAAGCATATGTCAAGCTCGTAGAGGTCTCCATGCATAGTGTGTTGTTGTAAGAGTTAGTTGTCAACCACTAGATTCCCTCCTATTTTATAGCTACCATTTATAGATTTCTTTGGATATTGATTTCATATGCATACTAATTGTGTGCTTTCATGTATGTAATTTTAATGGACCAGATTTTCTACATGCAATTACACTTGTTATCATTGTATATGATGCATGGAATATGCTTCTTCTCTAGTTGTTCAGATTTGTTCTTCTTAGATATTTCCAAGAAGAGGTTCCTGATGCCCATTTGTGCATCAATCGTGCTTAACCATGTACATTCCATAATGATGCCAAAGTCACCTTTGCAGTATTCTACCTTGATCACCAAAAAAATAGCATGATAAGACCACACACAAACTATAGTTATAATGTCCTTCACTAATCCAAAAGGGATAGTGATTGATTGATTTGCCAATTCTAAATGGATATTACTCTTCTTGAGATGTGGTGGGCTATAGGCTTTGTACATGTCATGGAAGATAAGATTGACACTAGAACCAAAATCAAGAAGATCCTTGCATGGCTCAAGTTCAACAATTTGTAAGTAAATAAGAGGACTTTCCAAGTCTAATCTTTTTGTAAAAAGGTTTCCAGCCTTAATCCAATTAGAAATAACATGAGTTAACATCATAGTGTATATCTAAGGAAGTGATTAGTTTGAAGGGATCTTGAATGTGTCACATGTAGAGGATGAAGGTGTTAAAGATAAAAGGTGAGTAGCCACATTAGGTTATGAGGGTTTGGGAGGACTGTTGGGGCAAAAAAATGATTGTTTCCTAGATCAATTATCCAAATCACTTAGCTAAAAGGCTGATTGTAAATGTATAGCCCTTGTAGCATTTTTTTGCTATGACTATGGGAGAATTTCACCTTGGATGGACAAAGTAGGAGATAATTAGATTGAGGGTGAAGGGATGTGTGCAAGTAATGTAGAGGATGGGATGGATATGGATGTTCCCCTTGAGTAGATGGTGAATGAATTCGATGGTATTTTGGAGGAAAATAATGATGGTGGGATGAGGTGTGGTTAACACAGCTTCATGGAGAAATAGGTTATTGAACATAGTACCCATATGGATCTAGTTTCCTATAAGGGTATTGTTGTCTTAGTAGTGGCATCCCCCATGATTGTGATTGCTTCCATTGTTGGTATTGTTCATACGATTATGGTGGAGCTCCACTTGGATGGTAAGCCTATTGATGCTAGTGGAACTAGTTGGATTACCTTGTGGATAAGGTAATTATCGAGGTGCTTACCTCCGGATTTACTGTGTACATTGCAGACTCTTGCAAGTGTGACACCATAGGGAAACATCCCTTAAGATGGTCATATTGACAAATTTCACATCCAACATCATCATCAAATTCTATTTCCACAACTTTGTCTACTATAGCAAAATTTCCCTTACCTCTTTGGTAGGCATGTTTAGCATCTTTCTACCTCCTGCTATTATGATCACTATTCTACTCTGTGGGTTCTTTAGCAATCTTCATAGTAGCTTGGAATTTTTCATCCAAAACATCCCATAGTTTATCAATCTTTGCTAAAATTTCAGAAACAAATTTTGGATAGGTAAGGTTTTCCTATTCACCAGCTTGTTAAGTAATGATTCCTCCTTGTCACAGAATTGAACCTCCCTTTTCTTGATGTAAGGGCTCCTATTATATTCTTCTACACTTTTCCTTTTCTAAAACTCACCTTCTTCTTTTACTAACTTTCCTATCAACCTTTGGATCTAATGCATTCTTAGTTTAGATAGTCTTGCTTTGGCATAAACCACAAGACTTCTTCTAGTTTCTACTGTAAGTCCATTCTATGATGTGGTGAAGTTGTTTCCTATAAGAATAATCATGAAAAAGACATTAATGTATGAGAGAATAATATCTACCAATGGTAGCATCCAAGGATTCATGTGTTTATAGTTTCTAGTCTTGGATTTTCCTTCTTAGATTGGACACTCTAGAGTACATCTAGTATTTGTCATTAAATAGTTTTAGCATGGTACTTCATCAGCAGATAGATTTCAACTCCAAGAACTAGTACCAACTTTCTACTTCATTGATGAGTGTCTTGGAAAATAGCTAGAGTTTCTACCAATCATTTTCAATATTCTACAAGGCACAAGCATCATGAAAGGCTTGTACATATGTCTATGGATCAGAGTTATATCTGCCTCAAATCTTGGGAAATTATTCATGTCTAGGTGCTTGATTTGACTATTTTTCACATGCCTAGTTGGGATCTTGACTACCTCTATAACATTAAGCATGCTTCAAGTTACTAGCAAAGGTGCATCATCATCATTATTTTGATGTTGTCAATGATTTCCTCTATTACCCCTTCATTTATTATATTCTTTGCAATTAGTATTATTGTCTCATTGTTCACCTCCATCATGGCTATTGTTTCTGTGGCATTTCTCAAAACCAAAAGAGGAAGAGGAAGAAGAAGAAGAAGATGCAAATGAAGAAGATGAAGAGGGAGGATGACTACCTCCACCATGATATCTCCGAATTTTCCTTTCATTATCATGGCTATGTTCATCAGCTTTCTTATCTTCTTAATGCTTGTTCAAGCCCCTACCTTGATAGCCATGTTTTCTTGGACCTAGATTTTTAATTGCGGAGTGTAGATTCAAGGATGCATCTCCATCACTAGTAACAAGGGGTGAAGAATTTTCATGTTGAGATCCCCCTAAGTAAGGGTCGTAATTATTGTCTTATTTTAGCATGAGTAAGAGAATAATGAACTATTTCCCCTTCACAAACTCATGATGCTTCTCCTAGTGTCAATCTTGACTATGTTGTGTTTCAATGGGATAGTAGTCTCGATAGTCGTAGTCATGCATAACATACTCCTATTGAAGATTATGGATGCCTAACTTCTTAAGAGTTTGAAGCAACATCACAAGAATAGACTGATCAGAAGGCATTACAATATTACCTTCCATGTAAACATCATTGCAATTGCTCATCCTAATGTAGGATGAAGATGAAGTCAAGAACATACTCATCTGGATGAGTATATACCACTTTGCATTCTTGTGGCATCAGTGGTTTAACATCATCACACCTATAAGAAGAAGAAATTTTGCAAAATAAAAACAAATAAAATATTAGTGTTCTTTTATAATTATATTATTTGAGAATGATGTTAACATTGGGGTTCTTCCAACGATGTTAATAATGTTCACTATTCTTAGATAGTGCACATTTTAATAAAAAGAGTCCCTAGCAATGACCAAATGATGAGTAGTTGAAGGCACCCCTATGCTCAACCATATGAATCATGAAGTGTTCATGTGTGATCTAGTTGAATTTTATAGACTTTATAGTTTCTAGTACACTATTCTTCTAGAAAGTGAACCTTGTCCTAATGGTTATTCATTGTCTTCCCAATTATAGTTGTGATGCACAAGGGTATGGTTAAGTGTCATCAAGGCATATGATTTTTATTATTTTATGTTTTACATTTCTTGGTTCTTATAGTTGAGAGATGAAGTAATCTAATAACTAATTTAATTTAACTAACTAACTAATCTCTAACTAGTCCTAAAATAAGCATCTAATGCCACTTTCTATACATGTCCTAAACTCACGTATCCATTGCTAGGTTACCAAGTGCTATGTTACTGAGTGAATAACATTACTAGGATTACCAAGTGAATATTTGTTTACCCTCATAGTAGTTGTAATTACATGTTTAATCTATTTAGCTTAATTAATTAACTAATTGCTAAGGTTTAATTTTATGTAATTAATTTCATATTTAATGAAAATAATGAATGCATAAATAGATCATTAATCTATTCTAAGTACTACAAGGTTTGATCAAAAGGCTCATCTTTATTTCCATACACATTTGTATGGTTGAGGTACAATAATGTTCAAATAAAGATCCATACACTTTTTGACTTCTATTGTAGGCACTTAGAGAAATATTCAAACATTAAAATGGAAAAAATGTAAGGGTTCCACTAAAACTACAACATGATTCCCTATAAACATGGCTTTGAGCTCATATTTGTGGTTTTTATTACAAGGCTACATCAATGGAACGCTATAGACATAGCAAACGCTACGTTGATACAACCCCATCAATGGGGCAACAATAGATAAATGGGGCTCCCTGAACAAGGGCCCATAGATGAGGCCATGTCAATAGGGGTCCATCGACATGACACTAATGAAGAAGCTATTGCCTCTTCCTAAAGTCTATGTCTTGTGGCATCTCCTGAGTAAGAAGATTAATGAGGATGTCATTGTACCATTTTGGTTTAGTGGGAAGTTGTTCATTTATTACACCAATAAATAGGAGTTCATTAGGAAATTGATCATTTAGCGGCTCTTCTTCTCTTTATTGTCCCATTGCAACCAAGATAGGCGGTTAGCAACCATGTTCTTAGTTCTGTTTTGATCTACCACTGTAAGATTGAACTCTTATAAGAATACGAGTCACCATGTGATACAAGGGCTCATTATTGAGTTGTTTATAAGGAAGAAAATGGTACTATGGTTAGTATGCACAAATACTTTTTATTTAAGCACATAGTGCCTAAACTTCTCCAAAGCATACACCATTGTCATCAACTCTTTCTCTATTGTGTTGTAATTAAGCTATGCACCCACAATACTTTAGCTTGTTCAATGGATGTAATAAGGATGTTTATGATTGTTTAACTACATAAGCACAACTCCTAAGGCATAGTTTGATGCATCCATCATGATATGAAATGGATGGAGCTTGTTAGGTGCTTATAGAATTGGAGTTTCTATGACCTTCTTATTAAGTTTTTGTAATGCCTTTTTAAATTCCTTGGTCCATATGAATGGAGCATCTTTCTTGTTGATCTTGACCAATGGTTTAGCAATCTTAAAGAAATTCTCTATGACTCACTAGTAGTAGCTAGTGTTTCCAAGGAATGACCAGACATCATCAACAATTTATAGTTGATAATTTATTCATTTGATGATCCTAATCTTTTTAGGGTCCACCTCAATCCTTGCTTGAGAAATTATATGCCTTAAAACAATGCCCTCTTGGACCATGAGATGGCTTTTTTACCAATTGAGCCAAAGAGTAGTCTCCACACACCTTTTAAGCACTTGCTTAGCTAGTCCAAGGCCTACTTAAACATAGCACCAGAGGTAAAGAAGTCATCCATCAAGGCTTCCATCCCACTACCAAAGGCTACTGAAAAATGAGAAGGACAAGGCATTGAAATGTTGTAAGGGCATTGCATAAGAAAAATGACATCTTTTGATATGCAAAAGTTCCCCAAGGACTTGTGATTGTAGTTTTGGCTTAATCATCTGATGCTATTTGAATCTATTTATAGCCATTATAACCATCTAGAAATACGTAAAAATAATTCCCAAAAATAGTGTCCAATACCTAATCCACAAATAGCAATGGAAAATCATCTTTGAACATTGCCATGCTCAAAAAACTAAAATCAATATACACCCTCCACTTGCCAGCTTTATTTGGCACAATCAAAAGTGGGATAATCCACTTGCTCTCTACAATTGAGTAGATAAACTTTACCTTGAGGAGTTTTTCACTTTCCTCCTTTATGATATACTTCAATTTTGGGTTTAGTTTTCATTGCTATGATTTCCTTTTTGACTTGATGGAAGTATCAATATAAATGCAATGCTAGCATATCCTAGTATCAATCCTAATGAGTTTATGATATGACCGAGTAAAGGTTGTTGGCCATTTGTTAATCATATTCAACAACATATTTTTCTACTTAGGAGTAAGATTTGCATTGATTATTACTAGCTTGTCATTTTTTAGAAAAGCATAATCCATGCCTACATGTAGATTTTTTAGCTCTAAGGGCTCTTGTTTAAAATTTCTAGAGATTTCCAACTCTCTCTAATAAGTGGCATTAGCTTCATCATCAAAGATTTGGTAATCAACTTGCTCCATTTCATCCATGCCTTCAACATAGTCACATGTTAAGGTCTTCGGTGGTTCCATGCAAAGTGTGCTACTTTAAAGATCAACTATCAGCCACTGGGTGCCCTCCTATTTTGTGGTTGCTATGTACAATAAATTTTTGATTTTAGATTTATCTACATTCTTTGATTAATGTGCTTTTCATAGATCATAATTTGTACACACAATTACACCCTGTATTGCTATATGTGATGCATAGAACTCTCTTCTTCTTGATCTTTCCAAAAGCATTTTCCTTGGAAATTTCTAGAGAAATATCTCTAATGTCCATTCACACATCAATAATGCTTAACCAATCCATTCTCATAATGATTGGAAAATCCCCCTTATAGTTTTGAACCTTGATCATCAAGAAATTAGCAAGATAGGGCCACCCATACATAGTTGTCACAATGTCCTCCACTAATCCCATGGGATCAATGATGGAATAATCTATCAATTCTAAATGAATGTTGTCCTTCTTGAGAGGAGGCAATTTCTAGGATTTTTACATTTTATAAGAAATTAAATTAACATAAGAATCCAAAATAAAAGAGCCTTGCATGGCTCATTCCTAGCAATCCGCAAGTAGATGAGCGGACCTCTAGGATTAGCTCCTTTCCAAGAAAGGCTTCTAGCCTTGATTCAATTAGATACATTGTTGATAAATATGATTGTATGGATCTTGGGATGCATTTGATTTGAAGGGTTCTCAAAAGTAGTAGATGTAAAGGATGAAGGAGACACAAGATGACTAGCTACATGAGTTAGTAGGGTTATTGGTTCAAAAGAATGATCTTTTATAGGATCTTATTTCTAAGCCACTTAGATGCAAAGCTAGCTATATGTTAATAGCCCTAGTAGCATTACGTTGCTATGACTATGAGGAAATTTTAACCTACATGGATGGAGTAGGTGGTAATTGAGTTAAGGATGGAGGGACATGTATTGAAAGATGAGGAGGATGATAAGGGTATGAGGATTCCCTTCTAGGAGATGTAGAATGAGTTTTGTAATACTCTAAAGGGTAGTAATAATGTTGGAATAAGACATAACTAGAAAAGTCACATGGAGACATGGGTTGCTAAACATAGTACCCATAAGAATCTAGTTGTCTGTAAGGATATTTCTACCTCAGCAGTGGCATTCCCCATGACTATGGGTGCTACCATCAATGATACTACTTACATAGTTATGATGGAGCTCCACTTGGATAGTAAAGTGGTTGTTGGTGGAACTACTTAGGATTGACTTGAGGATAAGGCAATCTTCTAGGAGCTTGCCTTCTTTTTAGCCTAGGATCCAAAGCATACATCCTAGATTCCTGCATGTATGATACAATAGATCAACATACCTTAGAATTTTTATATTAGTAAGTGTCACATCCACGATCATTATCTAATTCTAACACCACAACCTCTTTTATCATAGTATCTTTTTCTTTACCCCTTTGGTAGGCTTGTTTGGCTTCCTTTCCTTTCTTGTGATCATAATCACTACCTTGCTCTTTAAATTCTTTTCTAATTTTAAGAGAAATTTGGAATTTTTCATCCAAATATTCCCAAATTTTTTCCACCATGGCTGAAATTTTAGAAACAAATTTTTGAATTGGAAAGGTTTTCCATTGCACTACTTCATCAAGTGGTGCCTCCCCCACACTCTCACAAAATTAGACCTTTTTTTCCAATGGAAGTGTCCTAGTTATATTCTTCAGCACTTTTTCATTTCCTCAATTCTCCTTCTTCTTTTGTAACCTAATTAATTAGCATTTGAATCTGATTAGTCCTTAGTTATAATAATCTCCCTTAGGCATAGATCCCAAAAGTTCTCCTTTTATTTTTATCAAAGCCCATCTATGATATGGCAAAGCTTCTCCCATTGAGAATGATTGTGAAAAGGACACCTGTGTAAAAGAGAATAATACTAGTCCATGGCTACATCCAAGGGTTCATATGTTCCTTTTCACTAGCTTTCAATTTTCTTTCTCAAGTTGGATACTCTAGACAACATCTGATATTTTTCATTAAATATCTCAAGCATCATACTCCATTGAAAAATTGATTCCAGCTCCAAAGTGTAGTACCAACTTTCTACTTCTTTCATGAATGTCTTGGAAAATAGCTTAAGTTTTTACTAGTTTTTTTTTATGTTTTACAAGGCACAAGCATCATGAAAGGCTTGAATATGGATCTATGGATCCAACTTATATTGCCTCAAATCTAGGGATATTATTCATATCTAACCTCTTAATTCTACTATGTTTCACATGCTAGGTTGGAATTCGAACTACCTCTAGGATGTTTATCATGCTTCAAGTTGTGAGCAAAGGCTCATAGTCATCATGATTTTGATGACACCTATGATTTCCTCTACTATGCCTTCATTCATGATGGGGCCTACAATTATTGTTGTCTTTTCATTTATCTTCTCCATGGTTTCATCCACTATGGTTGTAGTCAAACGTAGAGGAGGAAGAAGAAAATTTAGATGAAGAGGATGAAGAGAAAGGATGACTTCCACCAACATGGTCTCTACCACTTCCCCTCCACTTGTCATGGCCATGATCATTAGATTTATCATCATCATGATACTTTCCCAAGCCATTGCCTTGACATGCACTTTTTCTTGAACAAAGACTATTGATAGTGGGTAGTAAGTTTGGGTTCAAGCCCCCTTTATTAAAGTCAAGGGGTGGAGAATCTTCATGTTGAGAAACCCTAGAGGAAGGATCCTCATTGTGTTTTTGGTTCAGTTGGAACAAGAGGCTAGTCAACCATTCTTCCTTCATAGCTTTATGACACTTCTCAATCTCTTTTACATTATGTTTCATTGCGATGATACTCTTGATAATTATGATCTTGCACAATGTATTCTTGATGGAATTCTAGATACCCATACTCTTGAGAGTTTGGAGTAGCATCCCAGGAATAGATTAGTTGGGTGGCAAAACAATGCTACTCTCCATGTCTCTCCATCTCAACTATTCATCCTAGTGTAGGATGAAAGTGAAAATAACCATAAACTCATCTAGATGAATATACATCACATTGAATTCTTGAGACACTAGCGGTTTCAATTCATCATGCTTGTCTGAAGAAGACATTTTCACTTAGAAGAAAAATAATAGTGTTCTTTAAGTATAATTATTATTATTATTATTTAAATGATTGTGAATTTACGATTCGATCCAATGATCTTATATAATTTCAACTAAGTCTTAGATAGTGCATGTCACTAACTAAAAGTCCCAAACAACAGTGCTAATAATGAGCAGTGAGTATACCCTAAGCCTAACCATACTAATCATTGTTGAAGAAAAACTTGGTTAATGATGTATTGAGTTTTTATAACATCTCAAAACCTCACTTTTCATATAGCTAAATAATTTCTACATTTGTAAGATATTTTAAGAATTATAGACTAGATGATATTACCATTGTACTAAAGAATAAGGATAAAGAAATAATGTCCAAGTTTCTATGAAAAGCATTTTCAAAGGAAGAAGATGCAGTTATAGAGATTTTACTAATTGATGAGTTTTGGTCTATTGCATTGATTAGGCCTCGTGAATAAGGCCTCATCAACATAGTTGACTATGTTGATGAGACCCAATCAACAAGGTCCTATCAACTTAGTCTATTGCATCAACATAGCCTCATCGACCCAGGGGTCTATTCTAGTTTATAAACACGAGATCACCAATGGCATTTATGAGGAAAAAATTTTTCATAGTAGCATTAGGCTCTTAAAGTTTATCCATTTGGAGGTTAGAATATTTTTCATGAGTGGCTAATGTAGGAGTCATAGAGTGTATAGATCTTTTTTTGAGCATTGTTGTACCTAAGCACAATAGTGTGTGTGGAAATAAAGACAAGCTTTTTGATAAACTTTGCAACATTTTGGATAGATTAAATATTTCATTTATGCATTTAATTTTTTCAATTATTTATTCAACATTTTCTAGTAATTAAGCTAATTAAGATAATTAAGCAAGAAAAATTAGATAGATTAAATACATAAGTACGACTACTTCAAGCATAACATGTATTCGCTTAGTAATCCTAGTAGCATTATTGCTTGGTACACCCAGTAGCATAGTGCTTGGTAACCTACAAGTGGATATGTGGGTTGAAGACATGTATGGAAAGTGAGACTAGATACTTGTGTTAGGACTAGCTAGAGGCGAGTAGGTTAGTCACATTTAATTAGTCATTAAATTACCTTGTTTTTCTCTCTATTTAAGCACCAAAACTATAAAATAAAAAAATGATAAAAATCATATGCCTTAATTACACTTAACCATACCTACATACATCACAAGTGTAATTAGGATGACAATGAACAACCTTAAGGAAAGATTCACTTCCTAGAATACTAGTGCATAGGAAACTATAAATTCCATAGAATTTAACTAGATCATGCATCAATGCTTTATAATTCATATGGTTGGGCATAGGTGTACCTCGTTTCTCATCATTGGCACCATTTCTAAGGACTTTGTTGTTGGAACATGTGCTATCTAGGATTAGTGAATATTATTTATATCATTGGATGAACTCAAGGTCAACATAACTTTCACATGACATATAAGTACTAAGCACACTAATAATTTTATTTATTTTGTAAAATTTCTACTTTCCATAGACATGAAGATTTCAAATCGTGGGTGCCATAGGAATGCAAAGTGATATATACTCATCTAGATGAGTATGTACCGAACTTGACCTTTGTCCTACATCAGGATGAACAATTGTGATGGCATGACATGGAAGGAAATATCATCCCCCCACCTCCCCATGATCGATCTATGCTCGAGATGTTGTTTCAAACCCTTAAAAATTTGGGAATCTTAGATCTTCATGAGGAATACATTGTGGATAATCATGACACTCAAGATTACCATCCAACTAAAATGTAATGCAAGCAAGATCAACACCAAGCAAAGCATCATGAGCTTGCAAAGGGAAAGTATTTTACTAATACCTTGATCTTGCTAAATTAAGATGACAATGTGGATCCTCCTCCTGAGGGTTCTCAATATGAAAATTCTCCACCCTTTGTTATTGGTGATGAGTGTGTGACTTTGAACCTACAATCCATTATTCATAAAAAAAATTTCCAAAAAAAAAAAAGTGATAGTGAAGGTAGGAACTCGAGTAAACATCAAAATGACAAGAAATCTAAGGCTGTTGATCATAATGAACAAAGAGATGATGGTAGACACCACAATGGTGGTGGAGGTCCACCTTCCTCTTCATCCTCTTCATCTAATTTTGAACATTCCTCTTCATCTTCTAGTTCTCATAGAAGCCACCATTGGAATAATCATGCTAAAGGTGATCAACAAGACAATAGAGACTATCAAGGACATCAAGAATGTAGAGGTGATAGAAACCATCATCGGTGTCATTTCCACAATCATGATGATGAACCTCTATTGGTGACTCAAAGCATGATAACATTGTAGAGGTATTAAAGATTCCAACCATGCATGTAAGAGATAGCTAGATCAAGCACTTAGATATAAATAATATTCCATGATTTGAGGGATGATATAACTCTAATCATTAGACACACCTACAAGTCTTCCATGATTCCTATGCCTTAAAGAATATAGAAAATGAATGGTAGAAATTGAACCTTTTTCCCAGGATTCTCATCAAGGAAGCTAAAAGTTGTTGCTACTCCTTGAAGTCAAAATCTATCCATATATGGAGTACCGTGTTGGAGCTATTTAATGACAAATATCAAATGTACTCCAGAGTGTCTAACCTAAGGAGGTAGACCAAATGGTGGAAACAAAGAACACATGAACCCTTGGATGCTATTATGAGTATATATTATTCACTCTTACATCAATGCCCTAGTCATGGTTATTCTTAGTGGAAACAACTTTGCCACATCATAGATGGGTTTAGAGCAAGAAATAGAAGAACTCTCAAGGTGTATGCCCAAGAGAGATAGTCTAAACTAAGAGCCCATTAGATCCAAAGGTTGATAGAGTAGGTAGCAAAAGAAGAAGAAGAGTTGCGAAAGAGGAAAAGTATAGAAGAGTATAATAGGAATCCTTTCATTAGGAAAATGAAGGTTTAATTTTTTGATGAGGAGGAGTCAACACTCGATGAAGCAATGAATAGAAAAACCTTGCCGATCCAAAAATTTGTTTCTAATATTTTGGAAAAGTTTGATAAATTATGGAACTCTTTGGATAAAAAATTCCAAGATACTATAAAGATTACTGAATAATCTAAATAGAAAAATAGTAATCATAACCATAGGAGGTTAAAAGAAGCTAAATGTGCCTACCAAAGAGGTAAGGGCAAAGCTGCTGCCATAGAGGAAGTTGTGGAAATCGACCCTAATGATCAAACTAGTTGCAACATTTATTAATATGAAAATCCAAATGGTTATTTCCCTATCATGTTACACTTACAAGAGTCTAATATATATGCATTGAATCCTTGACTAGCATGTAGGCAAGCACCTAGACGATTGCCTTATTCTCAAGGCAACTTAAGGTAGCTCCACTTGCAACCGCAAGCTTATTACCCAACTGGAGCTCCATGACAATCATATGAACAATACCAATAATGGTAGGAACCACAATTGTGGGGAATGCCACCACTAAGGAAATAATACCCTTATAGGTCACTAGATCCATATGGGTAGTATGTTTAGCAACCCATCTCTCTAAGAAGTTTTGTAAGTCATCTCTCATTTCAACATCACTATCATCCTCCAAAGTACCACTGAACACATTCACCATCTACTTAAGGAGAAACCCCATATCCATACCACCCTCTACATCCATCTATGTACACACATCTATTCTCAACCTATATCCATGTAGGATGATATTCCTCCATAGCCATAGCAATGAAATGCTACAAGGGTTGTACATTAACAACTGTCTTTTTAACTGAGTAGTTCGGATAATCGATCTAGAAAAGATCCTTCTTCTAACCAACAAATCCTCTCCAATCCTCACAACCTAGTATGGCTAATCACCCTACATCTCCAACACCCTTATCCTCTACATCAAATAGCTTTTAGTGCCCTTCAAACCAAACACCACCTCGAATTAGCACTATGATGTTAACTCATGTTTTTTTTTATTAGATCAAGGATGGAAATATTCCAACAAAAATATTTGACTAAGGAAGTTTAGTTATGTACCAAAAAATCACTAAACATGAGCAATGCAAGCCTCTTCTTGACTCTTGTTCTGATGTCAATCTCATTTCCCATCACATGTACAAAGCCTAGAACCTACCACCTCACAAGAAGAGCAATATTCATTTGGAATTGGCTGACTAGTCAATTACTATCCCTCTAGGATTAGTTGAGGACATTGTAACCATAGTTTGTGGATGGTCCTATCCTACCAATTTTCTGGTGATCAAAGTTAGGAATTGAAAATGTGACTTTCCCATTATCATGGGAAGAGCTTGGTTAAGCACAATCGATGCACATATGGGCAAAAGGGACCTCTTCTTGGAAATCTCTAGGGAGAATGAATTTGGAAAGCTAGAGAAGAAATGCATTCCATACATCATGTATATCAATAAGGGGTGCAATTGTGTGCAAAATATTTGGTCCATCAAAATTACATACATTAAAGCATGCAGTTAGTGTGCACAAGAAATCAATATTCAAAGGTATCAATACACAACAACCACAAAACAAGAGGACACCTAGTGGTTGATAGCTTACTCAAAAAGCCATACATTATGCATGTAACTAGCTAAGAGCCTTACATGTGCTTATGTTGAAAGCATGGATAAACATGCACGAGTTCATCCCTAACTCTATGATGAAGATGGTTATACCTATTGGGGGAGAGTTGAAAATCCCTCACAGCTTCAAGCAAGAATCCGTAGAGCTAAAAATTTTACTAGTTGACATGGAGTATGCATTCTTAAATAATGGTGAGCTAGTCATAATTAATGCCAAACTTTCTCTTGAATAAAAGGTAAGGTTGTTAATAAATGGTCAATAGCCTTTGCTTGGTCATATCTAGAGCTAATTGGAATTGATCCAAGTGTATGCTAGCATCACATTTACACTGACCTAGCCATGAATCCAAGAAGGTAGCCACAAAGATGGCTGAACCCCAAATTAAAGTAAATCATTGAGGAAGTTGAACAACTCGTCAAGGTAGGGTTCATCTATCCCATTGTGGATAGTGAATGGGTTAGCCCACTTGTAATTATATCAAATAAAGATGACAAATGGTGGTTCTACATCAACTTTAGGCTATTAAACATGGAAACATTTAAAGATTAATTTCCATTATTATTTGTTGATCAAGTGTTGAACACCATCTCTAGGCATTACTATTATAGCTTCATAGATGGTTATAGTGGCTATAACTAAATCCAAATTATATCTAAAGATTAGGCCAAGATGACATTCATGAGTCCTTAGGGGAATTTTTCATATTATAAAATGTCATTTGATCTATGAAATACCCCTATAACATTTCAACATCTGGTCCTTCGCATCTTTCAACAATAGATTGGTAGTGGTGTGGAAGTCTTTATGGATGACTTTTCCACCTATGGAGCTATTTTTGGGCAAGAGTTGGATTACCTTGAGCAAGTACTAAATAGATGTGTGGAAACAAATCTATGGCTCAACTATTAAAATAATCATCTCATGATCCAAGAAGGCATTGTACTAGGGCATAGAATCACTCAAGTAGGAATTGAGGTAGACCTTGAAAAAATAAAGGCTATCCAAGTAATAACATAGCAGACAGAGATAGTTAAAGATGTTTGGTCATTCCCTGGAAACAATGGCTACTACTAGAAATTCATAGATAATTTCTCTAAGATGAAAAAATTGTTGATAGAGCTTACAAAGAAAGATGCACCTTTCATCTAGACCAAGGAATGTGAACATGCATTCTAATAGTTAAAGGAGAAATTGGTGAAAACACCAATCTTATTGGCACCAAACTAGTCTAGACCCTTTCACATCATGACGGATGCATCTAACTATGCTTTGGAAGTAGTTCTCATATAGTTGGATGATAAGAAACATCCATACTACATCCACTACATAAGCTAAAGCATTGTGGGAGCATAAGTAAATTACACCATCATGGATAAAGAATTAATGGCAATGGTGTACACTTTTAAAAAGTTTAGGCACTATGTGCTTGGCTATAAAGTATTTGTGCACAAAAATCATAGTGCAATCTAGTTCCTCATGAATACACTAGTGGTGATCCCTTGTCTTATATGGTGGCTTGTGATCTTGTAGGAATTCGATCTCGCAATAGTAGATCAAAAAGGAATAAAAAATATGGTCACTAACAATCTCTCTTGCTTAGGATGGAATAATAAAGAGGAGGAGAGCCTGCTCTTTAATTAATTTCTAGACAAACTCCTCTTTACAGAAGAACTAAATGACCAAATGCCCATAAAAATAGCCTAGTATAATGACATCCTCATAGATCTTCTTACTTAGAAGATTCCACAAGATCTTGACTTTAGAAAAATGTAAAAATTTCTTCATCGGGACAAATACTTCATGCAAAGCAATTAACAACTTTACAAGGTGTGCATCGATGGTGTAATTTGTTGATGTGTCCCTAATGAAGATCAACTACATGTTCTCTAGGATGCTCACAAAGGACCTTGTAGAGGCCACTATCCAAGGAGATGCATGATCATAAAAATCCTAATGGTAGAACATTATTGGCCTATAATATTTAGGGATATCCACCATTTTATCCAATCTTGTGAATGTTCTCAACAAGATGGTGGGATGAATGTTCACATGGAAGGTCCTAACCAATGGATTCAACCACTAGAACTTTTTTACATATGGGACATTAACATCATGGATCCCATTACATCCATGTCCAATGGAAAGGTGTATATCATCATAGTAGTTGAATACTACAAAAAATGGATAGAAGCTGTAACTATTACTAATTGTACATCATCCACTGTTGCTAGATTTATACAACAAAATGTTGTAAATAGGTTTTGGATGCCACATACACTAATTTCTAACAATGGAACTCATTTCATAGGTGTCACTTTTAGAAAGTTTATGCAACACTTGGGGGTTGAACATAAATTAACAACACTCTACCACCCCTAATCCAATAGTTAAGTAGAGGTAACTAACTAGGAGATCACAAAGATCTTAACAAGAGCCATCAGCAAATATAGGAGAGATTGGAGCACCAAACTTAACAATTTCCTCTAGGCCTATTGCTCAACATGGAAACTTCATATTAGTTACTCTCCATATGAGTTAGTGTACAAAAAAATTCCAACACTCCTGATTCAATCCAAGCTTTGTACACTCTCAATGGCCTATGATCTAGATCTTAATCCAAGTCTAGCATAGAAAAAAAGATTAATCAACTTGAATGTGCTATATGAAAACTAATTAGTGGCCTTATCTTTGAATAAGGAACATCATGACCTTAGAATAAGGAAAGTAAAACTTTAACCAAGAGATAAGGTTCTCTATTAGAACCCCACACATGTACCCTAGAAGACAAAATTTTAAACATTATTGGTTGTACAATCAGCTAGATGGAGGGAGGTGGACTAATGTTGTCTACTCAAAAAACATAGTTGTTCTTGAGAGATGATACTGTCTTTCTCTCAACATCACTTATTCCCAAAAATCCTTGGGAATTCCACTTCCTTTTCAATATTCTTGGAGAAGGGTGAGGAGGAAACAGTATTAGTGATGCAGCACTAGGAGCAAGAGATAATTGTAGAGATCATTGCTAATCAAGTTGCTAAGGCATTAAATGCACCTATGAAACCTAAATTATATGTTTCTACACTAAGAGATATGCAAACATCCACAGGAATAATCAACATAAGATTACGTGTAGCCTAGCATGAAGAACTGCTAGACCGACTAGTGGGAACCTGACAATCGACTCTAGATATCTTTGATTTTCCAAACACCATCACTACAACCTAGTCAGAGCTATTGGAGGTAAAGGGAAAGTTCCTCATTTTAGAAGGGCAACTTAAAATAGCTCAAGCACATAATCAATGCTTGGCTATAGAAGTTTTTGAATTACATGCCCAAATTACTTACCCTATTTTTATCAACCCTACATTGACACGAGATGAAGCTTTTCAATAGATTCAAGAACAACTTAAGTAGATTGAGGGTGAAATAGTAATGACAGTCTTCAATCAATCTGTGGAAGAAGTTGAAGCCCATGTAATACGAAAGGAATTCATGTAGATGTGCCAAGAGAATGAGTCCTTGACCACAAAAAATCATCGCCTATGAAATGTTGATGTGCAAAAACAACAACTAGAAGAATTTATCCATTAATAGTAGGAGTAGCTTGCTAGGGAAAATGTCGAATGAAGGATATTAATAGTAGAGAATTGTAATCTCTTCATGGAGGAGATCTGCACCTTGGAATAGAAATCAACTATCAAGTTTACTGTGTGGAAAAATAAGGCTCTAAAATTTGAAAAAGTTAAAAATCATTACAAAAAGGAGGTGAATAAAAAACATATCCAACTAGCAAAGGCAAAGTTTAATGAAGCCCTCCAATAATTCCAACAAGGTAGAGAAGTGTGACAACCCATTGTTGACAGGATTGATGCCTATAATAAGGCAAAAATCCAGATGAAGGAACTGCAGATTGAAGAGATGACTAAATACATGGAGTTGTCCAACCTCTACTATGCAAACTTGATAATGCTAACTACCAGATGGCTATGTTATGAACTTGAGAAACAAGTGCCCAACTCATACTTATTATATGAGGCCAAGTTCAAGACTCATAAAGACACTAAGCAAAAGCTTGTAGTGGCAAATGTTGAACTTAAAGTTCTCAAGGAAAAATTCATCAACCAAAGATTAGTTGTGGAGAACCTAACCAAAAGAATGAACAACTACTAAGTGCTACAAGACACACTCTAAGTGTTTGACATCAAGCACAAGCAATTTGCAGCCTAGTTTCTCAATGGTAATGAGCTATTTCTTATTTTGCCTTGTCCTTGAGATGTTCCAACCCTAGCCTACATTGGCAAAGCTATGTGGAATGTGAACAATCCCAAGAGTAAAGAAGAGAAAATGAAGGCATTACTAGATGCTTTTCACCTTCCATCTAAAGTTACTACCTAAAGTTGCAATAGTAGTAAGATAGCCTCAAGTGCCTTAGCCACCACATCACCTAAAGCTGGCAAAGATCCTTCAGAACCTTAGGAGCTACCACCACCTAGGACTATCTAACCTTCTCAAAAAACTTCATACCATTAAAGAACATGATATTCAATTTTGAAGAATCATGTCCTAGTGCTCAATTTTGTGTCATGAACACTATAATTTTTATAATGTGCTAGTTTGTACACTAGGCACTCAGTACTGTTATGTCTATGTCATTTTGTTTTATTATGTCAAAAATCAATTAATAATTCCACACTTGCCAATTTTCTAAAGAACTTAAGGATGATTTTTCATTTAGTCTTGGGTGTATGATGAATTTTGATCTATTGCATTGTTTGGGCCCCGTTGATGAGGCCTCATTGACGAAGTCTTATCAATGCAGTCTATTTCATTGACATAGCCCCGTTGACACAGGGGTCTATTCCAGTCTATAAATATGAGCTCACTAGCTACATGTATGGGGAATAAATTTTTCATAGTAGTAGTAGAACTCTTGAAGTTTTTTTATTTGAAAGTTAGAATATTTTTCCTAAATTCCTGCAGCAGGAGTCATTGAGTGTACAAATCTTTATAGAAACATTTTTTTTACCTGAGCACAACAGTGTGTGTAGTAATAAATATGAGCTTTCTAATAAACCTTGCAACATATAGATTGAATATTTCATTTATGCATTTAATATTTTCAATTAGTTGTTCAATATTTTCTAGTAATTAATCTAATTAAGATAATTGGGTAAGATAAGTTAGATAAATTAAATACATAACTACGGTGTCTTTGGGCATAACATGTATTTTCTTGGTAATCCTTGTAGTGTTATTACTTGGTACACCTAGTAGCGTAGTTCTTGGTAACCCAGTAGTTGATATGTGGGTTCAGGACATGTACTATGTTAGGACCGGATACTTATGTTAGGACTAGCTAGAGGCCAATAGGTTAGTCACATTGAATTAGTCATGAACTTACTTTGTTTTTGTCTTTATTTGAGCACCAGGACTATAAAATACAAAAATGATAATAATTTTATGCCTCAATTACACTTAACCATACCAACATACGTCATAAGTGTAATTGGGAAGATAACGAATGACCTTAACGCAAGATTCACTTCTTAGACGACTAGTGCACTAGAAACTATAAAGTCCATGGAATTTGATTGGATTGCACATGAATTCTTTGTGATTTGTATGGTTGGATGTAATAGTACCTCGCCACTCATAACTAATAAACCAATTGAAAGATGCTTAGGTTAGGGGATAGTCTATACTTGTAAGTAATTATCTTTCACCATCCATGATGAAGATGATACATGATCAACATCAATTTTAAAACAAAGTTGCTTATTATGAGTCAACTATACTCTTCTTCAAAATAACTATTAAAATTATCCAATTAAGAAAGTAATGTACAATGTAGTAGAATGGAAGCACATTAAAGGCAATGATGATGATGATTTTATATTCAGTATTAGATTCAAGGTTTCTAAAGCTATTCCAACATTAGCTAATGAACATTATTTAATAGTAAGTAATGATTTTCTATTTAATGTCATGATTTCAAATTACATCTCCATGTGTTATTTTTTCAAATCCAAAGCCTTAGAAAACTAACTAGATAGAGATAAAAATGCCTTCATAGATGTTTTAGCATAAAATGAAGTTTTGAATAAGGATCTATAGCAAACATATCTGTATAAAAAAATTAACTTAAAGCATTCAAAAAGTATCAAAATGAGGTGTCTAACAAAAGGGATTTGGTAGATGCTTAAGCCAAAGAACTACAAAGCCTAAAACAAGTAGACTCACTAGTACTTTAAGTTTATATTCTAAATTACCTAATAGAGCTCATGAGTGAATAATAAGAAATGATTAATTAAACATAAATAAATAAAAAATTTTAAGAAAAGATTTATTTTCTTTAGTAGAATTAGCAAGAATGTAAACATAGTTAATTGAGGTAGAAAATTAGAAATATAAGATTAAGATTTGTAGAAGAAAATAATATGCACATTAACACAAACAATAAATTATAGAAAGTTCAATATCAAAAATTCATAGATGATTTTTTTTATATATATATATAAATAAATTTTCAATTGATTAATTGATTTTGGTAATGATTTACCTATAATATCATATATGTATCATTGTTGCAAATTATATTGAATGAAGATTATGAATATATCTTTAAAGATACAAGTATGAGTCAACCATAGTCAATAGCTAATCCAATTCCAAATGTTGTAGCATCTTCAAATCAATAACTTAAATCCAAGTCTATAGTAAAAAAATAGTTCTCCTACGATGAAGAAAATTTATTATCCTTGAGTGTTCTTTAAAATTTAAAGAATGTAGATATAGATTATATTGTATATGACTAATTATTTATGTTTTATACCTTGTTTGTTTTCAATTATTAGACATCTCTATATGTGAAGGTGAATTATATCTTTAATTTAATCCATGATATGTTATTTTATCTTTTAATTATTTTTAATTCTTTATGTTATAGTATATTTTGAAAAAGATGAGGCTCCTAATATCTATTTTTATTCCCTCTATTATTTCAAAGAAACATAAAAGGACAAAATATTCTATAATATAATCTATTTAATATGTTCAATAATATTTTTAGTTATTTAACTTTCTTTACTAAATTGGGAAAGTTTGTTGATCCTTTAAGCCAAAGAGTGCTCTTTTGAAATGATATTAATAGAAATTCTACTTTAAGAAAATTTAGTCCTTTAATTATTAGTAGTGAATTAAATTCTTAATTTTATTTTATGGGATCATGAAGAAACGTTAAGTGATCACATACATTTTCTTGATAAAATGATTTTATAATCATGAAACTCTTATGTATGTAGTAAAGAAAACTAAATTGTTTCAATATTAAGCTTAATGAATAGTGTTAAGGATTTGATATGTTTATTAATCTTAATACTTTTGCTATGTATATAATGCTCACCATGGAAATAAATTATCAGCGCTATAGTGATATCATGGTCATGCTAAAAATTAATATTTACAAGTAGTTAATTATTAAAATTAATTATTAGTTCATTAGTATTTAACAAATGGTTGTAGCATTTTTTAAAAACATGATGGTTATACTAGATTTACAAATACTCAAGAAAATCATATGTAAGTGTATGAAGTGTAATAGAACTTAAATAGTCTTTGAATATAAACCTATATTTTTATGTATAATGAATTTTATTACAAACTTAATATTATTGGTGGTGTTCATGATATACTATAATGAATTTTTTAAATTTATTAACTACACAAATATTGATGGGATTAAAATAGGCCAATAATCTTTTAAGTATTATTTTATTATTATTAATATGATTTACTAATTTAATTTTCTTTGTATGATAGGTGAGTTAGCATTAATTAGCATTGGTTAATGAGGTCAATGAATGTCCATGGAGCTTATGAAATCTATGGTTAATATTACTTCATATTTTAAAGCATTGTTTAAAATTAAGTTGTTCAACTACTACAAAGTTATAACTAATTATATGGTTCTTATAAATACTTGAAATAGTTGTAAATTATAAAGTACTTATGGGTGGTTTAATGTAACAATCAAACCAATTATAGCTATCTACTCTTATATATACAATTGGATGAATAATAAAAACAACTTAAGTTTTCATGTGTTAAATCATATCCTAGTTTTTGCATTCAAGTTTGGTTCAACATATGTGATATTAACAAGCATTCCTATCAAGGAAAAAAATCAATGCTAAATTTATTTTAGAAATAAATAAGCTAATTTTTGTTTAGTTTTTTGAAGAAAAGGTATTTCTATTTAGTTTTCTGCAAATAAAGAAACATTCCATTATCTCGTAATAGGTAGTGTTCATTATTAACAAATTAATAATAATTTGCATTCTAACTCTCTTATTGTATTTACAAATAAAGATATTGAAATTAGTAATGTAAGATTATTAACCTAAAATTATCTTATAATACTCACTCACCACATGAGTTAATAACAAAAGTTATTCCATATACTTTTAAACTTAAGTTTATATTTATTTAATAAATATATTAAGTTAGGTAATACTAAAACTAAAATTTTTATTTACATCTACTACAGTTCCTTGTATTTATTCAACCAGTTTAGAATTCCTTTTATGGATTTTCTTTTTAAATTATAACTTTGTGCTACTTAGTAGAATTGAACCTTTGACTTGGTGTTACCAAGTCAAAATGCTTACTACTAGGTTAATACAATTACTATGCTATACTAGTTTCATAAATTTATTCTCATATTATTCCTTTACAAGTTATTTTTCTAATTTTGATCCATCAAATATCAACATTAATGTTTATCAATTTGTTAAATGTTGTGGTCATGTTGATTTTACCAAACTTAATACAACTCATCTTATATTGATGAAACAATTGGAAATATTTAATGCAAAAGTCATTCACATCCTCCTCAACTTCTATTATATGCTTTAGCTTCATGATAACCTCTTATTAGTGCTTGGATTGCTTATATTTCTATCTCAAGATGTATTGCATAACTATGTACTCTCTCACTTATACTTTGTTTTGCATGAAGAATGCATGACTTGTTTCCCCATCAAATGGAAGTCATACCTTCAAGTTTGGATTTAGTAATTGGTACCTTAAAATGATTGAATATATTTTACAATTTAAAATATTTATTTAAATTTTTCAACCATGAATCAAATATATATGACCCATTTACTCCATTGAAAGACTTCAATTTAATGTAAGGAAACCTTAATGCATTTTTTAAAAATATATATATATCTTGCAAGTATAGCCTTATATTCAACATCTACCTTTGAATGCCTAGGTGAACTTAACCTTGATAAATATGCTATTGATGGAGCCTTTTTAGATCTTACATGAGTAATAGGATTACTTCATCTTAAAATCCTTGGTGCATGGGATGAGAATAGTCTCTTCATTATCTCCTCTCCTATCTTCATATTCTCTTTTATCTTTATTCATGAATGGGTCTTTAGCCTTCTTGCTTATTTGAGAATATCGTGCTTAGTATTTAGTTGCTCCAATCTTACTACTACCATTTTGAAGGTACCTTTAAGATCTTCCATGTCCCTATTGAAATCTTGAATAGATTTCTTTTTAGAAGCCATGTTCCTAAGTAATTAACATAAGAATCAAACACCCAATTTTAGATCTAGCATAATCTATAACAATTTAAGACACAGGAAATATAATGCTTCAAATATCCCAAAGAATTACCTATTTGATATGAGGAAGCTAGTAGTCACATAAATAAATGAGATATAATTCTTCAAATATCCTATTTCATGGACTTTGTCCAAATGTAATTCTTCATATAAATGAGACCTAAACATTTAAAAGAATCTACTATTTGCACATTGTTTCCTCCAAAATGAAAGTTATAATAATTATTTTTGTACCCTAGATCATCAATTTGATTTTATCTACATTCACTTAAAGACCATTTCAATGATAATAATTTGTTAAAATAGGTACATGAATTTAGGCCTCTAGGCTTGGAAAGTTACAAAAAAAATTTTATAGACTATCATCTATCCTACTATGTTGTATGAATATGTTGTTTAGGAAGTTGGACTTAGTCTTATATTTTGGAAAGATATTGAAAAAGTACAAAAACATTTTCTTCTCAATGAGTTACAGGTGAAGATGCAAACACCTTAGTCAAATAGTTATTACGTGAATATGATTTACTACCTTTAGAAGTAGAAGCCTTGTACCAGTTCATTACATACACTCATAGCTTACATATATTAAGGCAAGACAAATTCTCTAAAGCATTTCTTGAGGATTCATAAGACCATGGTTAGTATATTTCAGAGGGTGCAATGGTTAAGAAAATGAAACATCTCTTGGGAAGATGTGTAGAAAAATCCTAAGCATATTCAGCAACTAGTCAAATAAAATCTTTTAACACATATGTGCACTAATGTAGAAGGTAAAAGACAATTTTATTTACACTACATTATATCTAATAAACTAGAGGTAGAAGCTCATACCTCTAAGCTGCTATTCCCTTCAAGTATTAAAATGCTATCAACAAGTTTCCCTTCAGTTCTTATCATTTTAGAATTGAAAGTGGAAAATAAGTTTAAATCCCTTGAGAAGAGCACATTTATAGGTTGTGCAAACCAAGAGCCTTTGAAGATGAGTTATATGTATTTCTTTATTATGTTATGACTACCCATTTGACACAATATTGTAATGTTGTAGCAAAAATCCTGTATGATTTTTTTTTTTGATTCTCCCATTGGTGCTTAGTGAATTTGTAGAGTCTATTTTACTTTTAATGAAAATGTAATATCTGTCCAATAGATCCTATGGGTTTTTAGATGTAATAACACTTTATTTCATTTCATAAGCATACTCCAAGTATGAAGACATCAAGAATTTATCAATAATGGATTTTAAATATAATATTCAAGACCCAAGAATTCCAATTTACATTTTGATAATACTATGCTAGTATGGTTCATCAAATTGATCATTTCTATGAAATTGAACACAAAGCCATCTCAAATTCCTTCACAAATCTTAAACAATCATGTAGGATTTTCTAGAAGTCAAATCATAATTCCATGCAAAATTATGTAAAAAATGAAAACACCATTGAAACCTCTATAATTAAGATGCATGACAAGAAATACAATTGAAATACATTAAAAATGGCTCATGCACACACAAGCGACAAGCATCTAGGAAGTACTAAGTCTTCACACACATACCTAATGATACTCAACAATAGTTGTAGAGTATTAAGTCTTACAACACTTCCAATTCCCACATCTCTTTAGATGAAGATACAAGATGCTCAAAGACCACTATTAAATGTCTAAGGGACTTACAATTACCCCTAGAACACTTCTTTTTAATTGTAAGATAATATGTAACCGACCAAAAGTCCCAATTAAATCTTCGTGCCTTATCTTTAGAAGATCACCTTTTAATTCCTATTCATTTTAGTATTTGAAAAATATTGTATAAATCATTTTGAAAAATATTGTATAAATCATTTGTTACAAGACACTTGCCACTCTGAGTGGCACGCACATTCAATTAGCTTCCAACTACGACCTGTTATAGGTCATAGCCACTTGCCACCACCTAAAATCAAAATTTTTGTATTTTTTTAAATTGAAATAGTTCTTACTGGAAAGGCCTATAGGTGGTAAAACCTTGCAATCTTGCTAAAAATCAATTTTTTGAGAGCAAACCACTCCTCACTCTGAATGCCTAGGAGCCTAGGAGATGCAACCCCTCTTAGCATCCTCAAAGACTAGGACCTCCAATGAGCTGCACCTTGCAATTCGGCATTGCAGCTCCAAGTTTAATATAACAAATACTCTAAAATGACCTCTAAACCACCACATGAAACTTGGAGATGAGACTCTATAACACTCTTCCATCATCAAAACAGTAGAAAATTACAATTTGCAGTTGGATTGTGTGGTGTTCATATACCAAATTTACCTCCTGCTCTGTGTATAAACCCACAATTTTATGACTACGTATATATTTCTGGTTTATTTAATATATAAAATGGCTTTCCTTGTTAAAAGCAGGTTAGGTTCCCTTTGCTTTGTAATCACTCTTCTTGTCTTGCTTTAAGAAAGGTTTATTTATTTATTTATAAACCGGAATTCAAATATTGTTGTGATCCAATGCAAGGCTCTGTCCCCTGGTCTCCACTCTCCACAGGTAATTTAGAATATTTACAATCATACGCGTTATACTGCTCAGGCTCTGCTTTCTCCAACTGGTAATTTTCAGGGAGCTAGGATTTTATACAGTTCTCTTCCCGTAGATTTCTACGTCTGTACTGTGTAGCTAGATCGATTTGCCTCCTCTCCCATCTAAATGGAGTTGCTCTACATTGTTATGTACTGTAGGATGTTTCCCTCGCGTCACAGTTTCAGTAATTAGATTGTTCGTTTTTCTTTTACTTTTTATTTGATCTGTTATTTTATTCTGTTTTTTCTGGTCGCTCACATACAGCAGACCCATGGAATGTACGTTTTAAGTTTGTCTTTTGTTTCATGGTTTTCATTTTCACGTATTTGGATCAATGATATTTGAAAAATTATTTATCAAATGCAGTTTCTTCCGCTTTTCACAGTATAGGATCAATACCAAATTACGAATTCTTTCAGTTTCGGATAGGGGTTGTCGTGGGCGTGTAATTGATATCGTAACAGGTAGCAGCTTTGATGAAATATAGACAGTTTCTCTACCTTTGCTAAAATAACGTGCTTACAGGGACGTGGCGTTGGCTGTATAATCATGTAATATATTAAATTATTAATATATAAATATAGTTAAGCTTGAAAAAAATTACCGTCAAAGACCTCACGCAGCTTTACTGCTTGTTAAGAAAGAATCCTTGTTAGAATCTAGTGGTGCACTGAGATCTTTGAAGTTTTATTAGTGGTGCACTGAGATCTTTGAAGTTTTATTCGGTTGCGGTCAAGTTTTTAGGACAGTAAAAGCACTTATTCTGAAAGATTGGAGTAGCAAAATCTAAGTTTTTGAATAATTATATTTAAATTGAAAACGTCGTCTTACCTGACCGAAAGCGATAACCTACCCTTTTGGAATGGTAACTTTTTCAAAATTTGAATGATTTCGCAAAATAGTAGGTGCACAAGGTAACAGAAAAGAGATCAACGTAACGTTTTAGGCTACAAAGTGAATTAAGTTTAAAATATCATAAAACGAAAGTCACCGAGCAGCAGCAAGCAAATTCAATACCGGACAGCAAATATAATCGATTTACATTTACCATCGATTCATCATTTTATCTTATGATCCTGATCTATTCTTGCAGGTTGAAGCTAACAAAAGCCAAAAATGCTGTAAATAAATACTCATGGACAAAAATTTCAGGAAAAACCCATTTACATCATCTAATCCTTGAGGCCATAAATAGAAATCAAATCCAATATTAAAATGCAATGAAAGAAGCAATCCAATATCTTGCCATCACGAGTAGATCCAAGGTAAAAAGAATACAAGTGACAATATCAGAGATGCGAAATGTCTGTGATTAGGGACAGCCACCTGGGCAGCTGGTTTTAGAGCTAGCAGTGGTGCAGCAGGAGGGCCCTGAGGGACTTGAATCCAGGACACTTCCGACCATGCGTTTTAAATACTCATACATATTGTCCCCGATTTGTCCGTCCTTACTGTTCATTGAAGAAGGCCAGGAAGAAAATGAAGGAATCCTAATAGCACCCACAGCTGAACACATTAATACGATCACAACAATCATCATCGCTGCAACACTAAGAAACCTGGCTCCCTGTCCTTTCGTAGTCATTTCAAAAACAATGATAAAATATAAACAATGATTTCAAATGGGTCACTAAAACAAAAAAATTTGCCTAACCGAGCCAACCAATTAGAATATTAAAGAAGAGAATATTAAGAAAAGAATGCGATGTTTGCCCTTTCCTTCACTTTGTGTTGTGGCTGAAGGTATAGGAAGTATTTAAAGAGGTGAGGATGTGCGTACATGACACGAAAATGTCGTAAAAGTAAGTATTAGTGGGAAAATATGATGAAAATTCAAAAGTACATGCGGGAAGAATGGTTTAGACACTTAGACCCGAATGGTTTAGACACTTAGATCCGACTAAAGAGTGAAGACAGGTCAAGTGGTCAGGCCTTCTTAACTAACCATAAATAACAATTTGGGGTGGAACCTACATTAAACTTGTTAACAATTATACACAGTAATGATGGTTAACTGTTTATGGGTCTAATAGAAAATCCAAATAGAAGAGGGTATTCTGCTCTAACAATAGCATGTAAGTATTAATTGGATATTAAATTAGGCATTAAGGTTTGGTAATTGACATCAATAAGGAAAATCTGATTCAACAATTGTGTTCTTCTTTCTAAGGTATTGTCCATTAAGCGAGTCGAGGTTAAAACATTTTAATACATAACAGGTGTGCGTGGGCCATGGTGGGTTGGTCATCCTTGATTTTTCGTTATACATCTTTATAGAATGCAACTCGTATGTGACTGCACAAATGTACAGTTTGCCGCTGTTCTGGATTCTAACCCGGACATAGCGGCCAGTCCATTCTTGTGTTTTTTCAAGTTCCTTTTGTGATTTTTCCCGATGGCTTCTTGTTTATCACCTGGTCCGCTGGTCAGACTTCCAGGGTTTATAGTCCATTCTTATGTTTTTTCCAAGTTCCGGGTTCCGGGTTTACAAGTTCCTTCCATGATATTTCCCGGTAGTTTCCTGTTTATTACCTTTCACGGTTTATAGTTTGGCGGTATTTTCTCCGGGTAAAGTGGCTGACCAATATGAAAATCTACGTCACGTCAAGAAAGAAAGTCTTTCGTTTTTAGGAAATTTGTGTAACCATTTTCATTTGTGCGTTTCCATGTCGTAAATTCATAATCATCCACTGGTCAATGATGAATTCAAGTAGCGGTTACCCGAATTTTGGGGGTGACATTCTGACGTAAAATATGTACTGCGTATGTTTGCGTTGATGCAGACACGGCAGCGGGGTATGGACAGCTGATACTACTGGAATTCCGTATATAAACACTTCGAATTTTCTTTATTTACCTCCCATTACTATATAAAATGTATGCCATAGCATTCAAGATTGTTGAAGGTCACTAAGTTATCAGTTCCCATAATAAAGCAAAACTTGGAAACGCTCATTTATAAAGTTTTGTTGATTAGAATAAAGTGAATATATATCATGAATATCACAACACATTTCTAATTCTTTGATTATAAGTTTAGGGAAAAAATTCTGAAAACAAACATATCAAATTGAAATTGAAATTGAAGCTTTATTATGTTCAAAGATCTATAAAATTTATTAGATATATATTTTATTTTCATAAAAAATAAAGATATATTTTACAAATTGAGTAAGCACTCAAGGGAAACAAAATAAGTTTTTTGATATAACATTATAATGTTGTCTTAAATGGGTAATCATATCACAAGAAAGAAACATGGGTAACTCATCTTCAAAGGCTCCTAACTTACACAACCTATAAATATACTTTTCTTTGGGGAATTGAATCCATCTTGTACTTATAATTATAAGATGATAAGTACTTAAGGGAACCTTACTAATACCATTCCTATAAGCTTTTTTGTCTAGTTTATTAGATCTAATGTAATATAAAAAAAATTATTTCTTACCTTCTCTATTAGACCAAATCTGTGTTAAAATTTTCTTCTTGACAAGTTGGCAAATATGGTTAGGATCTTGTTGCATGTTCTTCTAAGAGATATTCTATTTTATCAACCATCGTAGTTCATGAAAATACCACCTACAATCTTGTAAATCCTCAAGAATTGCTTTAGAGATTTTGTCTTGCCTTGAACTATACAAGTTATGAGTGTACATAATAAATTGGCACAAGGCTTTTGTTTTTAGAGGTAATAAGTCACATTCACATAATAACAATGAATAAGTTGTTTGCATCTTTATCTTTAACTCATCAAATTGACTCTTTCAATATGTTTCCAAATCTTAGCATTAAGTCTAAGTCCCCAAACAACATGTCCATACTATACAATAGTATAGATGATAGTCTGAAAAATTTGTTTTCTAACCTTCCAAGCCCAATCCCAAATCCTTGTACTTGTTTTTAAAAGCATGCAAAGCATTGAAACCTCCTAGTATTCTTTCTTTGATGCACTTTCTAGAGTTATAATTGTTCATATAATTGAGAATCAAATTTTTAAAAGAATATACTATTTGCATACTAGCACCTCAAAAATAGAAGTTATAATATGTATTGCTTATACTCTAGATCATCAATTTTGTTTTCTTCACATTCACTTGTAGATTAAGAGAGAAAATAATGTTCTAAAATTTGTAGCATATTTTAGACTTTTTATAGTAGCAAAGATCAAAGAATCATCATTTACATATAAAAAGAGATTTAATGCTTAGGATTCAATTTTGATAACATGATTATCTTGCCCATTGCATAACCATTCTTGAATTTCATTAATAAAGATACTAAAGAGAGTTGAAGCAAGTGGATAATCTTACATTATTTCTTCATACAATCTTTGAGTTGCTCTAGACAAATTTGAAGGAAGGTGACTTTTATGTAAGTTCAATAATAGTTTTATGTGTACCACTGAATCATATGCTTTTGAAAAATCAATAAAACAAATAAAATCATTTTATTTGGCATTTTTCCAATTTTTATGTAGTGTCTCAAGTAACTAAGTGATCAATAGTGGGTTAATTTTGTCTAAAATCCACCTAACATATTCCGTTAACCTCGTTAACTTCAATCCAAGAACTAAGTCTCTTTTCTAGCAGAGTGATCAATAACTTACTAACAATATTATTCATAATAATCATTTGATAATTTTTGAAATTATTTTTATTCCCCTTTTTATATAACAAGATAACTAATGAACCATGTTTTTCCTGGCTTTGATATCAGATACTCGATATCAAGGCCCAAAAGTGATCTCGAATATCTAATATAGTGGCATGTGTGAGGCCTATTAATATAGTGCTTTGGCACATGGTTTGAACATTAGTTTTTCAACAGAGTAACAAAGTTCTTACAGTTTAACCATTCCAGAGTTAAAATAATTTTTAGTACCCATAGTAGGAATCTGAGTGTGTATGGATCTTCATTCAAGCATCAATGTACGTGAGCATAGTAGTCTCATGAAAATAAAGATGATCTCTTTTGATAATCCTTGTAGCACTGAGAATATATTAATGTTTCATTTAATGCATTTAATATTCATGCACTTTATCTTAATTCACTTTAATTAAGAAATTAATTTCCAATTGTTAATAAACACAAGCACGACCACTTTGAGCATACATGTAGTGCCTGGTAACCTAGAAATGCTTAACTTTTGGTAATCCAACAGTGCTATATGCATTCAAGATGTGTTTGGAGAGTGGGAATGGGTACTTGTGTTAGGCTAGCTAGGCAATAGATTAAATAGATATTAAATTACTCCACCTTTCATTCTTGTTCATGTTAATTAAACTTATAAAATATATAATAATAAAAATCCTATGCCTCACTTTGGATTAAACCATATGTAACAAAGCTACCACTAGTCCAAGTGGGAAGATAGCGAATTGTGATCAAGGCATAATAGTTTAGATGCACAACTAGTTCTATCCACGGAATTTGATTGGATTATGCATGAATGCTTGTAATTCATACAGTTGGGTGTAGGGGTACCTCGTCAATCATCATTGGTGCCATTGCCAGGGATGATGCTAGTTATCTAGATTAGTTATATTATACATAATCACTATAAAGGTATTAATGATCTATCTTTTAGAAAATATTAATATTTTAATCCACACACGTTATTATGTAAAATCATGTCTTCTTCACATAGGACCAAGATTACATCACATGATGAAAGCACTCATAGGAGAAATGATGGGATATATACTAAAGAAAATTGAAGTGAACAACCTCAAGCATGGGTTTCCTATGCTCATTTAGACCCTTACTACATTCAACTTGTGTAGAAAATCCTAGAGAAGATGAAGTAAGTCCTAGATCAAGAGAACCTCAAGGTCAAGGACCTCCTCAAAACCTAGAAAAGATAAATCAAGGGACCATGGGTAGAATTATAGGAGGCATGGTGATTTTCCTAGTTCCTCATCTTCCTCTTCCTCACCACCATCTAGTTCTGACAAAGATGATGTAGGTATAGAGATAGAGCTCCACTACAAGGTCAATCTAAAGATAGAAATTAAACCCAAGGGAAAAATCAAAGACATCAAAATGAGCATAGACAAAATCATCATAATCAAAAAAATAGAAATAGAAATTTTTATCACAACATGTCTAATGACGATGAAACCTTGTTGGCCACTAAGAGCCTACTGCATATCACAGAGGTAATTAAGATACCTCATAGGCATCACAAGGAAAGTCACCTACCGAGGCTTGATATTAATAATATCCCTAAGTTTGTAAAAAGCTATGATTCTAATCCACAACATCATCTACAAGCCTTTCACGATGCATGTTCCTTATACAACATTGAAAGTCAATGGAAAAAGCTTAAACTCTTTCCTAAGATACTAATTAATGAAGCTAAAAGTTGGTATAGTTCATTTGAAACAAGTTCCATTCACCAGTGGTGCACAATGCTGGAACTTTTCAATGGAAAATACCAAACCTATGAGAGTGTCCATGCTAAGAAAAAAATCCAAGAGTGGAAGCAAGAAAATCATGAACCCTTGAACATGTCCTTGGATAGATACTATTCGCTACTGCATAGATGCCCTGGCCATGATTTCTCTCAAAAAGAGCAATTTTTCCACATCATACATATGCTTTGTACTAAATCAAGGGAGACCCTTGGGCTTTATGGCCAAGGTTAGTTATACAAACTAAAAGGCCATCAAATACAAAGGCTAATCAGGTAGGTGAAAAAAGAAGAAGGAGAACTATGTAAACAAGAGAATGTAGAGGAAAATAACTAGGATCCAACTCTTCAAAAGAAAAGGTTCAATGAGCTTAAAGAAAAGTTGGATAAGATGTTGAAATGGATAAATGAGAAAGTTACAAATTTCGTAGAAATAATAGACGAGAAAGTAGCATAGAACAAATCAAGTCATAATATCAAAAGGAGGAAGCAAGATTAAGAAATAGCTAGGAACACTTATTAGCAAATAGGAAAAATGGCTTCATTAGACTCAATCACCGAAAGGGATGACAAATGTCACATTTTCCTATGTGGCCATCCAAAGGGTTATTACCCAATCATGTTACATCTACATGAGTATTGGGTAGGTGCATTAAATCTAAAGTTTGTACAAAAACACATGCCTAGGATATTTCCTTTTCCACAAGGTAATGATAGACAATTCCACAACCAATTGTACTATCCTAGGGGGACTTATTTCTAGCCTCAACATTGACATCAACTATAGTAACAAAACCCATAGTCATGGGGGAGGCCATCACGAAACTAGCCCTATCCTTCCTATTAGCCAAAACCATACGAATATTATGTTCAATAATCTATTTCCCCGAATAGTTCCACTTCCTCTACCTCAAATAACTACTAACACTCTTTTAAATATCATTATCCCACAACATCTTATAGAAGGTCACCACCTCACACCTCTCATCCTTTGTCATATCCTTGACATCCTTATACTCCACCTCCTCATCTACCATTACCAGAAACACAGGAAGATTCAACACCAAAACATGAATGAGAGAATACAACTTGTGCTACAAACACACATAGAAATGATAGTGGTTGTAGGTCCCCACCAAAATCTTGAAAATTTCCTTTCTTTAGGAAGGGCCCCAAGTAGAAGTGTAACATTCATGGACTTACCACATCATCTAAACTAGCACAAGGCCAATCTGATGCAACAACCTTCCTTACAAAAATGATGTCTCCTATCATACATAAAAGCCAACACCCATTACCACTCCAACACAAGACATAAATAATAAACCTATCATTGTGGAGGGACAAAACAATCCATGCATCACCAATAATGATAAAGGATGCAGTTGTGGGAAAAAGTTGGAAATATTAACATAACACCTATACCAACCCACCATAAAGTTCAAGAGCAAGTGTGTGAGAAAAAGTGAATCTACGCAATATCCACTAAACCAAAAGACACCTAATGGCTTAAAAATGAGAATATAAAACTATTTCGAAGATGCATGAAAGTAATTGATTTGCTTATTAGTTCTAGGATTTTCTGATTCTTCATATGTTTTTCATTTCTTAATATTTTTTCTTTTCTTTATATTTTTTTCTTTTCTTGACTTCTTCTATTTATGTTTTTTGAATATATTTCATGTTTTTATTAATAAAATTGCCAAGTCATGAAGCAAAAGTGAATGCTATGTGTTAGATTTTTGTGTTATGCTATCAAGATGATTGGGTAAGTAATTGTGTAAAGCAGTGAGACCACCTCATCTATCCCTCAAATTCTCTAAATAAAAGGTCTTTATCATGGAAATAATTTGGTTCTTCTTTTTTGAAACTAAAATTTATCAATGATCATTTACCTTGAAGAAAAAGGAAATGACCATGTGGGAATGGCAAAGGATGTGACCTTAAGGGAACTTGTTGAGATTTCTTCTTAACTTCCTTCATGTGTTTTATAACTCCACGAGGAATGTATCATCACTCCCTCCTCAACCAATAAAAAGGAAGCTCTATCTTTGCATGGTGTGGTTCCCACTTTTAAAAAATAATTAAAATTTTTTTAAAAAAAGAAAAAACAAAAAAACAAACAAACAAAAAGAAAAAAGCACAATATTAGGCTACAATAACTAGTTATGGGGATGGAAAGACATTTTACCCATGCTTGAAGGCACTCCTCTAACTAATGTCATTCCTTTCTTCTTCTCTTTTCTTCTCTTTTTGAAGTGATGATTGCTCTCTAAGATGGTTTTGGGCTCATGGTGGTTGGCAAGATAAAACACATCAATGTGAGGTCACTGTTCATGATATGGACTTGGTTTGAACTTGGATACATGGGTTTGTTCATCATTTTAATCATATTTTTCACAAGAACCTATTGTGGACATGGTCAAGTACCATACATCCGGATCTTGGCAATCCCTTCTCAATCCATTATTCACTTCACCGCTACATGCAATTATGAGCCTTTTGGTTTTGTGTAGTATAGTGTAACATCCTAACCACAATAGTTGTGTGTTATTTGGAACAAAGGATCTCAGGTGCCCATGGACATCTATAGAAGTGGTTATGTAAGGGCATTATGGCAAGAGCTTGCTTTGGGGAGGATCCACTTTCATAAATTTTGTTGATCATGGCTTTGAACTAACCTTCACATCTTCTAGAATATCAATGACAATTTCTCTAAATTTATGCATGATTTTGGGATTACTTCTCATCTATTTCATTAATTTTCCCTACTTTTCTATTTCTATATCCATTAATATTTCTTGGTCATCTTCTACATTAGACCTTTAGTTTCAATTGTTCAAAAACTTATGTGCTTCTAGAACTATGCTTATTATTCATGAGGGATATGGATGTTTGCTTTCAAATTTTTCTAACATCCTATTTTTAAACATCATGGTAACTAATAGTAATTGATCAAAATGATGTAAACAACTTGAAGATTTTAGTTACCTCATAGTCTTGGGCATAGTATGTTGTAATCACCTTGTGCTTAAATAAAAACTACAAGATTTGAAAAGGGTTAATTATTAGGGAAAGTTCACCATAACTAATATTAATTCTTTGGTGACTATAGGTGATGCTAAAAGAAATAACTAAGGAAGGTCTTTTTCTCGACATGAAAATGAAGCCAACATGGGGACAACAGAGGATATCCCCATAGAAGAATTGTAGGACATATAAGATAGCAATTCAAGCATCACATTTTTGTTAGATCCATGGGATGTTGAGAAGAACTTTTAGTTCACCCTTCAAGAATGCTCTACATAACCAGAGAAGCATCAACATAACAATCAAGGTTACAAGTCTACCACTACTAGCAACAATAAGAATAATCATCTTTAGCGAATTCCTAAAGAGCTCTATAAATTTTTTAATTGTCAATGTCTATCCAATATTTTTGTTACTCTTTCATTTTGTATACATCCACTTGAATAAAATTTTGTAATGTAGCACTTGGAGTCAATCAGTAGTTTTCATGTTAGTCAATAATCTCATACCTTCCCAATATTGTGTAAGGGAATTGTCCTCCTATTATTTACTCAAGGAAAATTTTTCATTTAGTCATGGGGGTATGATGAACCAAGTTTTGCCTCACTCAAATATCAGGTATTCGACATTGGAGCTTCAATATTAGATACCCAATATTGGGGCCTAGAAGCGATGTTGGATATCCAATATCATGGCATGTGTTTCGACCTATAAATATAGAGCTTGGGCACACAGTTTGGGCATTATTTTTTCAATAGTGTGATGGAAATAATGACAAGCACTTTTGATAATCCTTGCAAGACTAAGAATAAATTAATGTTTTCTTTAATTCATTTAATATTCATGCACTTTACCTTAATGCACTTTAATTAAGAAATTAATTTGTAGCTATTAATCAACACAAGCACGACCACTTTGAGCATACATGTAGTTCTTGGTAACCCAAAAATGCTTGATTTTTGGTAACCCAACAGTGCTATATGTGTTCAAGATTTGTCCAAAGAGTGAGAATAGGTACCTGTGTTAGGCTAGCTAGGCAATAGATTAATTAGATATTAAATTACTCCATATTTCATTCTTTTTCTAGGTAATTAAACTTATAAAATATAAAATAATAAAAACCCTATGCCTCACTCTAGAATAAATCATACATGAAAAAGCTACCACTAGTCCAAGTGGGAAGATAGCAAACTATGATCAAGGCATAACAATTTAGATGCACAACTAGTCCCATCCACAAAATTCGACCAGATTGTGCATGAATGCTTGTGATTCATATGGTTCAGTGTAGGGATACCTTGCTACTTATATATAACTTTATTAGTTTTTCAATCTTGATCTAATCATTAATCCATTACTAGATTTAATGTGTGTCAAGTTTCTCTATGAATAGTAGGCTTTGTTTACTTTAATAATTCTGCAAATGAACCATTTAAATCTACATCTTTGCTAGATGCAAGGTTTTAAATATCCTCTATGACTTGAGAGTAAATAGGAGAGGTTCTTATTATACAATAGTAGTAGACTTATCATCTCTTGTTATAAATGGTTTATTGTAAAATGAATAGATATCTTAAAATGTAAAATTAAATGATAAAGAGTCTTTATAATAAAAGCATCACCAAAACTATCTATACTCTTATTGAATGTTGTAAGAAATTTTTTTTTGTTGCATCCTATAAATTTTCTTCTCTTAATATTAATCAAACATTTATATGTATTAACTAAACTTTATCTATGACTATTATTTGCATTCTTGATATTTATCTAGCTTGTATGCAATCTTTATCAAACCAAGTCTTCTAAGCACCTTGTTATTATTAATGCAGAACTTAGCTACTCTAACAAAAATTTGTTCAAGTTTCTTATGTTATCTTTCAAGAGTTCATTTGTTATGTGGTGTATCCATATATTTTAGGTGACTTTGTATTGAAAATTTTTTATTTTTATCTTTTCTTGTTTAAGAAAAAAATTTGAATTTTCAATATAAACTCTACATGATAATGAAAAGACTTCAATAAATCTTCAATTTTCAACTTACGAAATTCAGTATATTTTTAAAAATATAAAAGCAAATTAATATAAGAGTTACCTTGAGGTCTTGTTCAAGTAAATGATGAAGCTTGGGGAAATCTATCAAGGCCATTGTAAATGAATAGATCAAAAATCTTTATCCATTCTAATGATTATTAATCCATCATTTTAATATTTTTGTCTAAAAAATGTCTATCCAATTGTGATTTTCAAAAATATCTAAACTTCCAACATTATGTTATCACTAAATAATTTTTGTTTGCTTTGAACATATCCTTGTATTAAAATCTTTACAATTGAGCACTAAGCCTCTTACTAAAAATTATATAATATTTCTACCTAAGAATTAAAAGGAATGATTATGAGACAACTTTATAGAATCATACAATGGAGCATCTTGAGGGACAAAACAACATATGTCAAAGAAAACACAACCATGGAAATATAAGATTTTTAACGAAACATATTGTTGATTACTAATTGATGAGCAGTCGAGTACCCCTACACACAACCATATGAATCAGAAAGTGTTCATGCATGATCCAATTGAATTCTATAGACTCTATAGTTTTATGATGCACTAGTTCTCTAGGAAATAAACTAGGCATTGAGAACATTTTTTGTCTTCCCAACTACACTTGTGAAGCCCAAGGATATGGATTAAGTGTAATTGAGGCACATGATTTTTATTATTTTATATTTTATGGTTTTGGAGCTTGAAATAAATATAATAGAGAATAAAGTAATTTAATGTCTACTTTAATCTATTTAGCTAACTATTGTTCAACTAGTCCTAATATAAGTATTTGGTCCTACTTGTTGCACACATCTTGAACACATATAACATTGTTGGGTTACCAAGCGTTAAGCAATTCTAGGATTACCAAACATCATATGCATGCTCAAAGCAATCGTATTTATGTGTTTAATTAATCACTATCTAGTTTATCTTGCTTAATTGCTTAACTATCTCAATTATTGAGGATCATTGAATAAATAATTGAAAACATTAAATGCATAAATAAAACATTTAAGCTATCCAAAATACTGCAAGGTTTATTAAGAAGCTTATCTTTATTACCAGACACACTACCATGCTTAGGTATAATAGTTATCAAATAAAGATTCATACACTCAGTGACTTCTACTACTGGCACTTAGGAAGATATTCTAATTTTCAAATGTAAAAATTGTAAGATCTTCACTACAACTATGACCAAGATGCCCTAAAACACAACAAGTTGGCATGTATTTATAGCTAGGAACAAGCCCTACATCGACATGGCTACATCAATGCATCAAACAATGTGATGATGGGGCTTAGTCGACATAGCCTAATCAACATAGCCTAGTCAACGATGCCTCATCAATGTGGTCAATCCACGAGTCATCATACCTTCACAATTGAATGAAAACTTGTCATCGATTTCTTTACAAAATTGGAAAGGTATGGAATTATTGACTAGCACATGACACAACAAAACTAACATGATAAAAATAAGTGCCTAGGTATGCAAATCAACAAAATTATAAATTTATGGTGTTCATGATACAAAATTGAACACCAAAAAAAAATTAGGCAACTTGTCCTTTGATGGCATGGATTATTGACCAATAGATGATACAAAAAATATAACATGATAAAACTAAGTGACTAGGTGTATCGATCAACAAAAGTACAAATTTATGGTGTTCAAAATACAAAATTGAACATCAAACAAAAGTAAAACAAACCATCCTCTAATGGTCTGAAGAAAATCAAAAGTATCATATGATCCCAAGCAGTGGAGGCTCTTGAGGCTCTGATGGAACTTTTCCAACCTTAGGCATAGGCAGTGGTTGAGGATGTTGTTTCTATCTTGTTACTTTTACAACCTTTGATGGAAGATGAAAAGCATCTAGCAATGCTTTCATCTTCACCTCCTTACTCTTGGGATTTTGCATGGTTCATGCAACTTTGCTAATGTGGGTTGGAATGAGCACATTCCAAGGATAGGGTATTGTTGGGAATAGCTCCTTAGCATTGATGAACTAGACAGTGAATTATTTGTGCTTGATGTTGCACATCCTAATTATGTTCTGTAGCTCTTGGTAATCATTCATTCTCTTGGTTAGGTTCTTAGTAGTTGATCGTTGATCAATGAATCTTTCCTTGAGAACTCTGAGTTTAGTGTTTGCTGCCACAAGCTTTTGCTTGGTGTCCTTGTGGTGCTTAAACTCAACCTTGTACAACAAGTACAAGCTAGCAATCTACTTTTCAAGTTTTAACCATGGTTGTCGATAGTTAGCATTGCCATATTTGCATATCATAGATTGGCTAGTTCCATATTTTCTATCATTTCTTCAACTTGCAAATCTTTCATGTGAATCTCTGCTTTGTTGTAGGCATTTATCCCATCAATGATAGGCTACCACATCTCTCTTCCTTACTAGAGGGCCTCATTCACTTTCATCTTAAACATTAGATATGTTTCTCATTAACCTCATTCTACAAGCCAAGCTAGTCTCTATAGTGATTATTGACTCTTTCAAATTTGATAGCCTCATCTTTCCAAGCAACAATTTCAATGGTAGATTTTTGGCTTAAGGCATGGACTTCCTCCATAAAAAGATTGTGATTCTCTACTACCAATTTCCTTAATTCTATATTTGGTATGGCTAGATGGTCCTACTATTGGTGGATGAATTCTTACATTTGTTATTTTTGGGATCAACATTTTGGATGAAATGGTTTTCTATGGTTAACATTTCATTTTTTTGACATGTTTGAATCAAGTCCTTTTGAACTAAATAGATCTTTGCTTCAACTATAGACTGGTTAAATATGGTCATCACCATTCCCTCCTTAACTTGTTTTAATCATCCTTGAAGCTACTGAAAAGATTCATATCTTATTATTACAAGGTTGAGGAGTGTAGGATTAGCAAAAGAAAACATGAAATTTAGCAACCTCCATGGCCAAGCATTGGTTTTACGCTTGAGTCATTTCAGGTTGTCTTTCCAGGATGATACATTTTCCCTTTACTTAAATAAAATCTAAATAGATTATAGTAATGTTATAGGAAAAATCAAAGATGTTCAAAATTGGTTGACTAGTCCCCACCAATTGGTCTAGCAACTCTTCATTCTAGGCTACATTTAGTATTTAGTTGAAGGTTTCTGTGAATGTCTGCACATCCCTAAGTGCAAAAAAATATGGTATAGATGTTACAGGTGTGTTAAATGCCTTAGCAATTCTATTAGCAACCACTTCTATAGATGTCTCTTACCCTTGATGTTGCATCACCAATACAATTACCCCCTTACCCTCCTCCAAGATCATTGAAAAGGAGGTAGCATTCCTAGAGAATTCTAGGAATAAATGGTATTGAGAGAGAGATACCATCACCTCTTGGGCACTAGGATTCAACCTCATGGGCAACTATGCTCATTAGGCTAAAAATATTGATCCAAATTCCTCCATGTGACTAATTGTTTGAGCCACTTCATTAAGGTGACTCATCACAAGTCAGTGTACAAATTGATCCCCACCACTTATTCCCACTTGCTACTCTTGCTTTTCCAAGATCCACTCTCAAATTTTATGTAGGCAATCCCTAGGAGTGTGGGCTTTTAACATTGTTTCCTTAGTATGTGGTGGAGCTAGCAGTTATTGCTCCTCTTCTTTACACATAGTAGATGTGTTATCCTTCATCATTTTAGACCAAGAGGTAATGTGAGTATGCCTAACTGTGTCATTGGTGTAGTGGACTATCTTTGCCCATTTGCAAAGTTTTCTAATAAGGCATTGAAAGGGAATGGTTTTCCTTCCATGTTCATTCTTTTTAAAATCCTTTTCTATCTTTAGATAGATTAATTATGAAGGTTTACTAGAAATTTCCTACCTAGAGGGGCACATGCCTAGGTGAAGAAGGTAGTCACCTTACTAGGCCTCACCATCAAATTAAGGTGATAGGTTGTCATCTTGAACTATATGCACTCCATTGGTGTTAGTGCATCAAACTCTCTGCAGTCTACCTTTTAAGACCATTGGGCCCACTTCTTTTTTATCTATAGATTAGCTTGTGTAGAATGTTCTACTATTTTTGTCCTAGAATTACGCAACTCAAGAGCCTACGTGATGGCTTTAGCTAAGTAGGACACCTGAATGTCCTTGATCTTCATAATGGAACTTTATTTTCTCTTGTTATAGAAGTAATACGTCTCTTTCATGTACCACTCTCTACTAAAAGTGATGATTGGCCACATGGGAGAGGTTTATGACTATGTCTTTACCTCTATTGGAGCATTCTCTAAGAATGGCCTGAATTTTAGTTCCTAGAGAATTGAGTGTTAGACATCATGGGGCCTAATTATATCAAAGCACGCTTGTGTCAGTGTGACCTCAAGTCTTGGTATGGGCCCTAGTGCCTCTCCTTGTTGTGATTATTCTATTGTAGTCTCTTCCTTATGAACCTATTGAATAGATTCCACTTCAAGATCATCTTGAAGAGGTTCCATTACATGGGTTTCTTCTAACTATTCCTGGGTTTATTCTTGCTAGCCCCTTCTAGCTCTAGGTCATTTCTTCCTTTGCTGAGATGGTTCTCCCTCCTATAGTTGTTTCAATGTTTTTGCCATTTTTAATCCCAACATGACCATAGGTTAGCAATTATTTTGTAACATGAAACAATTGAAATACCTTATATCATTAGAAACATTACACCTATCTAAGTTGTGATTATGGTTGATTTGATCAATTTTAATCATTAGCTTATTTGTATTCTAATGTTAATAAGTGATTATAGTCATACCAAAGATTTTTGAAGGGTTAAACTCTCAAAAATTGATGGTTTAATATCATTGTATTCATTAACCCTTTGGGAAAAAAATTTCATTAGAAACCTTTAGGTTTGTGACCCCCATTACAAAGACCTTATCATTGGTAGCTCAAGATTAAAAAAATGGAGTGAGTTGGACAAACGATAGGATAGTTATGGACTCTAGAACGTTTCCAACACTAAAAAATGGCAAAACATCCTCTCTTCTTATGAAGCATATGATAAAAATTTCAAATTGTTTAGTAGTATTTATAGATTTTTTTTGTATAGCATTGATGAAGCCTAGTCAATGAGGCCATGTCAATGGGGTCCACTTTGTCGAATAGGCCTAGTCAACATAGCTATTGATCACCATTGACTTTGGGAAAACTTTGAAACTAAAAGGAGTTTTTAAGTGAAATGGAGATCAAATGGAAGCCCAAAAAGCCATGGACATGAGAAAAATAGTAGACGAGGGTGTTGTAGTTTAGAGAATTCAAAAAATTGAGAAAAGGGTTGAAGAATGGAATTTTATGAAATTTTAAGAAGCATAGAGTTGGATGGACAATTGGACACACAAAAGATATGATTGCAGCAATATCTAAGTTAAAGAGCTTAATTATCCAAACCATGAGATATATAAGTGGGTCCTCCCCATAGCAAGCACATGCCATTTGCCCTTACATAACCTCAACTAAGGAGCCTGAGGATCCCACAATCGATTAATGATTATGAAAAATTAAGGGCCAACCTCAAAGAATCTATCCAAGAATTCCAACACATCAAACTATGACATCAAGAATAACATGAAAACTAAGAGTGAGGTTGATGATGGATAGCAGAACTAGATGATTGAGAGGATGGAATGGAATCCCAATTTATGGTCACATGAAGTCCCTTATTGAAATTATGTTTAAATGACCTAGTAAGGTCCAGCCTTAGTCCAAATCAAAACCAACCACTTTCAGTGACTTTGCATTGCCACACTAAGACTAGTCCACTTCTCAAAAGACAAGCATGTACTATACATTATACACCACACCTTATTTATGGAAAAGTAGAAGTGAAAAAGGGCCTTAGTTAGAGGGGACCTTTAAGCATGGGTAGCATGTCTTTCTAATCCCATAACCAATGCTTATAGCCAACTATTCTATCTAAGGAGTGTGCTTTAAATTCCCATATTGTTTAGTTTTTTATTTGTTTATTTTTATTTTTATTTTTTTAATTTTTTTTATTATAATTGAAAGCACACCATGGAAAGACTTATGTCAACTTCCTGGCATTGGACGATGTGGAATAGTTAGAAATCCATGAAACACACAAGTGCATAAACAAGTAGAAAGGAACAAAGAGTATTGAATTCCCTTAAACTCACATCCTTTTTAAACCTTTGAATCCTTTCCATGTTTGGAGACTACCAAGGTCATAAGTTCATTTATAGTTTTATTAATGAAAAGGAACAACATATTCCTGAAATAAGGAAAACCATAGAGTTTGCCGATGGATGGATGACATGGACTCACTACCTATTCAATGAAAATTAAACCATGTCGTATTTATCAAACATCATAATTCAAAAATAGAAACTAGACATTAACAATGAAAACATTAAAAGCACAAACCATTGTTAGTAAAGAGCAACACTAGCACTGTATCCTATGATAATAAAGCACTTTTATTAGCAAAAATAATGAAAAGTCACACAAAATTAAAGTAAAATATATAAGAAAATATAAAATATTCAAGAAAGATAAAACATACTAATGATGTTGTAAAACAAAAATGAGAAAATTAATATAGTGAAACACTAAAAAGGGATAAAAATCAACAAAGTGTAAAAGAAAATGTGTAAAAAAAAAAAAAGGAAAACATTGAGGAGCCATGTGCATGGTTAGCACGAATGATCCTCTCCCTCATGACTAGGTTGAAAGAAGAAGATGTAGAATATAGAGTGTGGTTGTCCATCCAATGATGTACTTGTTGCATTGGCTTGCTTTGGCTCAAGGAAAGGTTTTACTTGTTTGATGTTGAACAACTGCTTTTTGTTTGGGCTCTTAGGTTTGTAGATTAATATGGCCCTAGAAACAAAGGCTTTTTTAATAATATAAGGTCCCTCCCACAATGTTTGGAACTTTCTTTTTTGAGATATGTGTGTGGGGTTCTAGTAGAGAACCTTATCTCTAGGTTGAAATTTTACTTTCCATGTTCTAAGGTCATGATGCTTCTTGTTGTATGCCTTATGCAGTTCATTCAAAGATAGGGCCACTAATCAGTTTTCATCTAGTACATTCAGGTTAATTAATCTTTCTTTTTGTTCTAGGCTCAAGTCAAGGTCTAAGTCATAGGTTATTGAAAGTGTATAAAGCTCGTATTGAACTAGAAGTATTGAAAGCTTTTTGTACACCAGCTCATAGGGAGAGTAGCCTATAGGGAGTTTTCATGTTAAGTGATAGGCCTATAGGACATCCTTGAGTTTTGTGCTCCAATCTCTCATATATTTTCTTACAATCCTTGTTAGGATCTTTGTGATCTCCCTATTGGTAACTTCTACTTAACTATTGTTAGGGGTGATATGATGTTAATTTATCTTCAACCATCAAGCACTGCATCAACTCCTAAAAGGTGGAAATTGTAAAATGGATTCCATTATCTAAAATCAATGCATGCAACACACCAAACTTGTTTACAATGTGGTGTTCTACAAATCAAGTAGTAGTGGATGATGTATAGTCAATGACAATTGTTGCTTTTACCTATTTGGTGTAGTAGTCAACTACCATGAGGATGTACACCTTTATAGTAGACATGGGTGTGATGCAACCCATGAAGTTTATGCTTCGTATGTCAAAGGGCTCTAGTGGTTGAATCCAATGTTGAGAATCCTCCATTCGAGCAATCAGCCCATGATCTTGTTGATAGCATTCATAGGATTGCACAAACTGGTGGGCATCCCTAAAGATTGTAGGCCAATAGTATCCTACCATCAGGATTTGTACGAGCATAGTGGCCTATGCAAGGACCTTCATAAGAATCCTAGAGAATGCATAATTGGTCTAGATAAAGGTCATACTAATGAACTAGGCCATTGACACATACCTTGTAAAGGTTTCTATTGATTTTCATGAAGTAATTAGACTAATGAAGAAATTGTTATTTCTTTCTAAATTCTAAATCTTGTGGCATCTCCTGAGTGAGAAGGTAAGTGAGGATTCCATCATACCATTTTGATTTAGTGGGCACTAGGTCATTTATTTCTTTTATAAAGAGGAGTGTATCTAGAAACTGATTAGAGAGCAAGTTCTCTTTCTTTTTGTTATCCCATCTTAACCAAGAGAGATGGTTAGCAAACAGATTCTCAGTCCCTTTTTGATCTACCATTATGAGATCAAATTCTTGCAAGATCATGAGCTACTGTATGATACAGAGGCTCACTATTGGCTTATTCATTAGGAAGTGGATGACACTATGATTTGTGTGCATAAACACTTTATAGTCAAGCACATAGTGCTTGAACTTTTTGATAGCATACACCATTGTCATTAGTACTTTCTTAGTTGTGGTGTAATTCAACTGTGCATCCACAATGCTTTTGCTTATGCAATGAATGTAATATGGACATTTCTTATTTTCCAACTACATAAGCACAACTCTCAAGGCATAATTAGATGCATTTTTCATTATATGAAAATGGTCTGGACCAACCTAGTGCCCATAGAATTGGAATTTCTATGATTTTTTCCTTTAGCTATTGAAATGCATGTTCACACATCTTGGTCCAGATGAATGGTGCAAATTTCTTTGTAATCTTGAGCAATGATTTTTCAATCCTAGAGAAATTCTATGTAAACCACTAGTAGTATTCACAATGTCCAAGGAATAATCAAATGTCTTTGACTACCTATAGTTAGCATGTGATTCCTTGCATGACCCTTATCTTTTCAAGGTCTACCTCAATCCCTACCTAAGTAATTTTATGCCCCAGTACTATGCCCTTCTATACCATTAAATGGATTTTCTACCAATTGAGACTAAGGTTTGTTTTAGCACATCTTTTGAGTACTTACTCAAGGTAATCTAGGGCTTGCTCAAATCTAGCCCCATAGGTAGAGAAGTCATCCATAAATACTTTTATCCCACTAGCAATCTACTATTAAAAAATACTAAGGACTAGGCATGAAAATGTTGTAGGAGTATTGTACAAACTAAATGGCATCTTGCAATTGAAAATGTCCCCTAAGAACTCATGAATGTTGTTTTCGCCTAATCTTCTGGCATAATCTAGATTTGGTTATAGCCACTATAACCATCTAAGAAGCTATAATAGTAATGCCTAGATATGGTATCCAACCTTTCATCCAAAAATGAAAATGGAAAATGACCTTTAAATGTTTTTATATTCAATAGCCTAAAGTCAATGCAAACCTACCACTTGCACCTTTCTTTGATACAATTATGAGTGGGCTAACCCACTCACTATCTATGATGGGATAGATGAACCATACCTTGAGGAGTTGTTCTATTTCCTCTTTTATAATCTGCTTCCACTTGGGATTCATCTGCCTTTATGACTACGTTTTTGGCTTCATGGTTGGGTTGGTGTCAATACAATGCTAGGATATCCTTGGATTAATTCCAATCAGTTTAGGATATGACGAAGTAAAGGATATTGGCCATTTTTTAACCACCTTCAACATCTTGTCTTTTTGTTCAGGAGCAAGATTTTCATTAATTATAATTAGCTTGCCATTTTTTTAAAATGCATACTCAATACTAGTTGGTAGAGATTTTACCTCTAGGGGATTCAAATTGAAATGATTAGGGCTTGTCAACTCTCCCTAATGGTTATCATCATCTTCATCATTAAAGAGTTGGTGATGAACTTGCTCAAGTTCATCCATGGCCTCGACATTATCATATGTCATGCTCTTACTAGATTCCATGCATAATGTGTTATTGTCAAAGTTAGCTATTAGCCACTGGGCATCCTCCTATTTTATGGTTTCTTTGTATAGGCACCTTTGGATATGAGTTTCATGTGCATAGTGATTGCATCCTTTAATGGATGTACTTTTAATGGACCATATTTTCTACATGCAATTGCACTTGTTATTACTATACATGATGCATGGAACTCACTTCTTGAGTCATCCAAATCTATTCTCCTTGGAAATTTACAAGGAGAAGCCTCTAGTGCCCATTCTTACATCAACAGTGCTTAACCATGCACATTCCATAATGATGGGGAAGTCACCTTTGCAATTTTTTACCTTGAATCACCTAAACATAAATAGGATATGACCACTTATAAACTATAGTCACAATGTCCTCCAATAATCCCAAAGGGACAGTGATTGACTAGTCTACCAATTCCAAATAGATATCTCTCTTCTTAAGAGGTGGTAGGTTCTAGACTTGATACATGTCATGGAAGAAGAGATTTATACTAGAACTGGAATTAAGAAGAGCCTTGCATGGCTCATGTCCAATAATTTTTAAGTAAATAAGAGGATTTCTAGGGATAGATCTCTTCATGGAATGGTTTCCAGCCTTGATCCAATCTGAGACAGCATGAGTTAACATCATAGTGAGGATATAAGGTGATGTTTCATTTGAAGTCCCTCCAATGTGTTTGATACAGAGGATGAGGATGTTAGAGATACAAGGTGACTAGCCACATTAGGTTGTGAGGGTTTTGAAGGATTACTATGTCAAAAAAATGATTATTTTTTGGATCTATTATCTAAACCACTTTTTTGAATGGCTAGTTATAAATTTATAGCCCTAGTAGCATTTTGTTGTTGTGGCTGTGAGGGAATTTCACCCTACATAGATGGAGTAGGAGGTAATTGTGTTGAGGATAGAGGAATGTGTGCAGATAGATGCGGAGGATGGTATGGATATGGGGGCTCCCCTCAAGTAGATGGTGAATGACTTCAATGATACTCTAGAGGATAATGGTAATGTTGGAATGAGGCTTGGCTAGCAAAGTGACATGGAAAAATAGGTTGCTGAACATAGTACCTGTATGGATCTAGTTGCCTATAAGGGTAATGTTATCTTGATGGTGGTATACCTCATGACTATGGTTGTTGCCACTATCGGTATTGCTCATAGGGTTTTTGTGGAGCTCCACTTGGATACTAAGCTTATTGTTACTGGTGGAACTACCTTGGATTACATTGAGGATAAGGCAATTATCTCAATGTTTTCCTCCTTGCTAGTTAAGGATTGAACATGTACACCTTGGACTCTTATAAGTGTGACACCATAGGGCAACATCCCTTAGGATGTTCATATTGAAAAATGTCACATCCAACATCATGATTAGAGTTTTTCTCCACAAATTCTTCTACTACAGTAGCTTTTCCCTTACCTTTTCGATGGGCATATTTAGCTTCTTTTCGCCTCCTGCAGTCACAATCACTACATTTCTCTTTAGATTCTTTAGCAATCTTCATAGTAGCTTTAAATTTTTCATCCAAAGAGTTCCATAGTTTATAAAATGTTTTTGAAATATTAGAAATATATTTTTAAATGGGCAAGGTTTTCTTGTTCACCACCTTGTCAAGCGGTGACTCCCCCATGTCACAGTATCAAACCTCCCTTTTCTTAATGGAAGGGTTCCTATTATATTCTTATGTACTTTACCTCTTTTGAAACTCATCTTCTTCTTTCCCTACTTGATCTATCAACCTTTGGATCTAATGTGTTCTTAGATTGAATAGTCTCCCTTGGGCATAAACCCCAAGAGTTCTTCTAGTTTCTACTTTAATCCCATCTATGTGTGGTAGAGTTGTTCCCTTTGAGAATAACCATGACTAGGGCATTATTGTAAGAGAGAATAATATCTACCCATGCTAGTATCCAATGGTTCATGTATTCCCTATTTCTAGCCTTATATTTTTCTTCTCAAATTAGACACTTTAGAATACATCTAGTATTTATCATTAAATAATTCTAGCATGGTACTCCATCTATGAATGGATTCTAGTTTTAAGAATCAATACTAGCTTTTTTTCCTCTTTGATGAGCATCCTAGGAAATAGCTTGAATTTCTACTATCATTTTCTATGTTTTCTAAGGTGCAAGCATCATGAAAGACTTGTAGATGGTTTTGTAGATGACAGTTATATTCCCCCCTCAAATATTGGGATATTGTTCATGTCTAGGAACTTGATCTAACAATCCCTCATATGTTTGGTTGGAATTTTTACATCCTCTACAATATTTAACATGCTTTCTGTAGCTAGTAAAGGCTAATCATCATCATTATTTCATTGTTGCCAATTTTTTCCTCTATTACCCCTTCATTCATTATGGACTTGGTGATCAGTATGATAGTCCCACTGTTCACATTCATCATAATTGTTCCTTCTGTGGAATTTTTTAGAGCTAGAAGAGGAGGAAGAAGATGTAAATGAAGAGGGTGAAGAGGGAGGAGGACTACCTCCACCATGGTATCTACCAACTCCCCTTTAGTTGTTACAACAATATTCTTCAATTTTCTTATCATCTTAACACTTGTTTGAGGCCCTTCCTTGACTACCATATTTACCTAAACCTAGATTGTTGATAGTGAACCATAGATTTAGGGCCATAGCCCCATCACCAGTAATAAGGCATGTAGGATTTTCACAAACTCATGGTGCTTCTCCTAGTGTCAATCTCTTTAGCATGCTATTTTAGTGCTATGGTAGTCCCAGTAGTCATAATTATGTACAATGTACTCCTCTTTTAGATCTTGGATGCCTAACTTATTAAGAGTTTGAAATAGCATCACTAGCAAAAATTTATTGAAAGGAATTACAATGTTACCTTCCATCTCATGCCATCATAGTTGTTCATCCTAATGCAGGATAAAGGTGAAATCAAGCACATACTCATCTGGATGAGTATATACCACCTTTCATTCTTGATGGATTGGCATTTTAGCATCATCATGACTATGAGAAGAATACATTTTTCAAAATAGATAAAATAGCATTGTGCTTATGTGATTATATTACATGTGAGAATGATGTTGACCTTAGGGTTTGTCCAATGATGTTAATGATCTTCACTAATCATAGATAGCACATGTTTCAAATAAAAATATTTCTTGGCAATGATGCCAATGTTGAGTGATTGAGTACTCCTACACTCAACCATATGAATCATGAAATGTTCATATATGATCTAGTCAAATTCTGTGAACTCTATAGTTTCTTGATGCACTAGTTCTCTAGGAAGTAAACTGGGCATTAAGAATGTTCATTTTCTTCCCAACTACACTTATGAACCTAAAGGTTATGATTTAAGTGTAATTGAGGGACATGATTTTTATCATTTTATATTTTATGGTTTTGATGCTTGAAATAAATAAGATAAGAATAAAGTAATGTAATGTCTACTTTAATCTAATTGGCTAACTATTACTCAACTAGTCCTAACATAAGTATTCGGTCCCACTTGCCATACACATCTTAGAACCATATAATGTTGCTGAGTTACCAAGTGATAAGCATTGTTGGGATTATCAAACATCATATTCATGCTCAAAGTAGTCATGCTTATGTGTTTACTTAATCGCTATTTAGTTTATCTTGCTTAATTACTAAAGAACATTGAACAAATAAGTGAAAAAATTAAATGCATGAATAAAACATTTAATCTATCCAAAATGTTGCAAGGTTTATCAAGAAGCTCATCTTTATTTTCACACACATTGTCATGCTCAGGTACAAAAGTGCTCAAATAAAGATTTGTACACTCAATGACTCCTATTATGAGCACTTAGGAAAATATTCTAACTTTTAAATGTAAAAACTATAAGAGCTTTGCTACAACCATAAATAAGATGCTCCTAAACAAGGTGGGTTGGCATGTATTTATAGGTAAAAATAGGCCCTACGTTAATGGGGCCATGTCAAATCATCAAATAATGCATTGATGAGGCCTAGTCAATGAGGCCTCATTGATGGGGCCCAGTCAATGAGGCCTAGTCAATGAGGCCTCGTTGATGGTGCCTAGTTGATGAGGCCTACTTGACATAGCCAATCCATGACTCATCACTAATTTTTTTGTTAAAGCATACAATTTTTATGAAATTTCCTTACTAACACTACAATGCCATGAAAATGTCTATCTCTTTATCCTATTTATGTTTCTAAAAATGAATTTATTAGTTTAAGAACTACAAATTATAAAAAATCAACATCTTCCCAAATTTCAACAAAATTAGAATCATCAAAGCTACAAAAAAAATCTAATACAATCCAATGAAACAATTATATTTGCAATTCCATCATCTATATTAAGAAATGCATACTTTAAAGGGCCTATGCAATTCTAAATAATATTTGGAATATTACTTATTTGTAATTATTGCCATGTTGCTAGCATTTAGGTATGCTACAAAACCATTTTTACAAGATTTTTTAATCTTTTTCCATTGTTTAGTTCTTTCTACAAGTTCCATATGAGTAAGATCCTCATTTATTCAAATGTTTTTTTCATTCTTACTTTTCTTCAAGTGACTTTTAATATGTTCTGTATCTTCTATATCACAAACATAATAGTTAAATGCCAAGGCTTTTCAAGTAGTTTATGTAACACCCTAAAACTTTTAACACTATTTAAATAAGTTATAATCATATCATCTATAATTTTTCAATGTTTTAAACTAAAATCTCATTCGTTTAATCCTCCACCTTTGAGATACCTTCAAATCATAAACGTCTTTCTTTGTCTTTTTCCATCTTCCTCATTTAAAGCTTTGGTTACTATAAATACCATTTTTATCTCCTTTCCTTCAAGTTTATATTTATTTTAATGTTGTTTAACCTTGGCTTCAAGTTTTGCTAATTTTAGCAGAATTTGTTCATTATTCTTTGGAGTAGTACTAGTCTCCTTTTTCTTTTCAATCCTCTCTTTTAGGGATAAAAACCTTTGAAAAATTTCTTTGTTTTGTTCATGAATTTCATCTAGTAGTGCTATTGTGCTGACCAAATGCTCCTATTAGACAAATGAAATTTCTTCGAAAAAAGTTTTAATTAAAGTATATAAAGAGGATTTACCAATATTAACATGTATAAATTAAACTAAATAAACCTTTAATAAATATAAAGATTATTATAAAGAATTTAAAGCCTATATATGATATTTAAAGGATCATTTGTTTGATACATTTAATCAACAAGATGTTGTAGAAAGGAAAAATGCAAGATGATTGAAATTGTTAATTAGAAGAAAAGCATTATAACTATCTAAAAAAGAGAATATATTTAAAATTATGGAAATGAGAAAGGTATTAAGCTTATAAGCTATATCATGAAGTTATGAAATAGTTTTTAAGGTAATTAATACCTTTTTAGTGTTAATTCAATTTTATCCCTAAAAGATTAATTATGAAAGCAATTTTACTATTAATATAATTATTGAAAATATTTAGATATTAAAAGAATAATCTAAAAATGAGTTCTATTAATTTAGAAAAAAAGCATGATATATTTTATTACAAAATTATTTAATAGACTTTAAATAATAAACATATTCCTATTGCATATATCAAAGGCATTTATGACATGTATGATGAAATCATAACTAAAATTTTCATTCATAATAGGGAAGCTAGTAACTTGTAAATGTAGGCTTAAATCAATCATTTTTTAGATGGGAGAAGAAGAAATGAAAATGAAGGAAGGAATGAAAAATGTTTAAACTTTAAATTATTTGACTATATGTATTTCCAAGTAGATATAACCAACACATCATCATAACATTATTAGCCATACGTAGAACTCAAGTAGAAAATAATACTACATGTTAAATAAACATAAAATATATATTTATTTGTAATTATTATAGATTAACTAACTAAAAAGCATAATATGATATTCTTGTTGCATCATAATACCTCATAACCTTTCCTAGAATAATATGAAAGGAAACATTCACACATAAGAAAATGTAAACACAGTAGATCATGAAAAGGATCATTAAGTAAAGGATCAAAAGAGATATATTAAGGGTCTTACATATGAAATCCCTAATTTAGATAGGTTCTAATGGATAGAAATATAAGAAAATCTGAATAGAATTATAGTCCTTAGAATGCTAAATCTAACTTACATAATATAAGAGTTGTATGTACCTACTACCCATGAAATAGTGAGAAATACATAACATGAAATAATAGTATGAAGAACTAGTAATGCACAAGACTTCTAATAACTATGGTTCATAAGCCAAAATGCATAGAAATACACATATAAATTATTCCAATATTTATGTAATAATGCTATAAGAGATAGTACTATCAAGTGGGACATAAATTATTAGAACCTCTTATTTTACAAGGATAAATATAAAACCAAGTTAGTTAGTTTAATATTAATCCTAGTATCCCAATAGAAATTAGCTTACTAGTTATCTAGTGTTCTAAGTCCATTTTCTCTACCTAAAAATAAGAAGGAGGTTAATACACATGACCAAGTATGGGATTACTATTACACCATTTAAATTATGAATGTGACCATGGAGCTATGGCCACAATGCATGTGTATCAATTATGCATAAATATAGTAATATATATATATATATTCCCTCACTTTAGGACCCTATGATATTGTGTTATGTTTATGATGTATTAGGATAGCTAGTGGTTATGTGGTTACCTAGCTAGATGCATTATTTTAAAGGTATATATTCTAAGATCTTATAATATTATGTATAGTTGATTATTATTACATCATTATGCACATTGATCTTAAAAAACGTATAGTAGAGATGTTTGTGGCTAGTAGGTTATTAGGGTTGTGGAAAAATATTAAGCTTTAGGCAAGTATGATTCTCTACCTTGTAATATGATTCTACGTTATAAATACATCATTACAGCTTTTTAACTAATCATGTTATGAGATCATGATGTTTAACATGTTATTCATGTTCATATGCTATGGCTATTTGACAAAAGTTATGATGTTTGTATGATTCCATATATATGTGATGGATAGGTTATGATGTTAATAGCTTGAATGATACTTGGATGTCTTGTGAGTATCTTTTGATTTGTGGGTTTCTCAATATTAGTTGGAAATAGAAAATTCCTTAGAAACTTTGTAAAATTAAAATCAAAAATAAAAATAGTTATAATAGGGCTATGTAATAAAAACACAATACATTTTTCACCTTTCCTTTTCTCAATCATATGCATTTGGGTCTCTTCTTTACTTTTGTTCATTGTTGAATCTTAGCTAATTTTTGTGATTCTTAGAATGTTGGGGAACTAATACTATAGTTTATGGACAGGGTAGTCCAATTTGAATTCTAGAGAACCCAAGATATTATAAGGAGCATTTTGGTACCTTAATTTTTGGATTTTAGGTTTCATCAAGTTTTCTTGTTTTTAGCTAGAGTTCTTTACATATCTCCTATTATTTTTTTATGATCATTATGCATGCTTATGGGCTCTTTCATGGAATGGTAGATCTCATGTAATGTTTTTAGATTTTTCTTTTATGGAGTTTCAAGTGTTATTGTTAGCTTTGATATGAAATAGCTACAATATGAAAGACTTGAACTCGTATGCTTTATCTTTTAATTAATGATTTTAAAGATTACAAAGGCTCATTGTTGATCTCTGAACCTAGGCATGAAGCATTTATATGTGTTGTATGCTTATTTACTTATTAGTTGGAGTTGAGAAGCTACTAGATTTTTTCCTATCATGTTGTATATTTACCTAGTCATAAGTTATATATAGGTTGGGATAAAGTTATAACCTAATCATGCTAGATTTTTGTGTAGGACATAGATCATGATGGAATCATGACTAAGGATACAGGTTATAGGTAGATATGGTGGGATCATGACTATCTTAGAAAATATTTTTAGTTTTCAATTTATGGTAAGCATGAGTCATGAATAGTTATGAGGCCATTGTAGTAAGGTTGTAGTCAAGTTATGGTGTGAGCTATGAGCAAGGTGCAAGTTAAAATAGGATTATGATGTGAAAAAAAATAGAATTTTATAATGAGGTGTGAGGCCATTTCTAGGTGCAATCATGTCATGATTTTCTAGAAAGACTATTGTGAGTGTACTATGAGTCATAGTCTAGCTCATGATCTATTGACTAGAAGTTAAATAAAGATATGAATGATGAAACTAAAATGAATATGATTGATGTGCCAATGTACTTGTATGTATGATTGATGTCTTTATGAGCTAGCTATTGTTGGTGCAATTTTTTTATATTATGATGGAATCTTAATGCTAGTAGAACTAGTTTCTTGTGATCCAATGTCATTAATATTATGTCATGTATGTAGTATATTGTATCTATAATGTGTTTTGGTTAGTGGAGCTAACATGATGGAGTGAATCAATTTGTGATGAGGCATCCTAGAGGTGTTGGGATGACCCTTGTTGTATGCATTGATGAGACTCATGTCTAGTTCTCATATTACGAGTAGGAGGGTATGGGTTGGACCTATGACTAATATGACATCTTGGGACATATCGACATGCATAGATCTACCCTCTATAAGAATAGTGACCTAGGGTTACATATGAGATAATAAGGATTAGCACTAGTAGAGATTAATAATAATGCAAACTAATAAAATATATATAGGCACTAATTATGTTATGAATACTTATGTCTATAATATTATACATTTCATAGAGTATGAGTATTTTTAATGCCATGGATATGATGAGTCTTTCTTGGGGCATTGGTTAAGGAATACATGTTATGAATTATGTATTATATTTGGATTATATGTCATATGTGTGAGTCTGATGATGCTATGTCATGAGTATGTGTTGGTAGATTCTTTGGGCATAGGATGTTAAGGTAGAATTTAATATTATTATGTTGTAAGAATATGTATGAATGATTCCTTTGATCATTGGATGTTCAAGTGATGTGTAAGATGTGGCTATCTTATGGTTTCTTAAAGCACTAGATGCTAGAAGCCCATATTAGTTGTGATTATGTGTTGAGTTTATATGTTGTTATATTTGGGGTACTATGGATGTGTTATATGTGTTCTGGAAAAATAAAAATTTGATGTGTACTAGATGTGATGGGTTGATTCATGTTCCTACATATTAAATGCATGAGCTATGTTTGATGTGAATCTTTTCCTATATGTATATGATATACTAATCATGATGTGGATTACTAAATGTACCTCATGCCTCATCTCCAACATAGCATTATACTCCACATCCAAAGAGGGTGTCTAAATAATTCTAATCAATCATGAACTAATCTCCTATACATTTAGGTGACATAGCTAAAATATTAAGTGTTTAGTAGAATTAAGGAAGATGATGAAGGCTTTCAACCATTATTCATATATTTCATGATGCAAGTTTTCATATGTAAGATGAATGTATTTGTAGAAGATATAATCTTGAATTGATCATAAGCTATGACTCTTATGTATAGCATTTATATGATTTATTTAGTAACAAGAAATATTGGTTCTATAGACTAACCGGATCTTTTGAATGATAGCTTAAATTTGTTATGTATGCAAGTTGGACATATATATATATGAATGAAACTACATAAATGATGATATTATAGTTGATGTTTGAGTTTTATACTATGTTGAATATTTTTATTTTAGATATTTAAGGTGTGATTTATGAACTTCTTCTATGTTTTATAATCCACTTGCATGTTTCAATATTTTGATTTACATGCCTTTCATTCGGTATTAGTCATTCCTAAAGCTTAGCTTAGGTTGGATGTATGAGATATTATGGAATGGTATTTATGTATGTTAATTCAATTTTTATAGGATGATATGGTACTTACCTTTGTTATTTGTGGGTATGTTAGGGAGCTAGAGGTCTACTAGTAGAGGCTATCATGTTGATGAGTCTCAAGTAACTCTAAGTACAAAACTTTTAGAGAAAATGATAGTAAGTTAGACATATATATAGCTAATTAGCATAGGGATTGGTGATGCTTAGATGGACTTGGTAGGATATATGATGAAGTATTTACAGTAGAATATAGCCTAGATAGATGCACTATTCTACCTTCTTCTATAATTTTTGAGGAGATTGGAAGTAAGACTAGTATAGGTAGATTAGCCATTAAATAGGTTGGTTTTGAGAGTGGTACTAGTATAGTAGTAGGTATGAGTGATACCAGAGGAATTTATAGGTAGTTTATTCATAGAGGGTTGGTTAAGTAGTTCTATAAGTTCAATCCTTTTATATTTTCTAGCACTAGACATTGAACTATGGTTACATAATGGTTGGGGAATTTTAGGAAGGTTTTTGATCTAAGGGGTTGTACCTCATCTCATAAAATCAAACTTGTAGCATACTAGCTTATCAATCCTATGAGACACTAGTTAAGGTCTAAGGAGTAGGCCAAGGTATGTATAAGATAAGATATTTCTTACATGATTTGTTTAGTTTTCTTTAAGTGTTAATATATCTTCACACAATATGTATAGACAAAGGAGGAGAAGTTTTATATATTATATTATGATAGCTACATAATAGTTGAGTGTGATGTTCATTTTACATATATTATACTATGATAGCTACATAATAGTTTTATATATTATATTATGATCCCTACATGACTAAGATGATGAATGCTTGAAGTAAGATTAACCAATTCATTATAGGACTTTTCTTGACCTCAAAATGTCATGTGTCACTTCATTACATTCCATCATATGATGATATATGTGAGGTGGCTATTAATCTAAACAAAAGTTTGATATAGAATGTTGAACGAAAGGAGCATATGTAGGAAAAGGAAAGAAAATCTCCACTAAGAGGATGATGGGGAAACTTTAAGCAAGCTCATGAACGACATGATGGTTATGGTTATGATGGTGCTAGTAGAATCCTACATTTAGATATATCTCTTCTTCTACAAGATATACAAGTTTCACTATGTATTTCCATTATGAGTAACCAAGACATGTTTAGATGAAATGCTAAAATTACTTTGAATGTCAAAAACTAGGATATTTGGCTAGGAATTTCTTACAATTATTACTAGGTAATAGTATAGGGACTATGGTAAGATATCCCTAGTTTCTAGTGGACATGAAGTACCTACTAGAAACGTCGATGGGATAGGGTAGGTAGGTCAAAAAGTTTAGAGTTGAGTTTATGATTTGATGGATCAACCATTACACATCTAGTCAAACACTATTATGAAGACAAAAGATAGAACTTGCTAAATATAGAAGGTAGGAATTGGTTCAATGATTTGGACATGATAGATCTTGGTGACTATGATATTAATTTTGGTATGGATTAGCTATTGTAGTTTAATATTAGTCTAGGCTACTAGTAGAAGCTTTTGAGACTAATGATGAGATATGATAAGATAGTGGGAATTCCCATTCTATATTACTATGAGTGTATTTAAAAACTAAGAAATTTTGCTTATTGATAACATCATGTGTGTATCATATGTGTACCATGAGTCATGGTATATGGTTAATAAAGATAATAAATATTATAAGGATACAATAATTAAATCATGATTTGTGGTAAATTTACATGATTATTAAATGGATTGTGGGTAAATTACCTTATTTTCTAAATGAATCATGAGTCATGGTTCACTAGAGATTCCAAATAAATTAACCATGAGTGGTGGTTTACTTGTCAAATGAAAACTAAATAGACCATGATCTAACCATGAGTTCTGATATTATAGAATTAGGCTACCATAAGTCATGATAAGGTTATTATATATGAAGAAAGCCTCATTTCTATAGATTTTAAACTTAAACACAAGTATAGGTTGGATTGTTGATATTACCTAAGATCACAAATGATACAAAAAATAATACTCAAATAAATAGCTTGAAGTTTTTTATACATGTAGAGAAAAAGATATTAATAACTATTGATATTGTGTTTAATAATATTTTCAAATGCTAATTTGAAAGACTTGGTATGAAATGAAATTTGGTAGGGTTTTTTATGTTCTTATAAAATTATTCTTCCTAACTTCATAGAGATATCTTCATGAATTATGTGTTATAGTACTTAATCCACAACCACAAATGATCTTTGATTTCATATATTCTTTAATAAGATAAAGATAATGATATGATGGGGTATAGCTATTGAATTTAATGTGGACTTAGCATAAAACACATGAACTAGAAAGAGTAGGGAAATGATAGAAATGATGAGCTGAAGTAATAAAATTAATTAAGTATGTATTGATAAAAAATAAACTAAGTATGAAATAAGCTATGAATGATTAAAATAAAAGATAAACTTAAAATATAAATAAAATATTATAGAATATTAGAATATGAGAGTTATGATATAGAGAAAATGATTTTGATTATCTTCCTAAACAAGAAAAATGTTTTATTTTTGAAAAAATGACTGTTTGCCTCCTAAATAGGTCAAACTACAAGTTCTAGAGTGAAAAAATTTAGTTAGTGAGAACTAACAATAAGAACCTAATTTGTGAAAAAAAATATTAGTTTTGGAAGTGAAGCTAAATCTTTCAAGGGTAAGGATATGGATGGAGAGTTTGTAGGCAAGATTCAAGAATAATTTGAGGACAAAATGGGGTTGTTTAGACTAGTGTTCCATCACTAATACTAGAGCTTGAAAAGTTCTAACTTTGAAGATTAACACTGATGTTGAAAACTTCTAACTCTAGAGTTCTAATGCATATGTTGTGTGATTGCCACTAACGTTGAGCTAGTGTTAGTTCTGATGTTAATAGCAGCTATGGTGATCATGAAGCATGTAAAAAACATTGGGTGGTTTGCTACATGTACTCATGATCTCATGAATATTTATAGGAGTATGGTTGCTAAATATCACTTTAGAGTTAAGCAAAGTTCACTTAGAGTTAATTTGAAATTCAAAATAAATAAGTTTGACCTTCAAACTTACCAAGACTAAGAACATGCATAGGAGAGGATGATGCTGATGCTTAGAAAAATTTTGCTAGTTTTGTTAAAGTGGTAGTCCAACTCTTCTAGAGCCTTATTTGATGTTTGAACTAATGTTCAATTATTTTATGAAAATACTAAGAAGCTTTAAGGCTAATAGAGAATTTTGAATACAAATTTTGATGGTTAAGGATATTAATGTACATGTTTCCAAGGTGCTAACACTAACATTGGTACTAACGTCAACATCAATGCCATTAAGAGAGTTAAAATAATTTTTAACATTTTTCTGAATCAATATCATGAGCCCCCAGGATGGCAAAACTAAAGCAAGAATGAGTTATAATGATGTTTTTGAGACCTTGAGAAGCCTATAGATTAAGAGAATAGTATTACATGATGAACTTGACATATTAAAGAAAGATGGCATAGTCATGATGGTGCTGATGTTAATGCTAAAATTAGCATCATTGTTAGTTACATAAGATAGAAAAGTCATGAGTTCCAATTGTCATAATTGACTTTAAACCAACAAAAATTGTTCTTTGGAGGATCAAAACTAATGTTAACTAATTGTTTGAAAGCTTGAAAAATTAAGACATGTAAAAATGTAGGTGAGATGAGCCTCAAACCTGTTGAGAACCATGTTTATAGTTCTAACACTAACACTAATATATCATTAGTATTAACCAATACTTAACAAAATTTTGATCTCCAAGATCCTAGGCCCAAACTACTAAAATGTTGAAATTTAATACTTGTAATATAAAAAGTACCTTTGATGAGCTATTTTCAATCCTTTTAGATCTAATTTAAGATTAAAATGCAATTTTGGTGTAGGTGATGCAACATCAATGATCAAGAGGAAATATTGACATAGAATTTATGTCACCTCCAATACTTAGAAAATTTTTGATTTTTGAGTTATTTTTGAGTTGTTCAATTTCTTCGGTGTCGGCTAGAAACATTCCTTTTTAGGATAAGATGAGAAAATATTTGAAGGATGGAAAGTTCACCTAAATCTATCCTATTCATACATAATCCTCTAGGGAACAATATGCATCTAATATCTACAAAAAGGAATTTAATGACTATCATGCTTACTTAGATGATAACACATTGGATTAAAGTAGGAGCACTTGCTAAGAAAAGGTCATATTATGGAAGTCCATTTATCTATATCCAAATAGTAAGACATAAATCATGCAAGGCACTATTAGATTTTAGGTCAACAGTGAACCTTATTTTACAAGATATGTACAAGGCATGGAATCTTCACCCATTGAAGAAGAGTAATATTCGATTAGAGCTTTCAGATCATTCAATAACTATTTCACTTAAAAAAGTAGAGGATATATGATTGCATTACTGAACCAAATCTTACAAAGCAAAGTAGAATTAGACTCTGGCTTGCACTCTCTTTGACTCTTTCCTATTCTAGGACTAGACTAGACTAGACTATGGTGCTTCTTGTGTGGTTTTTTGTCATTATGGACAGGGTCTCTTATTTATAGCTTAAGAGGCTTAGGGTAGCGTACAAGCCATGCTAGAGATGCACACTGACTCATCATCCTTATCCAGATGGTTACAACTGACTTACACACTTATCTATATCTATATCGACTGACGCAGCATCCTTATCTGGGGATGACTTTGAGAATCACCTTATGCATGCCACATATTTTCCTACACGCTTTCTGGAAGTCAGGAAAATATTTGATAAGTTTGGATAATTCTGAGAAGACGGTTTCAGGTGATGATGTCACTTCCTCTGACAGGGGTAACTGTTTTGGCATGATTTGCTCGTTCTCATACCACATGGTTGCATCAAAGAAGTTGATCCATTGAAAAGAGTGACACAACTTTGCTTCCCAGCCGTTGGATTCTAGCACTTGGTTCAAATAAGCTCTGGTGATATCATTTGGAAATAATGGACGTCGTGTTAGCAACAAGTTGTCTAGCACTTCCATTTGTTGAAGATGAGTGAGGATCCTTAGTTCAAGTCTACTCCACCTTAGATTGTTGATGAGGCAATCAAGTCGACCAGCCATGTTGATGAATACATCAATTGTTGGATATTCCTTGCTAAGACTCATGGTTGAATCTTGTGGAAAGAACTTCTAAATCTATCTACACCATCTAACTCGATCTTCTAAACTTGTTAAGGGCCATGATAGCCAATCATCCATATCTTGCATTGGGTTCTGCGAGGAACTGCTTCCTTCAGGTTGCATCATTTTGATCTGTGCCTATGGTTTTAATTCTTGAGTGAGAGAATCTGGGAGAAAATTTACTGGAGCTGGAATTCATTCTACTAAAAACTGATATTGAGCCAATAAGAACTTCCACCAAGCAAAGTGTTGAAGCTTTGGTGAGGGTGTTATTTTCCTTTTCAACAAAGTTTCCAAATTAGCTGAATTTGTCCTTAAAATGAATGGCCCTTCAATTAAGTAAATATGAAATTTCTCCAATCCTCGAATTGTAGCGAGAATCTCCTTTTCTGCAGGCCAATAATTTAATTCATGTTTATGAAAACTACCTGAGGCATATGCACAAATTTCTTCATCATTCCTTGAAGCTTTTCTAAGTAGAACTACTGCCCATGCATCAAAACTAGCATCTGTATTCAATACAAATGGTCCTTTCATGATAGGATTGAGAGGCAGTAAATTCTAGCATTCTTTCTTCAGTTGGATGACTTGTTCTGTAGCTTTTCTTGTCCACACTAATGGCAATTGATTCTTGCACCAGCGGATTTTAGTTGTTTTATCACTAAACTTTTCTATATGTTTGGACACATAATTTACACATCCAAGAAATCTTAAACATTGCTCTTTGTCCTCTAGCTTATCTGGAAACTATGAAATTTTCTGTAATACATCGGGTTGCATGAATATCTTTCCTTCCTTTAGTTGAATACCTAACAACTCAATTTCTCTTCTGCCAATCTGAAACTTCTTTGGATCTTTGGAAAATATAATACCATGTTGTTTACAGATGTTTGCAAAATGTAGCAAGTGGTTGACATGATCTTCAAGGGAATAAGAGAAAACCAAAAAATCATCAATGTAATTTGCTATGAAATCATGATATTTTCCAAATACTTGATCCATTCGATGTTGGAATTGGGACGGTGCATTCTTCAAACCAAATGGCATGACTGTCCATTCGTATAGTCCTTGAGGTGTGTTGAATGCTGTCTTGTGGTAGCTTATTCAGAAATTTTGATTTGGTGATATCCACTCTTGCAATCGAACTTACTAAAGTAATTCTTCACATCAAATTTTTGAATCAAGGTTTCCTTATTTGGCAAAGGCCACTCGACATCTATTGTAACTACATTCAAGGGAATGTAGTTAATTACCATTCTGGCTTTGCCTTTTTTGACTTCGTCATGATTTCTGACTATGAAGCTTGCACAAGAATAATTAGATTATGAAGGCCTAATTAATCCTTTCTTCAAGAATTCTTCTATCTATTTTCCAATTTCTTCGGTGTTGGCTAGATTCAGTAATATTTGTTTACTCTGGACTAGTAACTTCCTTATACTTAAAAAAGTGATCCATCTAATGGTCAAATTTTCTAACATTAATTTTTGTTGTAATGGCTATATGAGTTTTTATGTTGAAATTATCATGAGTTTTGGCTATGTAGAGGGCCATGCTAAAATCCATTTTGATCATTGTGAAGCTTGTGGAAATCCCATGCTACATTGGAATGATCACACAAAAGAGTTTAAACCAAAATTTATGCATTGACAGAAATACTTCGATCAAGTTTAGACCTAGTGCAAGGAAATTATTGGCATACCTACTCTACAACTATAGTCTAATCATGTGATCATACTTAGTATTGGATGTTGTTTTGATCATCACAAAGATCCTCTTGGAAAGATCTTCTGTTGGCATCTTGCAATTCATAGTGGATGATCTGGACACTCAAAGGGACATAGAATATAATGAGAGCTTATTTACAATAAGGGTTAGATAGTTATCCAAAATCTGAGAAATGCCTATGCATTCATAATACAATTATGACAAAACCTTGATGATAAGTCATAGAATAAACATACTCTTTCAAAATCCTCTAGGAACTAGCTACCTAATCAAACCATAAGTTTGATTCCAATTGTTATATTAGTTTATTTTTTATCTTTAAGGTTGCTTAGTTCTAACTGTATTGATGCTCCAATTTCTTTTTTGTTGGTATAGGGTACATCCCAAGGAATTGGTGAGGAATGACCAAACCCTATCTATCGTTCATATAGCCTTGGAAGAATTCATGCAAGGTGAGATCATGAGATTTGAGGTACTCAATTAGCTTGAACCGAAGTTTAGTAGATATCGTATGCAGTACTCCTATCTATATGAAACAAATTTAGTCACCAATTGTACACACAAATGGTGGGCTCTCACAGACTTGGAAGCATTGGCACCATCTTTTCCTAAGGTTATAACCTTACCTAGGCCTAGTAAGTATAAGTTGTTTGATATGGCAAACAATTTTTAATATTTTTGGTTTTTTACAATTTTTGTATTTTTGTTCTTTTTTATTTTTAAAGTTTTCATAGTTTTAAGAGTTTAACATGTTACCTATGTTGTGTTTTCAAATTCTATGCATCAATTTACAATTAACATGAGTGCCTTAGAGCATTTTGAGAAGAAAATTCAACTCAAGTGGGGTGAAGTAAACTTTGCATAAGAATGGTTGGTAGAAATGGCTCATATGAACATCTAACAGATGCTTACTAATGTAGGTTTGTATGATTTGTTCATGTTTCCTAGTCTAATGATTTTGCTTGTTGAGATATTGAACATGATTGATTCTTTTCAAGAGGGAATTATCAAATTCATCAATTTCATTCATGATTATCTTGTTATGTCAAGCATTAATGTATCCATGTTTAGCGATCTCTTTGGCATATCCTCTAGAAGTGCCAAGGTTACCACTAGAGTAGGGAAGGATATAGGTCATAGAGAGGAAATGAAAACCTAGGTTAGCTATCCTTCTAGTGCAACATTAACTTTTAAGAAGTGTATAGTTGAGAAAGCCAATGAGACCTACCTTCTTTTTTATGCTAGAGTGTTTTCCATGTCATTGTCATAGAATAAAACAATAGAAGTTCCATAGGTTTAGACAATGAAAAAAGTGTTAATTGATGGTACTACATTTAATTGGGCTACCCACCTAGTTGTCAGCTTAAGGGATGAAATCCAAAAGTTCTACAATAATCTTGATAATTTTCATCACTTGCATTTTACATTCTTCTTTGCATATCATAAGAGGTTTGTGGAGTTTTTGGTGATCAAGAGAGATGGAGAACAGGTTGCACATGATTCTTTCCAACTCTCTAGGCCTTGGACTAAACATATCACTCAAGTTATGCATCACCAAGATCCACTACTGAAGGAGATAGGAGAATCACTATCTATTACCACTAAGCATCTTATTAGTTCACATGGTTTGTGTGGTTGTTCCCTTAATAGAATGGGGATCGAGCCTCATGCTATGCAGGGTAGTGCAAACAAGGCCAAAAGGTTATGCAAGAAAGAAGATGATGTCTCTAGAAAGAAGATGAAAAGGCCACATGTTGAAGACGAGGTTCAGGTTCCTAACAAGTGCCTAAAAGAATGACCATCAAGCTCATTATAGTAAATCAAGAGGGTGGAAGTATGTAAACATTTTTTGTATATTTTTAGTTTTTCTTTTTTTTTTAGGTTTAAATTTTTGTTATGTTTTAAGTTATATTTTTGTTCTTAAATGTTTGCTAATTTTTTTTATATATTTTATTGATTTTCTTTTACTATAATAAAGAAGTAGGAGTCATCTACTAAGATTGTTGTAGAGGAAGAGCAATGACGTAGAGAAGAGAAGGAGAGAACATTTGTGAAGGCTTTCAATATGTTGAATTCCATCTTAGGTGATTTGGCTTCAAAAAGAAACCTTCCAATAGACCTATCTCATGATCTTCTTGTTGTGTTTTAAATTTAAATTTAAGTTTAAATTTTTTATTTTTTGTTTGATTTTTATTTTATATGTTTATCTTATTATAATTAATGTCTAACCATTATGGCCATTATAGAGAGTGAACCTCCTCCAAAAGCATCTACATCCACATTATATTCCAAACGTTGGGTGAAGGCTCCATACAAACTAGAATTCATGAAGGAGATGATGAATGATATGGTAGATAGATTGCAAAAGATAGCTCCTAATGTTGGTAAGAAAAGTGTTAAACCTGTTTGTAGAATTTGTTCCTGTTGTTCTGTCGTAGCACTTTCCCACCAATGTCTGATCTTTCTAGCAGCTCTTGTGAAGGCTCCAATGATAGTAGTTCTTTCATCTATATTCAAAATATTCATTGCAATCCTTAATTTATCTATCCACAAACGAAGGGCATAAAGTACCTCTTTTGGGGGTAGATAATCAATATCAATCACTGGAATTGTAGATGCCACCCATTGTTGAAAAGTTGAGAATGTAGGGGGAGGATTGACTACAGGTCGTTGCCATGGTCTTGTAGGTTGTTGTTGCCTAGCCATCATAATTCTTTGTTGACAATCATCTATTGGAATTCTAGGTGTCTGTGGCTCAGATTTTGTTTCTAATTCGGCTCTAGCTATTTGAAATTCTTCTTTTTCTTTAGAAGGTGATGCACTAGGTTGAGTTTGATCTTGAGCTTGCTTTCCTTTCTTTTCTTCCATTAGACATTTAAGAACCACCTTTTTCTACCAACTTTCTAGGGGGCAATACTGATGGTATTGCTTCTAGCGTTATCACTACTGATCTTCCAAACTGTTGCATTGGGTATTGACTCCATCTGAGTTTAGGCTTCTCATAGGTATTGAATTCTTGTTCGTGTAACAAATGTTGAATTTTTCGAAATGATTGAATATAACCAGGTGTCTTGATACTTCTTCCACACTAAATTAAATGTTGACTACCTTTGGAAAATTGAACTCCCCATTTCAGTTTGTGGTTCATCAAAATTGTATTTGACAACTGGAAGATTCCTCTTGTGGCAACTGTAACATAAACCGAATTGGGCAATAATTCAACACCATGAACTTCAATACATAAGAGTAAAGCAGTTGAAATGTAATCATCAACCAATGCTAATTGATAATTAGGTTGAACAGCACATATTGCATTAGAATCAAGTGTTCCTTGGAATTGGAAAATCTTTGTCTTTTCCCATGCTACTTCTGGATCTGTACTTATTCCATCATTGATTACTCGACTATCTAATAGAGTTACTACATATTCAGCTCCTATATCATAGTTAAACTTAGGACTTACTGTAATATCCATTTGTCCAAGATGTACATAATTATGTCCTTGATGTTTTCATTTTTCTATTTCTTCTTCAATAAATAATGGAAGGAACACAAGGCGTATTCAATTTCCTACTATGCAGTCATATGTTTGTGCCACCTCAAGTTGCTTATTCAAGTACAGCTTATGCATCACAAGCTATCTGGTCATTATCACTAACTTGATCTAGTAATATCTGGAGAAAATGTTCTATGTACAACAAACTAACTTGATCTGCACTGTTAGAAACTGAGGAGTTGAATCCATTGATTAGTCATGAGTGTTGGTGATGTGAAAATGATTATTGCTTTTATGATATGGCATGGATGCATTGGCACTTAACTGATAATAGTTGTTGGTATGCACCTGAATGGAATGGTGAAAAAATGAAAGCTGACAACTTGGCTACACTTGTAGAAACTCTTATTGATCGTGGACATAGGTACATGAATCCTAATAGATTTGGTGCTTTATATTGGAATGTTTTACAAAAGCCTATAGCAAAAAGAGTTTCTTTAATTTCTACATATTATTGGTCAATGGGAACTTGTTATGCCTCTACTCCTAATCTAATGACTAGAGAAGTCCCAAAATAACCTCTATTTCATTGTGCATCTATTTTAACACTTTTTCCTGAACCGAATGGACCTTTAATGTTATGTCCTACCAATACTGAAGTCGTCTTTGAAATTGCTAAATTACCTAATGATGAATTCAAATCTCAATTAGATCCACCATAGCCTCCACAACCTCCTATAACCCAAATAGAAGTCTATGACAAATTTGGACGATGTGTTTTATATCCTCCTGATCATCCCTCTACCTCAACCACTATGCCAATCATCCCTGACCTAAATGAAAACCCAAGTCCTTTTGAAGAAGAACACTTGCTCCTTCAATGAGCTGTCGAAACTTCAAGCAGAATTCTCAGTGATATCAGTAACCCTGTTTATGATGAGCACACAGAAGAGCTGATTCAAGAAAAAGAAAATCGAAGATTTCAGGGATAAGCTATGAATATGTTGATAAGACAAATATTAGAGGATGAAGAAGATGAGCTAATGGTAAGAATGGAGTCTGATGATGATAATGCTGATTATCTAGTCGACTACATGGAAGAAGAAGGCGATGGCTTATTAGAAGAAGAAGATGGAGAGATCCGTCCTAGAATGTTAATGTTTAGATCTAGCAATACTCAAGTTGAATAAATAATTGAAGAATCTGGAGAAATGTATAAAGCACAGAAAGATATTCTGCCGTTTGTAGAGGTAATGAAAAAGAAGAAGTCAATCATGTCAAGGGAACATAAAGATGTAAACTTTCCTCAAATCCCAAAGGATTCCATCTACAAGTTTGCAAATACCTTCTTAGCAAGAATGTCTACCTCAATCAAGCAAACAGAAGCATTGCTAGATATCAAAGGTAAAGGAATACACCCTATTTTCCATCCATTATTTATTGAAGAAGAAAGAAAAAAATGGAAACATCAAGGACATAATTATGTACATCTTCGACAAATGGATATTATGGTAAGTCCTAAGTTTAACTATGATATAGGAGCTGAATATGTATTAACTCTGTTAGATAGTTGAGTAATCGATGATGGAATAAGTACAGATCCAGAAGTAGCATGGGAAAAGGCAAAGATTTGCCAATTCCAAGGAACACTTGATTTTGATGCAATATGTGCTGCTCAAACTAATTATCAATTAGCATTGGTTGATGATTACATTTCAACTGCCTTACTCTTATGTATTGAAGTTCATGGTGTTGAATTATTGCCCAGTTCAGTTTATGCTGCGATTGCTGGAAGAGGAACCTTCCAGTTATCAAATACAATTTTGATGAATCACAAACTCAAATGGGGAGCTCAATTTCCCAAAGTCAGTCAACATTTAATTTAGTGTGGAATAAGTATCAAGACACCTTGTTATATTCAATCATTTCGAAAAATTCAACATTTGTTACAAGAACAAGAATTCAAGACCTATGAGAAGCCTAAACTCAGATAGAGTCAATACCCAATCCAGCAATTTGAAAGATCAACAATGATAACGCTAGAAGAAATACCATCAGTATTGCCCCCTAGAAAGTTGGTAGAAAAAGGTGGTCCTTCAAGACCTACTTCAAGCACTTCACAACAAGTAGAAGTAGAAGGATCAATGTCACCCAACTATGATACTCAAGGTACTTTGTATAAATTTCAACATAGAATTCATATGTTTCAGGAAACATCTTACAGATAGTTCGGAGATCGAAGATTGCTATCTGGTTGAAGATGGCCATCTCAAGCTGCTTATTCAACTATAGCTTCAAGGATAGACCCTCCTACAACTAGAGTGGATTGCAGTTATTTGCTAGAGCACTCTCTCAACAGTGCTACAGATCAATAGTCTGAAATTGGACAATTAAATTACTTGGTGCATTGGACCTCTTATGCATCACAACACATTCAACATATGGAAGATCAATTGGAAACAATTGACACTGGTGTTGATAAAACAAGTGATCAACTTGGTGAACTCTCAAAGGAGATGGTGAAACATCTTACTACTTATGAGCAAATTCAAAGAGACCGAGATGAACATCGGCAATAGAGAAAGCAAGCGAGCTAGAACACACTCAAGTTTCATGAGATTTTCACTCTTGAAAATCAAATGAAATTGTCGATTCCTCTGAAGGAACCTGCACCTCCTCTAGTTCAACAGCCAGAAATTCAAATTGATGTAAGAGATAAAGCCCTGTTAGACAAAATTAAACGGCTAATGGTAGAAAAGAAAGAAAATCAAGCTCAAGCTCAAACTCAACCTAGTGCACCACCTTCTGAAGCAAAAGAAGAATTTCAAATAGCTAGAGCCGAATCAGAAGCAAAATCTAAGCCACAGACAATTCCAATAGATGATTTTCAACAAAGAATTATGATGGCTAGGCAACAACAACCTACAAGACCATGGCAATGACCTGTAGTCAATCCTCCCCCTGCATTCTCAACTTTTCAACAATGGCTGGCATCTACAATTCCAATGATTGATATTGATTATCTACCCCCAAAAGATGTACTTCATGCCCTTTGTTTGTGGATAGATCAATTAAGGATTGCAATGAATATTTTGAATATAGATGAAAGAACTACTATCATTGGAGCCTTCAAAAGAGCTACTGGAAAGATCAGATATTGGTGGAAAAGTGCTACGACAGAACAATAGGAACAAATTCTACAAACAGGTTTACATGGAGTTTTTGTTGCTTTAGTATCAGAATTTACAGTTGATCTATCATCCAAGCTAAGAATTAAAGATAAGTTATTGCTAAGCCAAAGAAAATTGATAGATCTAAGATACTTTCAGCAGTTTAGTGCTGAATATGGAAATGAAGTGTATCACTTAGCTTTACATAGAGATCAAATGAGTAATTATCTCTATCTAGGAAGCTTGTCTTCTAAATTAGGTCAAATGGTTTTATATAAAGCTTTGGAAAAGGATATAGATTTAGCCCTAACATATTTTACATATGTTGTACATATGATTAGGCAAGAACTTCAATTTTCTTGTTATAATGTTAGTTTGCAAAAGATTTTACCTTCAGCATAAGTGTGCAATAATCTAGATGGAATAGATTCGTTTGGACCTCCTACACGAGATTCCTCTAAACATCCAAAGAAAAGATTCAATAGAAGAAAAGGATACCCAAGGTTTGCCAAGAAAATATGGTCACCTAGAAGAACCTTCAAACCTAGTAGAAGAAGATTCTTTGCAAAAAGAAGAAGTGTACCAGTTAGGAAACGCACAATCACATGTTACACCTGCAAGAAGCAAGGACATTATGCATATGAATGTCCAAATAAAAGATCTAAATATAGTGGTAGATTGAAAGAATTTTTTAAAGCCTATCTAGAGTGGGAACCAGTTGATGATCCCCAAGAACATAATGAAGACTGTTTCGCTATTCAATTACTGTTAGATTCAGGTTTAGCTTCAGAAGTTTTAGACATTCAGTCAGAAGTTGAAGAAGAAGAAACAGTTGGCCGAAGTAATATGTGTTAGCACATTTTTACCATTTCCTGGAACAGGTGGACTTATTTGCAAATGGTGAGGTACAGAATCCTAATGAACTAAAACTGTTCAAGGAGGATTATGTTCTTTCTTGTAAAGAATTTTGCAACAGTTAATTAACCATGAAGTTAGAATAGAAATGAAAATGTTGCTGAATTGAATGTTTTGAAAATCAAGGGATAATGACATTGCAATTGGGAATGTTGGCATGAGGGTTTATCTAGAGTCA
>MNCI01015788.1:57147-88106 GCA_015680685.1 Gnetum montanum | reverse complement strand
GAAATTTTCAACAACTCACAGTACTTGGCAAAGTTGGCTGAATCTCTTTAAAGTAAGTCATTTGTAGTTCACGCAACGCAATCATTACATTTCTCACAATCGCACGCCGCAACATCACACACACATACTCACATTAACTACTGAGTTTATTTGGAGGTATCTGGGCCTTGGTGTTGCTAGAGACCAGCAAGCACCTAAATCTTGTTCGAGGACACTCGTTGACGGTCACATCCCAAATGGTCGCCAACAATATGATGCAAGGTGTAGTAGATTTTTCTATTGATGATGAAGAATGGTTTTCTAACATATCACTTAATCCTAGTGATCCAAAATTTGAAGGAAGTTGGGAAGAATTAGAAGCTCTGATACCAAATTGGGATGTGACTCCACGAGCCACGACTAGCACACGTAGGGCTTGTCTCAAAATTACATGGAACCTACTAGCGCTATCAAAATGCAAACATGTGTGCCTTGGGCACGACCCGAAGGACTCAGTAGGCCATATCACATCCATGATACAATGATGCAACTCAACGTCAACCACACGCTCAACTCTCTTGGCACTTCTCAGGACAGAGCTATCGGACTAATTTCCCAACTGAACCCTTGAGGTGTTTCTTCAACAAACACTTTCATTTTTGGCAATGGCTGATTAGGAGACACCTAATCAAGAGACAAAATCTGCAACACTCAGGTTGCTTGGCAGAACACAATGCAAGAAGGATTAAGAAGACCATATAGTAACTAAGAGGTCATACATGAGTAGCAAAGTGGTGGCAGCAATATAGCAAAAGATGATTATTGTGATAGCAATGAAGAGAAGAACATCCCGAGGATGCATGATTGCATTACTGAAACAAATCATACAAAGCAAAGCAGACTTAGACTCTTGCCTTCACTCTCTTTGACTCTTTCCTTCTCTAGGACTGGACTGGATTGGACTATGGTGCTTCTTGTGTGGTTCTTGTCATTATGGAAAGGGCCTCTTATTTATACCTTAGAGGCTTAGGGTAGTGTACAAGCCATGCTAGAGACTCACACTGACTCGTCATCCTTATCCGAATAGTTACAACTGACTTACACACTTATCTATATCTATATTGACTTACGCAGCATCCTTATCCAGGGATGGCTTTGAGGATCACCTTATGCACACCACAGATTTTCTCGTGCACTTTCTGGCAGTCAAGATAATCTTTAATAAGTTTGGATAATTCTGACAAGACGGTTGCGGGTGATGATGTCACTTCCTCTGATGGTGTTAACTGTTTTGGCATGATCTACTCGTTCTCATACCATGTGGTTGCATCAAAGAAGTTGATCCATTGAAAAGAGTGAAAAAACTTTGCTTCCCAGCCGTTGGATTCTAGCACTTGGTTCAGATATGCTCTGGCGTTATCATTTGGAAATAATGGACGTTGTGTTAGCAACAAGTTATGTAGCACTTCCATTTGTTGAAGAGGAGTGAGAATCCTTGGTTCAAGTCTGCTCCACCTTAGATTGTTGATGAGGCAATCAAGTCAACTAGCCATGTTGATGAATACATCAATTGTTGAATATTTCTTGCTGAGACTCATGGTTGAATCTTGTGGAAAGAACTTCGAAATCTATCTACACCATCTAACTCGATCTTCTAAACTTTTTAAGGGCCATGATAGCCAATCATCCATATCTTGCATTGGGTTTTGCGATGAACTGCTTCCTTCAAGTTGCATCATTTTGATCTGTGCCTGTAGTTTTAATTCTTGAGTGAGAGAATCTAGGAGAAAATTTACTGGACCTGAAATTCATTCTACTAAAAACTGATATTGCACCAATAAGAACTGCCACCAAGCAAAGCGTTGAAGCTTTGGTGAGGGTGTTATCTTTCTTTTCAATAAAGTTTCCAAATTAGTTGAATCTATCCTTAAAATGAACGGTCCTTCAATTAAGTAAATATGAAATTTCTTCAATCCTCGAATTATAGTGAGAATCTCCTTTTCTGCAGGCCAATAATTTAATTCATGTTTATGAAAACTACCTGAGGCATATGCACAAATTTCTTCATCATTCCTTGAAGCTTTTCTGAGTGGAACTGCTGCCCATGCATCAAAAATAGCATCTATATTCAATAGAAATGGTCCTTTCATGATAGGATTGAGGGGCAGTAAATTCTGGCATTCTTTCTTCAGCTGGATGACTTGTTCTATAGCTTTTCTTATCCAGACTAATGGCAAGTGATTCTTGCACCAGCGGGTTTTAGTTGTTTTATCACTAAACTTTTCTATATGTTTAGACACATAATTTACACAGCCAAGAAATATTAACCATTGCTCTTTGTCCTCTAGCTTATCTGGAAACTGTGAAATTTTCTGTAATACATGGGGTTGCATGAATATCTTTCCTTCCTTTAGTTGAACACCTAAGAACTCAATTTCTCTTCTACCGATCTGAAACTTCTTTAGATCTCTAAACAATCCAATACCATGTTGTTTACAGATGTTTGCAAAATGTAGCAAGTGGTTGACATGATCTTCAAGGGAATTAGAGAAAACCAAAAAATCATCAATACAATTTGCTATGAATTCATGATATTTTCCAAATACTTGATCCATTCGATGTTGGAATTGCGACGGTGCATTCTTCAAACCAAATGGCATGACTGTCCATTTGTATAGTCCTAGAGGTGTGTTGAATGCTGTCTTATGGATATCTTCTTCAGAAATTTTGATTTGGTGATATCCGCTCTTGCAATCGAACTTACTAAATTAATTCTTCACAGCAACTTTTTGAATCAAGGTTTCCTTATTTGGCAAAGGCCACTTGACATCTATTGTAACTACATTCAAGGGAATGTAGTTAATTATCATTCTGGCTTTACCTCTTTTAACTTCGGCATGATTTCTCACTATGAAGCTTGCCCAAGGATAATTAGATTATGAAGGCCTAATTAATCCTTTCTTCACGAATTCTTCTATCTATTTACCAATTTCTTCGATGTCGGCTGGATTCAACAATATTTGTTTACTCTGGATTGGAATATTGTGCACAATAGGAATAAATGCTATTGGGCTATCTTTATCCCAAAATTTTAGGGGGTGTTCATAGCAACAATCCTGTAGAGCTTGAAAACAAGGAACTAACTTATGTTCTTCTGTGTTGAGATTGATATGTGCTTTCTTCAGCTATTGGAGATGTTGGTACTTGGCTCTGGCTATTTCTTCCATTTCTACTTGAGATACTATTTCTGAAATGCTTGGATTCATCTGAAATTTTTTGATATGTGGATGTTGATTTCTTTACATGCTAGCAGGAATTCTTCCAATAATGATTTTCGGGCATGGATCTTGAAGAGGTGATAAACAAACTACCATTTCTGGTCCGATAGTATAAGGGCCTATACTTTCCATGAAATGAGCACCCAAACCAATGTTGAAACCATTGTTGGAGACCTGCACAAAATTTTTTGTGCCTACATATTCATCATTTATTGAAATTGGAATATTAAAAGAAAAATGAGATAAACTTCTTACTCCATTCATGGTTTTCAAAGTTACCGACTTAGGATTTTCTTCCAATTTCTCAATCACATCTTTGTGACAAAAATTTAGTGTCGCACATGTATCAATAAAAGCTTGATACTTACGCCATTTCTTTTCTCTGTTGACTGCTATTTTAATTGGTATCAACAACACACTGTGAATAGCTAGCAAATGTTTGATTTGATGTTGTAGCTTAGGAGATGTCTTCTTCTTTGGAAGTCTTGCTTTCTTGGCTTCTACTTGGACTGGAAACTTCTTGTGATAAGGTGTGATTAAAAACTTAGGAATTTTCTGGATTACCTTTTCAGGAGGTTCTTCATCTGTTGATGAATCTTCTTACATTCCAGCTCTTGGCAAAGTTTCTTTGCATCCAAGTGTTGATGAGATACTTGGTTCTCAATCTCCATATTCTGTATCCCACTTTCTTTCTTCATCAGAAATATCAAAAATTTTATCTTCTTCATCTATCCAGGCTTCTAATTCTTTCCAACTTCCTTTAAATTTTGGATCACCAGGGTCAAGTGATATGTTAGAAAACCATTTTTCATCATCAATAGAAAAAACTACTACACCTTGCATCATATTACTTTGGTCAACTGTTTCTTCTTCTTCAACTTCTGACTGAGTGTCTGAAATTTCTGAAGCTGAATCTGAATCTGACAATAATTGAATAGCAAAACAATCTTCATTATGTTCTTGAGGATCATCAACTAGTTCCCACTCCGGATAGGCTTCAAAAAATGCTTTCAATCTACCACTGTCTTTAGATCTTTTATTTGGACATTCATATGCATAATGTCCTTGCTTCTTGCAGATGTAACATGTGACTATGTGTTTCCTAACTGGTCCACTTCGTCTTTTTGCAAAGAATCTTCTTCTACTTGGTCTGAAAGTTCTTCTAGGTGACCATCTTTTCTCGGCGAACATTGGGTATCATTTTCTTCTATTGAATCTTTTCTTTGGATGTTTAGAGGGAGCTTGTGCAGGAGGTCCAAACGAATCTATTCCATCTAGATTATTGCACACTTCTGCTAAAGATAAAATCTTTTGCAAACTAACATTATAACAAGCAAATTGAAGTTCTTGCCTAACCATATGTACAACATCTGTAAAATATTTTAGGGATAAATCTATATCCTTTTCCAAAGCTTTATATAAAACCATTTGACCTAATTTAGCAGGCAAACTTCCTAGATAGAGATAATTAATCATTTGATCTCTATGTAAAGCTAAGTGATACACTTCATTTCCATATTCAGCACTAAACTACTCAAAGTATCTTAGATCTGTCAATTTTCTTTGGCTTAGCAATAACTTATCTTTAAATCTGAACTTGGATGATAGATCAACTGTAAATTCTGTTACTAAAGCAACAAAAACTCCATGTAAACCTGTTTGTAGAATTTGTTCCTGTTGTTCTGTCGTAGCACTTTCCCACCAATGTCTGATCTTTCCGGTAGCTCTTGTGAAGGCTCCAATGATAGTAGTTCTTTCATCTATATCCAAAATATTCATTGCAATCCTTAATTGATCTATCCACAAACAAAGGGCATGAAGTACCTCTTTTGGGGGTCGATAATCAATATCAATCACTAGAACTGTAGATGTCGACCATTGTTGAAAAGCTAAGAATGTAGGAGGAGGATTGACTACAGGTCGTTGCCATGGTCTTGTAGGTTGTTTTCTCCTAGCCATCATAATTCTTTGGTCACAATCATCTATTGGAATTCTAGGTGTCTATGGCTCAAATTTTGTCTTCTTATGATTTGATGGATCAACCATTACACATCTAGTCAAACACTATTATGAAGACAAACGATAGATCTTGGTAAATATAGAAGGTAGGAATTGGTTCAATGATTTGCACATGATAGATCTTGGTGACTATGATATTAATTTTGGTATGGATTAGCTATTGTAGTTTAATATTAGTCTAGGCTACTAGTAGAAGCTTTTGAGACTAATAATGAGATATGATAAGATAGCGGTAATTCAAACCCATTCTATATTACTATGAGTGTATTTAAAAACTAAGAAATTTTCCTTATTGATAATATCATGTGTGTATCATATGTGTACCATGAGTCATGGTATATGGTTAATAAAGATAATAAATATTATAAGGATACAATAATTAAATCATGATTTGTGGTAACTTTACATGATTATTAAATGGATTGTGGGTAAATTACCTTATTTTCTAAATGAATCATGAGTCATGGCTCACTAGAGATTCCAAATAAATTGACCATGAGTGGTGGTTTACTTGTCAAATGAAAACTAGATAGACCATGATCTAACCATGAGTTCTAATATTATAGAATTAGGTTACCATGAGTCATGATAAGGTTATTATATATGAAGAAAGCCTCATTTCTATAGATTTTAAACTTAGACACAAGTATAGGTTGGATTGTTGATATTACCTAAGATCACAAATGATATAAAAAATAATACTCAAATAAATAGCTTGAAGTTTTTGATACATGTAGAGAAAAAGATATTAATAACTATCGATATTGTGTTTAATAATATTTTCAAATGCTAATTTGAAAGACTTGGTATGAAATGAAGTTTGGTAGGGTTTTTTATGTTCTTATAAAATTATTCTTCCTAACTTCACAGAGATATCTTCATGAATTATGTGTTATAGTACTTAATCCACAACCACAAATGGTCTTTGATTTCATATATTCTTTAATAAGATAAAGATAATGATATGATGGGGTATAGCTATTGAATTTAATGTGGACTTAGCATAAAACACATGAACTAGAAAGAGTAGGGAAATGATAGAAATGATGAGCTCAAGTAATAAAATCTATTAAGTATGTATTGATAAAAAATAAACTAAGTATGAAATAAGCTATGAATGATTAAAATAAAAGATAAACTTAAAATATAAATAAAATATTATAGAACATTAGAATATGAGAGTTATGATATAGAGAAAATGATTTTGATTATCTTCCTAAACAAGAAAAATGTTTTATTTCTGAAAAAATGACTGTTTGCCTCCTAAATAGGTCAAACTACAAGTTCTAGAGTGAAAAAATAAGTTAGTGAGAACTAACAATAAGAACCTAATTTGTGAAAAAAATATTAGTTTTGGAAGTGAAGCTAAATCTTTCAAGGGTAAGGATATGGATGGAGAGTTTGTAGGCACGATTCAAGAATAGTTTGAGGACAAAATGGGGTTGTTTAGACTAGTGTTCTATCACTAATACTAGAGCTTGAAAAGTTCTAACTTTGAAGATTAACACTGATGTTGAAAACTTCTAACTCTAGAGTTCTAATGCATATGTTGTGTGATTGCCACTAACGTTGAGCTAGTGTTAGTTCTGATGTTAAGAGCAGCTATGGTGATCATGAAGCATGTAAAAAACATTGGGTGGTTTGCTACATGTACTCATGATCTCATGAATATTTATAGGAGTATGGTTGCTAAATCTCACTTTAGAGTTAAGCAAAGTTCACTTAGAGTTAATTTGAAATTCAAAATAAATAAGTTTTACCTTCAAACTTACCAAGACTAAGAACATGCATAGGAGAGGATGATGCTGATGCTTAGAAAAATTTTGCTAGTTTTGTTAAAGTGGTAGTCCAACTCTTCTAGAGCCTTATTTGATGTTTGAACTAATGTTCAATTATTTTATGAAAATACTAAGAAGCTTTAAGGATAATAGAGAATGTTGAATACAAATTTTGATGGTTAAGGATATTAATGTACATGTTTCCAAGGTGCTAACACTAACATTGGTACTAACGTCAACATAAATGCCATTAAGAGAGTTAAAATAATTTTTAACATTTTTCTGAATCAATATCATGAGCCTCCAGGATGGCAAAACTAAAGCCAGAATGAGTTATAATGATGTTTTTGAGACCTTGAGAAGCCTATAGATTAAGAGAATACTATTACATGATGAACTTGACATCTTAAAGAAAGATGCCATAGTCATGATGGTGTTGATGTTAATGCTAAAATTAGCATCATTGTTAGTTACATAAGATAGAAAAGTTATGAGTTCCAATTGTCATAATTGACTTTAAACCAATCAAAATTGTTATTTGGAGGACCAAAACTAATGTTAACTAATTGTTGGAAAGCTTGAAAAATTAAGACATGTCAAAATGTAGGTGAGATGAGCCTCAAACCTGTTGAGAACCATGTTTATAGTTCTAACACTAACACTAATATATCATTAGTATCAACCAATACTTAACAAAATTTTGATCTCCAAGATCCTAGGCCCAAACTACTAAAATGTTGAAATTTAATACTTGTAATATAAAAAGTACCTTTGATGAGCTATTTTGGATCCTTTTAGATCTAATTTAAGATTAAAATGCAATTTTGGTGTAGGTGATGCAACATCAATGATCAAGAGGAAATATTGGCATAGAATTTATGTCACCTCCAATACTTAGAAAATTTTTTATTTTTGAGTTATTTTAGGGTCACAAAAAGTGAAGTTCATAAGTTGGGGTATGAGCTACTATAGTCCCTAGAGGACTCTAGAAGTTTAAAATGTGCCTTGTAAAGTTTTGTTTAAGAACTTTGATGCTAAAATTTGTATGGAATAATGTCAAAATCATCTTATTTTTAATAACTAACAAACCAAAAAACTAATTATAAGATTACCACTCTTCATGGATGCTACTGAGATGTTGAAGGAGGATCCATCAAGAAGAGAATGAATTGATGAATTGATGTAAAAGTAAAAGAGAAGTAAGAAGAAAGGAATGGTAGAAAGGAAAAGTGTTAAAATATCATCAATACACTAGTCATGAGGATGATGCTATGTCATAGAAGAGGAGACATGAATAGATCCTATACATAGGATGATTGAATTAATGTCATTAATAATGTTTATACCCTAGTCCACTTATGCTATTAATACATTCTTAATACAATAGAAAATAATCACTTAGACCTCACTAATATGTTGGTAAGAAAAAAGAGAATAATATAGCAAAGTAGTTAGAGGAAGAATGAAGAAATAGAAAAAATAAGAGATTAAATATAGAGTTTTGAAATTAAGAAAATAATAAAATGGAGGGAATAAATAACAAATATCACCTATATAGCAAGATTAGATGATATGTCATAGAATGGGACATGGCTATGTCCCATACTATAACAATTGTTAATACTTGACAAATTGAGTTCTCTCCTTATTTCACTTAAAATCAACATACCCTTGCATGGAGTAGAAATGGGAGGATACTCATCGCTCTCTATGCAAGATAGATTATTGATAAATATCCTTACCATGGTATGCTATAAAAAGAAATGTTAGTATAATGAGATAAGCAAAAATTAAAGGAGATATTTAAAATTACATAAAGGAGATAGAAGAAAATAGCAAAAAGTAGAGAAAGAGTAACACAGAGAGGAATAGAAATATAGAAAGAAAATTAAACATAATATAATAAAATATAGATAAATCAAGAAACATTTTAGAGCATACATGATGTATATTTTCTATTATTATTATTATTTAGCACCTTAAATGTAATATTGTTTGAGATAAGCTCTATTCATAGGATCATGGTATTGATTTCTATTTGGGTATATCAAGTAATATGATACATTGTTAAGGCTTTTGAGAATGATAAAGGGATCTTGCTATTTGAAGAAAACTTGGAAGTTTTAGCATTAGGAAAATAGATTAGAACAAGATCAAATTTCTTGATTTTTCTAAGTCTAACATGCTTATCATGGTGATGGTACATAGCCTCTTGATGATTATGAACGTTGAATAATTCTTGCTTGGAATTTTCTTTCAAAATATCTAGCTAACCATAGTGTATGTTATCATTCTCCTCATCTATCAACTAATTTCTCAAAGCTATATTAAGAAAAGGCATATCTAACTCCACTACTGACACAACCTCTAACCCATAGGTGAGTAGGAAATGGATTCTATAGGTTGTTCCATAGATCCAAAGGACATGAAATAACTAGGTATGCCAATTGCATTATAATTTCTCAACCATGGTTTTAAGGAGATGGATAAGAGATTTATTGGTTGGCTCAACATGACCATTGTATTGAGTATAATATGGAGATAAGAATAACTAAATGATTTAATATTTCTAATAGAATTTGGCTAATTTTTTAGTTTTGAATTAGGATCCATTATTAGTGACAATGTGGAGAGGAATACCAAAGTAAGTGATGATATCATCCAAAATAAAATGGTAGATATATTTAGAGGTTGCAAATTTTAGACAATTAGTTTAACTCAATAAAATATTTTGTAGTTGTAAAGACAAATTGATAAGTAGTAAAAGAAGAAGGATTAATGGAACTAATAAAATATAGTTGCTACATCTAGAAGGAACACAATTTTGAATACCTAAGCTCTTGTGGTGAAACATAAATAAGCAGATGATGATGTTGGCATATTTCACAAATCTTAACTATCATGTATGCACCCGTAGACATTATAGGCCACTAGCAATTGAGTGAAATAATTTGAAATACTAGATAATGTGAGCTTAAGTGAATCCTATATACAATGAAATGGATGTGTTCTTGAACCAGTTGAACTTCATCATAACATAGAAAATGTAGAAGAATACTTGATGTACAAATATGATATAAAATACCATGATCAAAAATTTAAAAATGCTTATAATGTTTATAAAGAGCGTACTTTTATGATAGTGATAAATGTTTAGGAATTTTTTCATTTTATAAGTATTATAAAAAATCTCAATATTTTTCATATTCTTCTAAGTAAAATAAACATACACACTTCGTGTTTGTAAGACTTATTGACTTTTCTTACATTGACTCAGTTAAAATATTCATAAGAAAAATTGTATTTGGAAGGAGAGAAAATCTAGCTAAACCATCAACAAGCATGTTTTCTAAGTGATGGATATGCATGAGTAAACATTCATTGAATAGGAAAATAATATTTTTGACAAGATAGGGTTGAAGATGTTTAGTCTTGCAAGCATATTCATTATTAACTTGGCATATGACTAATTAAAAATCATGATGAAAAAAAAAGCTATTAATTTCTAATTGGAATTCTAAGAGCAAATGTTGATTAAGATCCTTGTATTTAGTCATATCATTTTTCATGAAAAATTAAACTTATAAGTTTGATAAAATAGGAATGTTACCTTGGAGATGAAGAACAAAAGATTCACTAGAATCTTGAGTTATACAGAAATCATTAAAAAGTAAGTATTAGTTTAGATACTTATGTATCATTAAAAAGAAATTATCTTTTTCTCACTTGGCTCCTTGGATGGAGGTTGAATGGTAATAGTAGAAGACTCCAATAGTGGAGTTGATATAGGAAGGTTCACTATCACTTGTTCCATAATAGAGTGTTGGATAAGGTAAAATAAATCAAACTTAATAAGCAGTATTTTCCATTTGACATGTTGGTTGTTTTCATAAGGGTTAGTAGAAATAGATCCTAAGATATTATCCTAATAGATCACATGAACTTTTGCTTCTAGTCAATAGTATCTCCATTTCTTAAGAGCAAAAACAAGCACTAAATAAGATTTTTGTGTATTTGTGTAGTGCATTTCATGATTAAAGAATAGGTAAGAAATGTAGTAGATAGGAAGATCCACATCATCGTTTCACTATTTGCAAAGAATTCTTGTAATGAAATGATTTGACTTCCAGAGATAAAGTTAGAAGGAGAGATTAAATTAAAGGACATGAAGAACTAGAACATTGATAAGGATATGCTTGATCACATTGAAGGACTCTTGATTGTTCTAGTCCTATTTGCAAGTAATTGATGTCATAAGATGATGAGAGAATGGATGAAACTGATTAATAAGATTACATACAAAATAATGAATGGATTGAATTCTACCTTGGAAGATGTGCATGTATTTTAGACATTTAGATGATGGAAGATTCATGATTTTCTAAACCTTGTCAATGTCTATCATAATACCATTAGTTGAAACTAGAAAGCCTATCATTTTTCTATTTCTATATCAAAGATATGTTTTTAGGATTAAGTTGAACGTTATACACATTGCATTAGGTTGAGTCTATGTCCAGATTAATGGGATGATTAGTTACTATGATGAACTTCATAGTTAGAACATCCATATAATTATTAACATTTTTAAATATCATAATTACTAAATATAAATGTCCTAGCTCACTATTATGTTACTCTAGAATTATTAAGTCGAAAATGCATCTTTATATAAAAAAATGTGTAAAATGTTAGTGCTCGTGGTTGATTTCAATTTGATTGTAACTTGAAAAGCCATCCATACAAATAAGTAAAGAATGATTCATCATTGTGTCTATAAGTTAGTCAATTTTTGCAAAATGAAAATAATTTTCTTGGTCTTCATTTATTGAGATCATGAAAATTGATGCATATCCTAATGATTCCCATTTTGTTAAGTACAAAAATCATGTTGGATACTTAGTCTAAGTAGACTATGGAATGTATGACACCTACATTGTAGAGATTTATGATCTTATCTTAAATTGATATAGATAAGTCATGTTTTATTTTTTGACTTTTTATTTGATAGGTTTGAAATCCTCCTTAAGAATGATGTTATGTTACATCAAAGTCGGATCCCAACTTAGCATGTCATCATAGTTATAGGTAAAGGTAATAGGATTTTTTTTCTAAGTAATTTTAGGATGGATTCTTTTGTTTTATTAGAAAATTTACTCATAGTTGAAGGATCTTTTCTTAATTTTCATGGTTATTAATGGATAATTTTACAATGAACTTGTTAGTTAAGAATAGCTCATGGTCCAAGAAAGCAAGATTAGCTTGGGAAATTAAGTCCTCCTTTATGATATCTAAAGTTAAGATAATAGATTTTAAGGAATACAGAGGATTTAAGAGATATAAATTGATTAAGTCCTCATTGAGAGGCTTGGTGACTTAGCCATGGGATCCATCTAAGTTGAGCGGCTCATGTAGTTGGTAGAGGATGGTAGGATCCATGGCCTACAAGAATCAAGAGAAAGGATAGTTATATCAGAAAGAGATGAGAATTCTAGAGTTAACAAAGAGTTTATAATTATGTTTATGAGCTAAGGGTAGAAGAAAGTCAAAAAAATTTAAAAGTGAGAAAGAGGATGTTTTTTTTTGAATTTTAAAGTTAAATATTTTGTTAGTTTTAGGTTTGGATGTGTGCAAGATCCATGTAGGAAAACTAGGATGAATTCCTAGGAATGTTAGAATCTCATTGGGATGATTCAAGATTGTAACCTGAGGGTCACATGGAAGGCTAACATGGTATTGTAAATTCCACATTAGAGTCCCTTGGGAATGCATGGTCCTATGTCAATAAGAAATGCATATTGTTAGCCTTGTGTTAAATTGGGAAAAATGTAAAAATTGTAAGGGGAAAGCAGATAAAACCAAAAGTAAGAAGAAGACTTAGTCATTTTGGCTAACTTTTTCTTTACTTGTGCTATTGATAAGAGGAGATGATGTCATGTAGAAGTTGAAGAAAGAGCATGTGGATCAAGAAAGTAAGTAAGTCTCATTAGGGAACATGTAAAGCTAAGGAGGTAGGAAGCACTAGGGAGAGCTCAATGCTTATGAGTCTTAGGTGAGTAGGTATTTCTTTTATTTTCGCTCTATTTTATGTCATGTTTCATGTTTATATAGTAGGATAGTTATACAAAAGGGAAATATGCCTACACACTGGATGCAACATCAATACTATGAAGGTGTAGCACAATAGTATAGTAGGAAGAGATGAAAGAGAGAAGAAAGAAAAAATTTTAGATGATGATTTTAAGCAAAAGAGAAGTGTAGATCAACACTCATGGAGGGTAGATCTATCCATGAAGAGGATAGGTCAATGCTCATGGATACTCACCATGGAAGGGAAGGGTAATCCATAGTATTTGCAATGGTGAAATAAAATAATTTGAATATACGAACTTTGAAAATTTTTAGTTTTCCTTGATTTTAGAGAAAATGGAAAAGGAAGAAAAGGCATGGGTAACAAAGATGAAAGAAAGAAAAGTAGAGGATGGAGCTACAAGAAAAGTAATTGACATGATGGTGGACATCTTAGATGCACATGGAAGAATATTTGAAGATGTGAGGGGGAGGAGGGTGGCAAGGTAGCACTTGGTTGATGATCCATAGCCATGTACTTGTATATGAGGGTGATAAGCCTTTTCATTCATGTAAGGAGTGCATGACATCCGGTTGGTGCTTGTGGAAAATACATGCAATGCCTATGTGTAGTGCTTGTGGTAATTGCTATATGCATTACTACTGGTGGCACCATCATGCATTATAATACTAGTGGATATTTTTCCACTATTAACACTAGCAAGTATTGACCAAATAGAGGTGTTGGCATCTACATCTTTTTATTAATTTTAATTTTTTAATTATATGTGTAAATTATTTTTTATTTGTCATGTTTTTAAATTTTGGTAAATAAAGGTTCAGAATGATAGTGTGGTAATGCTTGATTTTGAAGAAGGATGTTAACAAGCATGTTAGCATCACTCATGTGTGGGCAAGATAGATTTAGAGGAAGACAAAGATTCAGTTATTAGAATAGAGTTCAAGAAACAAACTCAAAAGCAAATGATGGTCAAAATACAAGAGGAAGACTTAATACTATATTGTAACTTCTAAAAAATAATAGATCATACCATTGATCAATGTTGGACTAGATTTAATTTTAAAACAATACATGAACAAACTTCATAAACAAAATAAGATGCTCCCACATCATCTCAAAAGGATACTTAAGAAGAAGATCCAAGTAATTATGCAACCTTCAATTCAATTAAAGAAATTAAGTATGATTTTTGGATTGTAGATAGTGGATTCTCTAATCATATGACACCCTACAAAATTATCTTCTAAATTACAAAACAAACTTTCTTGGAAACATCAAGATTGGAGATGAGAAATACTTAGCCATAAAAGGAATAGGATATTGTGTAGCTAAATTAAATAATGAACAAAATGTTACCATTTATAATATGTATTATTTTCTTAATCTTTCCAGCCCACCCTCTCATCTCTATTGGAGAAGTCTCTAATAAAGGAAATAATGTTAGTTTAAAGAGAAATTTCTACATTAATATACCTAATGATAAATAAATCATGAAAATAAAAGCTTTCAATAGCAAAATATATTTTCATGAATGTGAGTATATCAATGAACAAGAAAACATCATAAGTAACCATAGTACTCATGAAAAGTATGTTCTCACAATAAAAGCCAATGAAATCCCAAAGAAAGATGAAGGTAATGAAAAGAATTATGAGGATCTTAGCAATTCCACACTTTGGCATTGAAGGCTTGGTCACATCTCCTATCACAAGATTAAAATAATGATCAAATAGGAAAAATCTACTAGAATAAGAATTTTACCTCAAGAAAAATGTGAGACTTGCATATAAGGAAACCAAATCAATTCTCCTCAAAAATCTTACAAGATAAAGAAGAAAAAATTATTTGATCTCTTCTATACATGGATCTTGCTACACAATTTTTACTGTTTTAATAGGATGCGTTAATTATTTCATGATCATAAAAGATGACTACTCAAGAAATACTTGGACTTACAATCTAAAACATAAGGATGGAGGCATTAAATACTTTGAAACTATTCACAAATGTATTGAAAACTCCATGAATTTCACAATTAAGGTCATTAGATCAAACATAGGAGATGAATTCATAAATTAAAAATTTGACAAGTTCTTAGAAAATATGATATCTTTCATTAGATCACATATGCATATAGCCTACAATAAAATAGATTAGTTCAAAAAAAAGAATAGAACAATAAAAGACATGAAAAGATTCTTGCTAAACCATGACTCATTGCCTAACCAATATTGGAGCATTTCTATCACATCTTCTTATTACAATTCTAATCAAATCATCATCAAATGCAATGAAGATGGATCTTCATATGAAGTTCTATACAATAAATTCCTAACCTAAGTCATATGAAAATATTTAGGCATCACTGATATGTAAAGATCCTAAAATAATTTATTTATAAACTTGAATATAGAGGAAAGAAATGTATCTTTCTTGGTTATGATTCTCATACTAGTGGATACAAGTGCTACAACCCAATGAATTAGAAATGACATGTTCCAAGAGATATTATATTTGATGAGAACAGTCTAGTACAATTGATTTTTTTAAATAGCAAGAGAAATCATACACATATCAAAGCTCAAAACCTTGGATTCAAATAGACCATCCTTCCATTTAAATGCTAGATACATAATTTCGAAGAACAACTATAAGATCTCAAAATATTACAAATATGACATATTCAGTAGTGTCAAGTGAACCAACTAATGTTAATAAGGCCATGAAATTAAAATTTTGAAATGAAGCCATGGACAAAGACTACAATGCCATCCTACAAAATGACACATGATAATTGTGAATAAACCAAAAGATAAAAAGATTATTGATTATAAGTGGCTATATAAAACAACGTACAATGAGAAAGGAGAAGTCAAAACACACAAAGCAAGACTCATGGTAAGAGGATTCAAAAAAATAAAATGAATTAACTATAAAAAAAATAGTTACAACAATGGTAAAATTTAAAACCATCAAGCTCATTCTCACCTTAGTAGCACATAAAGATCTAAAGTTTGAACAAATGGTATTAAGTCAACAATTCTAAATGAATATATTAAAGAAGAAATATACATCTACAACCTAAAGGTTATGTTATTAAAGAAAAACATTAAAAAATGTGCTAATTTAACAGTGTTCCATATGGACTAATGCGGGTACCAAAGGCATAGTTCTAGAGAATTAATGATTATATCACTAGAAATAAATATCATAATTATTTGTTTAAACCAAAAACATATTTCAAGAAGGAACAATATGAATTCATCATCATATCAATACATGTAGATGACAATATCTCTAATAAAAGGCTTGTAGAAGATTTCAAGAACAACATGAAAACTAAATTAGAAATGAAAGATATTGGAAAATTCAAATACTTCATAAAAATTGAAGTAAACTAGGATAATCATGGAATGAAGATTCATTAATCAAAATACATAAATTCCATCAATGAAAATTCAATCTAAATAATGATAGGTGAGTTAATAGTCCTTTTCTATATAGTTTAAAATTAATGAGGAAAGATAATACTCCTCTCATATATGCAATTATGTGTAGAACCATGATTGGATCACTTCAATTTCTCTACCATATCAAACTAGATTTAGAATATACAACATCATACTTATCAAGATTCATGCGAAAGCCAAGATAATATCACATGCAAGAAACTTGTGCATCTTGTCAAGTATGTAAGAGAAACTTGCAACTTTAGGATCTAATTTAGTAAAAGAGATAATAAGCTTTATTCATATTTAAATGTTGGTTAGGTAGGAAACAATGATGATAGATAGTCAACATTTGAAGCTATCATTGAGCATGATAAAAATCCAATATACTAGAAATAAAAAATAATCATCCATTAGCTTATCTAGTTATGAAAGAGAATTCATTCCAAGGTAGATGTTCTTCAACACATACTCTAGCGAAATAAATTACTTTCATAATTAGGATTTAGAGTGCATCTTCCTATAAATTTTTATTATGATAATACAAAAACAATTCAACTATCACAAGACTACATACATCACAAAAAATCCAAACACAGTGACATTAAATACAATTTCATTAAAAGAGAAGTTATCAAACCCATTCACATTAGTTTACAAGAATAAATTGTTTACTTCCTAAAAAAAAAATCTTGTCTCAAAAGATCAAGTGCCTCAATGAATCTATAGGAATTTAAAGCATGATAAATAAATGAGAAAGAGGAAATGAAAAATGAAGATGACCTTCCACTCTAAGCAGTAATTATTATCCTTTAAGAGTAGTAGACGATAAATTTTTTATGATATAATAGGAATTTATTTTAACAAAATATAGGAAATTTTTAGATTAATGAGTAGTTGTAAGATTATTTTGGCCCCAATACACACACACATATATATATATGTATGTAAAACTTTTAAGGGCTTTTCTTCATTGGGGCTCTATTGTATTATATTTAGTAAACATTGCCCTACTTACCACATATATATATCCAAGAAATATGTTAAAATTTTTTATCATGGAAGCATCAACATAATTTTAGTAATAATTTGACTATTTCATCATCAATTCATCAATTCATCAACATCATTCATTATTATTTACTCAATCTGAGAAGTTGAGTAGTCAGAATTAGGGATATTCATAATTTTGATCATATATTACTTTTCTCATGAAATGTTTTAGTGATTCAAAATTTTTCTACGAGTAGGTAAAACTTTATTTTAGTATCTATTACAATTTGGAAGAAATTAACTCTATAATTTATCAAATTTTTTAAATCATGAATTTTTACTAGAATGAATTACAATCAATGATTAGATTATTTCTTTCTTGTTAAAAAAACTTGACGTGATATTAGATCTATTTAGTTAAAATTTTAGCATCAAAAACATAACAACATTTAAGTTATAAACTCTCAAAATTGTGCTACCAGAATTGCTACAATCTTTTATAGATTGAAAAGAACATAATATAATGTTATCTTCTAGATATCTTTTATAGTACTTTCTTTTTCCAAATTATAGTGAAATTCCTAAGTTTTCAAAAAATATTAATTTTATTAGATGAGTTTTTGTGAATTCAAGGTAACCAAGCATTTCTTTTGCTCCTTGAAATTACTTAAATGAATTTTTCATCAATGTGTAGTAAAGAAAGGAATACATTGTCTTCCACTCATATCATGATGTATATCGGAAGTTGGAATATAACATCCATGATAGGCTGAGTTTTGACATTTTATCCTTTGAAACATAAGTAATCCATCTCATATTTTGAAGTGCTAAACATAGATAAGAGTGCTTAAGGATGTTTTGGGTAGGGTGATTTGGAGCTTGCTCCTTCTTTATGTCTTTATCTTATTTAGCCTGCTTTTATACATCCATTAGGATTTTGACTAGGTATTTTTAAGTGGAAAGCAATGAATTATATTCATTTATAGGTGAAGAAAATGGATGTGATGGTAGAATAATTACATAAGATAAGATAATGGAATGTAATATCCCCATTCCCAAATGATGTTGTTGCATAACAAAGATGGTGTCTCTACATAACTAATCTTGGATTATTGTAACAAGACCTAAAAGGGATAATTGTAATTAAGACTATAAAAGTCATGTTGGAATATTGGACATGTCTTTCAAGGTAACCTTTGGATATTTAAACTAAGGTATTTATACTTGGGCATTAGAGTTCGTATTAGCATGGAGTTGTGGAGCCAATGAAGGTGATTAATGGATGCTAAGTGAAGAAGCATAGGAAGGGGACTAGCCATTCCTTTTGGCCATAAATAGGTTAAAGCATGATGACAATGTTGGATCACCTCTAAGGGATAGATGTCAAAGGAACATAGCCCCAAGAAAATCTTAGAGCATGAACCAAATACATTATTCCACATCAATAAAATATCCTTTTTTTCTACATTTTTTCTATATTTTTTTTACATATAATGTCAAATGATACATAAATTTGACATTTTCCACATTATCTTGATATGCCTTATGTCTAATATAATGTATATTTGATGTTTTCCATGACATCTAGGAACAAGATGTTACATTTGGTATCAAAGATAAACACCACTCATGGGCCGACTCCAATATGATAATGAACCATGGAGCCATTATCTAGGGATAGTCACGAATCCATACCAAATTTTCCCTATGTTAAAGATGATTTATGTAAGCTAGAATATATTTTTTCATTGATTTTGGATCAAACATCTACAAGAGACATAAAAAACATTAACCAACAAAATTCTTTCATGGATATCATGGACTAGGAGAGATTTGATTATACCTCAACAAGGTAGATCAACTACAAAAAACATTGGTAAGAGAAGGATATAATGGTCCAAGGTAAGTCATGAATATACCAATCCAAGTAACTCTTATCCAACTTATATTATTTTTAGAATGTTAATTAATTAAGGTGATTATTAAGTCATCCTAGAATGCTAGTAACCATGGTCGAAGTTGATCTTACAAGTTAAAGAACTTAATATAGTCATAATATTATTTCATCCCTATGCAATAAATAAGGATTATTATCATGAGACTCATAGGGAAACTAGTATTTGGTGGGTAATGTTGTGATATATTACTTTGCTAACCATGACCTTTGTTCCTCACTAGGATATAATCATAATCTAAGAGAATAGGCTTACATCATACATGTTAAATTATAACAGTAAAAGTATTATATTAAATATCCAAGGATTGGTATATCATTTGAAATCAAATCCCAAGTCATCTAAGAAGTTTACATGTCACCCATACATCAACCTAGTAATGTTATTTTAATAAGTTATGGTACTTAGATGCTTTTAAATCCTAAGACCATGTCCAATGTGTAATACTTGTCAAGATATTGTAGTTCAAAATTTCTCCTTATGCATGTTAGAATAAAATAATAATAAAAAGTTAAAAAATTAATAGAACTTACGATTGAGCCTATGACCTCAAGGTTATTAGATCCACATCTTGATGCTTGTTAGTCTAGCCCCTAGGTCAAGTTCCCTAAAATTTAAAATTAATTTTTAAAAAATAAATAATAATAATAACTTAAAAAATATTTACAAAGGGCCATGAGGCCCTACAAGGGCCCATGCAACCCTACATAGTTATCACATAGCCCCATATAGGGCTATGTAGCCCTTAAAGGATCATGCAGCTTGATTAGGCTACATAGACCCATGCCACACTTTATCTTACCTTTTGCTATCCCATCCCACCACACTATGCCTTCATGTCCCACCGTGCCATCCAACCCTCTATTGCCTCACTATGTACTATTTAGTTTCCAACATGTGCTATCCTCGACACTTACTACTACATGTTGCTTACCACTACCTTTGCAAAAATCCTTACCTACCACTGTCTACTATGCCTTTTCACTACTATGTATCACATCATCTTGCCACTATCTTTTCTGTTCTCTTGCTGCCATCCCACTCCCTTCCATTACTATAATTTTCTTACCTTACTACTATGCATGCCTTGCCTAGTACATCCTATTCTTATGTATCCCTACAAATCCTAGTCCTTGCCATTTCCCATGTTTCTTGTTGTCCTACTTCCTTGTTGCACATGGTTTTTTCACATATTCCTACATTTCTATCACTACTATCATCATTGCTACTACCTTTTCCTTCACATGACTGAAAAATCCACCATAATTTTTGATAGTCCATGATGTTCATTAACACCACCATTACCAAGAAAACCTACCAGGAAACCATAGGCATTGAAAAAACCTCCTCTCCTTAATAGTTCTTAGTGGCTTAAAAACCTACCTTTTCTTGCATGATGTAGGCACTACTAGTGCCAAATGACCCTACCTCCTCTAGCATGCCATGGATGCTAATGATGCCAAAAAAGCTTGCCTCCTCTAGCATGCCATAAATAGTTTCAATGCTAGAAAAACTTGCCTCCTCCAACATGCCATGGACATTGTCAGTGCCACAAAAACTTTCTTCCTTTGGCATGCTACAAATACCACTAAAGCTATAAAAACTTGCCTCCTTTAGCAATCTTGGCCATCAAATTTTTCCAGTAGTTATGGACAATTTTCCAACAACTGATGAAAATTTTTAAAATCACCAAATACTAGAAAATTTGAAACTGATGTTTAGGCAAGAAAATTTTAAATATTAAAAATGTGGTCAAATATGATAATTAATTTAAATTAACATGTTAACAATAGTTGGATTAATAATTATGTAATTAAGTACACTTCTTTTGAAGCAGTGCTAGGATGGATGATCTCTTGGAAAGTCTCATTTTCCTTGCCTTATGTTTTGGAATCTAGAAGCCATAAATTTCGATTTTGAAACATTTTTCAGTGAACAAAGAGTCATTTCCTACAAACATAAATCTCTCAAATATAATGATGAATCTAGATCTACCCAATAGAGCTTCAAAAATTATTTTTTACTCCTTGCCCAACATGGTATCTCAAGACCCTAAAAGACTCATGTTAGCATAACTTAGGCATATGATGTTCATTTCTAACATATGAATAGTCATTTATAATATTTTCGGCTTTTGAAATCAATGGTAAGGTTAAGTTTATCATCCAAGTATTTGATAATTTGATGATATCTTAAACCATGCCTTAAGAGGTCATAAATCATATAACTAATTAATTCTAATAATCTTATTATTGGAACTAATAATTTAACCTCTTGGGCCATCTTGGGTCTTAGGATTAGATAATTACTATATGTAGATATATAGTATTGACTCACTAACCTCTATATATCATTAGTCACATTGCTAGAGTTAGAGTTTTAAAGGGGGTAGAAAGGTTATTAAGAGTCTAGGTAATCTAGTCAGTTCTTACCAATGTAAAAGTAGTTAGAGAATTAGTTGATGAACTTGAATGATCAAGAATATGTATACCAATTCAGCTTATAATAAAATCATGTATCAACAATAAAATTTCAAATCATAATCTTATTTTGACAAGGTATCTGATACCCATGAGGAAAAATAACTCAAAAGAGAATCCACAATGAAGAATGAAAGGCCTAGTTACTGAAAAACAACATTCACTATGTTCACCATGGGCATTGGATTGGTCTAAGTACTGATACAGATGCATCTTAGCAAAGTTATAAGATTTAAATGTTGATGTATTGTGTCTACAAGAAATTCTATCATGGTAATTCCATTATTTCCAAATTAATTGAGATGGATGATCAAGATGTGAAATCGAGCTCAAAAAGCCAACATGAAGAGCATGATGAGTTTGAGGTAGAGCATGAACCTGATAACTTTATAGGGAGCCTTTAATGATAGTAAAATCCCTAGATCATTGCACTTGCTTCAACCTTGCTTTCCTCTTCCATGGGATAGATATTCCAACCATTGTATCTAGTATATCCAATGATGTTTAGGCCAGATCCCATCATAGTTACTCATCAAACATAGTTCGTGTTCCAAATAACTTCCCTTTGCCCTTCCATGTCCTTTGCCATGAAGCCTCATTTAATACGGCCATCACTAGTGGTCTTCACCAATATGCATCATTTCTCTCTACTAATTGACCCTACAATGGATTCAAAAACTACCTAAGGGATACATGCATCATTTTTCTCCTTTATGCCTTAAGTGCCAACAAAAACATCATTTTCTTTTGTTATCCAATACATGACCACTATGACATAGTCTCTCCCTTCTATACTACAACCCATTGCAAGGCCACAAGCCTTTCAACCAACACCACAACCATTCGTACAAATACCACAACCTATGAAAATGTCCTAAGGACTAGATTAAGTGTTCCACATGATCTAGGACTTGATGGAAGAGTTACAGAAACTCAAGGCTTCCACAACCCAAAAATTCAAGATAATGGATTTCTACCAAGATGATTCAATTAGTCTTGCTATTCTTCCAATATCTCTTCCCTTGGGTATCCTCATTCACCAATTCATCAAATAAAAAAATGAGGGTAACCCGAATGTCCACATTATAACCTTCCACTCTAAGTGTCTATTGTTGCAAGTGTGCCTGCATATCATAATGTGAATTTTATACATGTCAATTATGAGGAAGACATTGAAATAGTATCATGCATTTCCAAGAGGATCCATAGCCTTATTGGAAGATCTAATTTCATAATTCGTTAACCATTTCAAATACAACTTGAAACCTAACACAACCCCTGACCAATTAATGAAGGTTAAACAAGGACTTGTTTTGCACTTGTAGAAATTCATACAAAGATGGAATTGTAGAAGTATGAAGTTCCAACCACTTCAGTGTTGGCCTAGATGTGACAATTCTAACCTTACAATAGCTATGTTGGCCATGATTAAGAAAATTTGAAGTTAAACCCCCCAATGCTGGGCATAGGTGCCTCCAACGTAGCAAAGGTCATACCCCCCACAAAATTGATGAAAATGCCAATTTTGGTGGTCCAAAAGGCCTTTTTGACCCCTCCAAGCTCAAATATAGACTTGTTAAGTCCTTTTTCACTTAAAAGGTAAGGCCATAAAAACTTATGAGGTATTTCTTGGATCCAAAAGATCAAGTATGTGAAATTGCATGTCATGGATTACAATTTTCACATTTTACATTAAAATTTGAGCCTCAAGTTTAATGGTAAACATTAAAAGTTACAACATGAGATTTCTTAATGGTGTTTAAGAAATGAGCTAGTAGGTAGCTAATGAAGGAATAAATGAAGCATGATAATATGGGAGAAATTTTAAAACCTCACTAATACACATAAGGTGAAGTACTACACCATAGAAGTTGGGTATGGATAGATTCCAAGAAGCATAAATGAAAATGTAGATAAAGCACTTCCAAATCCACTAAATTCTCTTAATTACACCCTCACTAGAATAAATCAAAGACACTCATTTAACCTTCCTAATGTAGAGCATAAAAAAGAGAAAGAGGTAGAGAAATAAAGAGGGATAGAGAAAAATAAAAAAGAGGGCAATAAAGAATAGGAGAAGTAGGTTAGGAACATTATCAATAAACCAAAATTTTGGTTTATATCATAGAAATTGGACATGAATAAATCCCTAGATCTGATCTCTTCCTTACCTCACTCATATTCAAATTTCACACTACACTTAATAATTCCTCACTACATTTGAAAAAAGATACTCGTTCTTCCTTACTAATGCTAAATATAGAGAGGAATAGAAATAGATGAGAAGAGGAGATGAGTGGAAGAAGAAAGAAATATAATAAAGACAATAAAAGTTATATTTTGTGAAAGTAGAAAATAAAAAATTATGGAGAAAAGAGGATATCAACCATACAGCTATCATGAGGATGGTGTTATTCCATAAAAATGGAGCATAGTTAAATCCTACATACTATATTTCCAAAAAGGATGCCATATAGATATTTTTGAACAAACCCCTTACTATTCCAATCAATAATACACTTAATCATACCCTCACATGAAGCAATGAGATATTGATTCACTCAAACACCTCACTAATTATGCTAAGAACACAATGTAAAATAGTATAGATAGTATAGGGAATTATGAAGAATATAGCTAATGAAATAGAAAAATATGATAGAGGGGATGTAAAAATGCAAAATAGTGCAATAAAAACATGATTTATAGCAAGCCTATTATCATGATGTAGTACATATTCCATTGTAGTAAATAGAAAACTACTCTTAAGAGAACACTCATTTGGTTTCAAATATACAATAGGTTCAATTCTGTAGCATGGATACTATAGTAGAACTCTAGATATCTTATGATAATAGGATCTATATAGTAATGTCTTTCCAAATTAGACAAAATGTAGACACCACTTTGTGGAGACTAAACCACTAGGAATGAGCATTGCCTATTGGGAGAGAACTTCATATCTTTGGATTTTATAAAATAAGAGAGCACTAGATCACCTTCATTAATCTCTATAACTTTAATTTATCTAGAATTATAGTGCTAAATATATTTTTTATTTTCATGCAACTAATGAAGAGTAGCTTGTTGATGTTCATTGAGAAGATTCCACTCAACACATGACATGATGTTGTTGTCTTGATCTACATACCAATCATGTAGAGAAACATGGAGAGGTGGAATATGAAGCTCAACTATTAAGATTTCCCCAAAACTATAGGTTATAAAGCAAGAAGTACTAGCAGTTCATATACAAAAGTTAGTATGATAGACCCAATTTGCATAATATAGTTGTATGTGTCAATTGTGTTGAGTTTTATTAACCATAGTATGGAGAAAGTGGATGAGAGCTTTATTGGTAGACTCAACCTAATGGTTAGACTAAGCGTAGTATGGTGATGAAAATAATTGAGTGATGTGATACATGGAAGAGATTCAGCTACCTTCCTCCTTTTGAATTGTGGTTTGTTGTTAGTTACAATTTGAAGAAGTACATCAAAGAGGGTTATTATATGGTTAGGGATGAAATAAAAGATGAAGTGGGGTTTAGTGAAACACAAAGAAATAGTCTATATCTACTTAGTAAAATATTCCATATTAATTAGTATGTATTATTGCATAGTAGATGAAGGAGGACTAATAGCACTAATAAGATCTAAACCTCATTTTTAAAAGGGCCACATGATCTAAGACATGTTAAGTTGCTATGAAGGAATCTAAATGAAAGAGTCATGTCTTTGACAAGTATCACATATTTTAACTATTTGATAAGCATCTTTAGCTAAGGTTGATCATCAATAGTCCAAAAACTAGGAAGTGTGAACCTATGTATGCACCAAAAACTTGTGTGTACCTAATCAAGGACTATCTTAGACTACACAAGACTAAGACAATGTAGAAGAATACTAATAGAAGAAACCTATTAAAGGATATTAGGATATACTAATAAAAATTATTAGCTACATTTATGTAAAACTTTCTTTTGAGCAGGTTTGAGATGACTAGAAGTTTTTCTAGTTGTAAGATAGTGATAATGATGACCATATTCCTCATTTTCATCTTCTATATTGATAGTACTTACCAATACATTAGGAGATTATGTGATAGGTTTCAAGAAAATTGATTAAATAATTTGATCTCACATCGTTGAAAGATTATCATGGATGACAAAGGTTGCCAATGCATTGACTAGCATATTTTCAAAACATGGAATATGACTCAAAGTATGAGTAGAGAAAAAAAAAATTTCTTAGCTATTTGTAAGTAAGAAACTAATTGAAGATCCTTGCAATCATAGTCATCCATTAATGTAATTTATGATGAGCTATGAGTCATCGTAAATAGTACTAGTTTTAACTTGATTTTGGAAAGCTAGTAAGAGACCTCCTATCAAACCCTCATATTCAACTACGTTGTTAGTACAATGGAAATAAATATTGTAGGCATGATAAAGAAATTTTTTGGTTAAAGAATAATGACATATGCTACACTAGATCTAAGCAAAGCATATGTTTCATCAATGCAAAAGACAACATTTAAATCCTTAATGTCAACATATAAGCTATGAATAATGATGATTGATTCAGAAGAACCGATGAGGTCAACTATTGCTTAATATTTGATTGATTATTGAGATAGAAAATAAATATTAAACACTATAAAAAAAGTTTTTCAATCAGGTAGATGATGATTTTAAGAAGGATTTATTAGCACTAACTTTAGAGGTGTTATCTTTGTAGATAAAAAAGACCAAGCATTAAGAAGATAATGCTTTCACTTTTTGAGAGTAAAGATAATACTTAGGTAGGATTTTTCAATTTCTAAGTATTTAGTCTCATAGTCTGAAAGAAATTAGATATGTACTATATAGAAATATCAACTCCATATTCTCATCTTCGAAAAAGCATGGTAGATATTGAATGGTTAGATTTGAAGGATGAAGAATAGGAAGACTAGTTAAGGGTCCTTTGATAAAATTAAAGGACTTTTGATATTCCTCATCCAAAATGAAAGAGATGGATTTACGAAGAAAATGGATTTAAAGAATAAAAATGGTTAATGAGTTAAGAAATGAATTTATGGTTTAATTAAAGACAACCTTGTAGAATATAAATATCTGGAATATATTTAGAAGGTGTGAGATCTAGAATATCATCTTAAGACATAAGATAATCCAACATATTATCTATGAGAACCCAAAAATGCATTTCTTGGGATTACTACATAGGTTAAACTTATTATAGTTATTACACCTAAAAGATTTGATCACTAGAAAACCAAAAATCCTAGCTGGGGAATAGTTTTAATCTTGAATTCCAAGGACCTCTAAGAAAGAGGATTCAAAGTGCCCTAGATGATCTAGTCAATCACCTAGGGACTTGAAGAATGTAAACAAGGATCAAAAAGATAAAATTGTATATTTGATTGAAAATATAAAATTAAACCTAAAATGAATTCTATACTATAAATGAACCAATAAAATTTATTAAAATAGTAAAATGATTAAATTATGAAGTTTAAAGGAGTATAAATAATGTGCCCAAATGCGCAAGAAGCTTTCTTGAATGGATATTGAAGCATTTTGACCCTAGCAGGATATGTTTTGTACTCAAACTCCATGATCCAGATACTTCCCAACTCTAATCGCTAAGAACTCCTTACTAGTTTTTACTTCAATCTATAGCTTTGGTTATCAATTGTTCAAGTGATGGTGCTTTATCCTTGTTGCAATGGTACTATGAAGAGAGTTTCTAGTGCCTATGTAGATGCCAATTTACTTTAAAAATCTTCAAAATTCCAAATAGGTTTAAATCTCTCAAGGTTATGAAGGTTGTGTGATTGCAAAAAAGGCTCAGAACCTAAATAATGTATTCAAGTGTGACTTTAATAAGCTTCAAGATTATTGATTTTAGGCTGCAAATTTATACCATGATTGTTTATAGATTGGTATTGTTTGTAGGTGTAGCATGCAATAAGTTTCAACATAGTTGTCCATTTGTGAAAAGTTTTGACACCCTAGGGCCATCAAAACCATACTAGATACTAAATATAGTAAATAAAATTTTGTTACTACATTAGCTTCATCACAACTATGCTAACCTTGAAGGGCTACATTGGCATTGTTGAAACTTGCTATCAAATATGGTGACTACACTAGGCATGTTGTAGCTGCTAGAAATTGTGATGACTACATTGACCATTGTTGGGAAAATGTAAAACCCAATAACTCAAACATTGGATGTGTGCAGCTCTAGCATAGTAAAGGTCATGACCACCACAAAACCCATGAAAATGCCAAATTTGGCAATCCCCAAGACATTTTCAACCTTCCCAAATCCAAATATAGACATGGCACTCTTTTCCCACTTATGAAGTGAGGTAATAACAATTTATAAGGCATTTTTCAACCTCAAAAAAGGTTAAAATTAAGCAATATTTTACCTCATAGGCTAAAAACCTTACATTTACAATGAAATCTTGCCTCAAGTTGAATTGTGAAGGTTTTAAGTTACAACATGAATTTTCATGATGGTGTTTCATTAGTCCCTCTTTGTTGATGTTTTGAGGATTAACCCAAGAGACATCAATAAAGAACACAAAGTGCCACCATAGGTCCATCACCAACATTTCCTCTTTGCATTTCATTTAGTAGCGTCGAAGCATACCGAAGAGTGCTTGTGATGATGAGATAAGGTTACAATGAGGTGATATAGATTGGAGGCTATACTTGGTCACAATGAAATGGCCATAGGGTTAACAATGAGTCCCAAACATTAACATCATGATTATAGTTATAGTGTTGAAATTTTGGCTAGACAATGTAATCCTTGTGCTTCATGCTTTACAGTGTAGGTCACTCAATAATGTTTTTTTGAGAAACCAAAATTTTTACTCCAAGGTTTTCTTTCATCATTAGGCTTATTCATTTGCATGTTTAGATCCATTGATCTATCTTTTGGTCTACATTGATCATTTCATTTTTTTGGTAATTCACTCCCCATTGTTTTTGTAAGGTGAAACCTTCATTAGGTTTCTTTGCCAAGATTGAGTTTGATACGGGTTTCTCATTGGATGAGATGCATTACATCCAATGTACTTGATGATGGAACATGATGAAGGAGATGTCAAACTACTATAATACATATGTGTCAAACATAGGTCAACATTGTTGTTCAATTTAAGGAAGGTTATAATCAAGCAGTAGGATTGGGTTCTAAGAGAGGTAATGGTAGGAATTATGAAGTAAGAACCCTTGTCACAATAAGAAAAGCTCACAAAATCTTACACATCAAGATCACATGGTGACTTACTGCTAAAATGAGTTGTACCTTCATGATGACTTTAGGCTTCATCCTGCAAGCATAACTCTAAGGGAACAAGAAAACAAGACAAATAAATTATGTTACTACAAAATCATGCATAAGGTTATATGAGAGAACTAGAAAATTAGGCCATCGTAGGTCATAATCATTACAACCAAAAGGGGTATCCTACATTACAAATGTTACATAATTTTACTATCCATTTATTGTGAAAAAAGAGATAAAGAAAAGAATGTTGGATCATTTGTTATTGGTCACTATGGTCATGGATGTTAATGTTGATACTTTCAAGGAAAATGTGTTAGATGTAATAAGGTTTAAGATATGAATTATTGACTAGGTTGGCCAACTCCTTCTCATCCATGTTTTCCACTCTAAAGGCTCCATTGTCATAGGCCTTGGTGATAAAGAAAGGCCCTTCCTAATTGGCTAAGAATTTGTCTACATGCTCATGAATAGCCTTGAGGACTGGGCCTCCCTCCTTGATCTTTTATTTTTCTAGGTCATGGTGATGCTATTGTTTCTACCTCTCTTGATATCACTCAATGTGAGCAAGCGTTTGTACTTGTTGCTCTTTCACTAAGTCTAGGTCCATGATATGCAACTTCTTATTCTATTCATCATTAATGAAGCTTAACAAGACTATTATCAATGATGGAACATGTAATTTATGAAGTAATATAGCTTCAAAATCATAAATTAGGCTATATGGAGTTAATCTAGTTACAATTCAAAAGGTGGTTTGATAAATCCAAAGTGCATGGACAAGTCACCCATGCCACTTACATTTGCTATTCTTTAGCTTGTTTTTAAGAAATTTTATAATACCTTTATTTCTAGCTTTAGCTTGTCCATTTCCTTGAGGTTAGTACTATAATGAAAATAAATTTTTAGTGCCTAGGTCTTAACAAATGACTTTCATTTTTTTGATACTCAACTATGGTCCTATAAGAACCCATATTTTAGTAAAGGTTGCAGAATTGTTGAGGTTGGTTAATAATATTAATATTAATTTTTTTATTTGCAATATAAATTTTTGTTATCATATGATAAATTTTTATTACTCATGTTTACTTATTTTTACCTTTATGAATGATTAATAAAATTTACCTATTACTGGTGTGTACTAATTAAGTGAATGAGTTGTGGTAGGTTCTCATGAAGGCTATGGCATGGGGATGGTATGCCTATGATGGCATGACATGTGAATTATCCATGTAATTCATAATTTTATTTCTAACATGTTTATTACTTAGATTAAAGGAAAGAAAGGTAGATGAGTTACATGGATCTTAGAGGTAGGTGAGAGAGGGTAGCTAGGTTACATGAGTTGTAGGTAGATGGAGTAGAGAAGAAGCCTTTAAGTACCACACACTCCATTAACCTAATGCATTCTTGGTCCCTTAGCTCTTGCATTGGAGGGATGTCAAGTTAGAGAAGTGTGAGGAACTTTTTGGTCTAGGGAGCACATGGGAAGAGTCAATTAATTGAAGCTAGCAACATTTCAGGTGAGCAATCTTAACCCCCTTTTTATGGTTGTTTTAGTTCACTAAGTTTTTCACAAATTGAGGTTGGGTTTTATTTTAATTGACGGAAAATATTTTAGATTTAGCAT
>MNCI01015788.1:17832-56879 GCA_015680685.1 Gnetum montanum | reverse complement strand
AATTTGTCTGAATTTACAAAGAAATCTATTATAGAGATTTATATATTAATAAACATTATCTATAACTTAGTTTCTATTGAAATTTTTATGAGGCTTCAACATGGATGTTATATTTCTAACTAAAGTAAAAGGAGTTAAGAATATCATCATTTGATAGAGTTATATGAGATTTCCTATTAGTCACTCATTCTATCTTTATGTTTTATTACATAAAATCTTGGATGGATATCTATTCCTATGAATTTTAAAGTATTCAAATATTTTTATTGAAATAAATTATGAATATATATTAAGGTTAAATCATTAATTAAGAGGAAATTAATAGGTATTTATGAGTTATGAAAGTTTTATTGTGGCTATTTAGTTTTCCTATTCTCATGTTTGAGATGTTGAATTCTAATGAAGTTGTTCGGAGATTTATATCATTTTCTAATTTTGATCCTTGGAATCACTATATCTCTTTTGAATTTGTTGTTGGATATTACCCATTTCAAATTTTTGAAGGGATATGAACGTTCATTGATTATGAATCTTTAGACATTTGGGACTATTATTTTCTTAAGTTTGATCTTGTGCTTGGGTGTTGAAATTTTGGAGAATTTGAATTTAGTGAATTGGATTTTATTGAAGTCTTAGACCATTGGATTTTTTGGGACATGAAAGATTGTTAATCTTGGAATTTTTTTAGAACATGTTATATTTTTGGATTTTGGATGACATGTTGGATTGATGGTCCTTTTGTTCTCTTATGTAAAAATGATGTTGATTCCCTCCACCATCAACATTGAATTTTCATCTTTTGATGATTGTGAGATGACTACATGATGCAATTATTTGATTGTTTGATGTGTGTTTGAATGATGGAGCTGGCACCACATATGTGTCCAGTTGAAGATGAGTCTTCCTACAGTTGATTTTTATGATTTTCCCCCATTATCAATGCACCAATGTGGCTTTCGTTAGAGACCCCATCCAATAGGAGAGGGTGATCCATGACTCATTGGTCTTGTTTGGTTTCTCTAGAATGCTAGAGGTGGGTATCCATAAGGACACCATAGCACCAATATATTTGAAAACCTTGGTGGGGATCCACAAGAACCACCTTGGTTTAAATCTTGGTGGGGAGCCATAAGGATCACATTGATTCATTAAGACTAATAATAAATACATGCACATGGTAATTTCATATTTTTTTGGAAACTTTAATTTAAAAATTTGAAATTATACATGGCAACTTGATATACATTAAAACTGAGTGTGGTGCATGCTAGCCTCCTTGTTTTCTTGGTTGATGGGTGGAGTGGATGGTCATTGGTTTTTGACCATTGTGATGGTCATTGGTTTTTGACCATTGTGATGGTCAAATCGATTGATCCCATTCTTGATGGATGTTTGTGATGGTTATGTGTTTAGATATTCTTTGCATTGATAAATGTATGACATTGGATTTTTAGCATGATTGTGATGGATGATATTGGATGATGTAGTGGTTGTATGTTTGGATATGCATTGGTTTTATTGTTTTTTACATTTCCATGCGCTAACTATCCTTGATTTGGCCAAAAGATGATGCCAAGGTTACTCACTCAACAATAGCTGATATTTTGTTTTGTGTATACGTATTTTAGGCTAGGAAGAACATGGAGTACATGTGGTACCTTGGAGATGTTCATAAAACATGATGAAATTATATGTTATTTAGAATTATGATTATTTTTTCATAAGTAGATGTATATTAATTTGATTCACATGCTTGGATTTTTATTGTAGAGTTGTATGGAGTATGAATGAAAACTTATCCTACCCCTTTGTAAATGTTTTGGATGAGATAATTATGGAATTTAAAATGTCGTTGATATAAGATTTCTTTTAGTGGATGCTTATAATTTAAATTACTTGTGTATATATTCATCTTAATATTAAAAGATATAACTTATTTTAATTATCTTGTCTTTTAATCTCTTCTTCCTCTTGGTCATGGCTTAACCATACTTCCTTTTTCTACATTATAATGAAATGATTTCATTTTTCATGACCAACATTTGGTATCCATTATTATCCCATGTAATTCTCCTCATCCTAAAGGTAGGAAGGAGGGTATTATCCATGACTATATTCATAGGTATACCAAAATGGGCTACTATGTTATTGACTATAAATCTATAGACCTATTGACACATTATCTTCTTAAGGGGAATAGCTTCAACCCACTTTGTAAAGTATTCAATTATAGTGATAATGAAGTTATGCCATGAAAAAGATTTAGGCATTATAGATCCAATAATGTCCAACCCCCATCATTAATATGGTGAAATTATCTAAGTAGTGTGTAACACAGTTGGTGACACATGTATTAGGTTTCTATGATGTTAACAAGTGTAACAAATTTTAGCCTTCTGCATGCAATTTTTTTCCATATAAGACTAGTAATAGCCTAGTTATGTAATTTAGTAGCCATGGCTCTAGGTCCTATATATCCTTCACATACATCCTCATGAAATTGCTCAATAACTATCCAAGCTTTGGTTTTCCCAAAGAATACTAACAATATGCCATCATAGGACTATTGGCATAATGTTTTATTGCCTACGATGACATATTAGTTTGACCTTTTACATATAGCATCCTTTTGAGAAGTGGTCAGGCCTTGTGAAGACTCACCATGAATTAAATAAAACTTGATATCATAGTAAAATTATTTTTAAGGAGCGATGTTGACAGAGGCTATAGAGTCATCTTCAATGCTCTATGTGATGGGGATAGCATAGTTCATAGTCCAAGAAGGTAACTTACTAAACACATCAAGCATCACACTTTGGGCTAAGGTTGTAATCGAATCAGCTAATGTGTTCTCAGTTTGGGGCACATGTTGGATACCAACATCTGTAAATTATTAGATCAATTTCTTTCCTAAGTCATAATAAGGTTTGGAATGTTTGGATTTGCATGCATGAATATCTATTACTTGGTTAATCATAAGTTATGATTCAACTTTGATCATTAGGTGTTTGAGTCCTTAGTCATAAGCCATCATAATTCCCCTAATCAATCCTTCATACTATGCAATATTATTGGTACATGTGAATTGAAAATGATAAGAAAAGGATTAGATTTCACCAGAAGGTGATGTTATGATGGTAGCAACACTAGTTCCATGGCTATTTGAAGCACCATCAAAGTGCATAATTGCCTCATAGTCCTTGAGTACCTTGCTAACAATGTTGATATGCTCATCAAGGAACTCGAGGCTAATGGTTATATGGTCTTCTACCAGTGAAATAGTAAGTTGTGTGACTATCACTTGGCCTTTCATTGATCTTGAGAGATGTAATGGAGGTCAAATTTTGTTGTTATGGCTTTCCTATGGGAGATATGACTGCTCCAGTAGGTATTGGTTGTTATGGCTCTATGTACATTTTCCTTGCAAATGATGTTAACCTAGCTCCTAAAGATGCATTCTTTCCATTCCTTCAATTAGAAGACTAAGGCTAGACAATAATTCTCCACTTCGATGTATCAAGTCTCATGGGTAATTAATGCATGACTTACATAGTATATAGGAAGCTCCACTCCATCATCTTGTTTCTAAAATAGTAGAGAGGCAATGGATGTGTCAATGATAGTAAGGTAGATGTAACAAGTTTTATCATTTATCGGTAGTTGTGCCAACTCTTACTTAAGGTTTTCAAATGCTTCTTGGCATTGAGACATCCTTTCATAGTAGACTTCTTTCTTAAGAAAGTGTTTCATGGATTGTAACTTCTCTATAAGCCTAGCAATGAACCTACAGATAAATTTTATTCTACCTTGTAGTTTCCTAAGTTCTTTAAGGTTAGTTGGTGCTACCAAGTTGGATATGGTCCTAACCTTTTTAGAATTGACACATATTCCTACTTTGTGTACTACAAAGCCAAGCATCGTACTAGTTCTAACACTAAATACACATTTCTTGGGCTTAAGCCTAAGCTCATATTTGAGACAATGTTTTAACACAAGGTTAAGATCATGCTTTTGGTTGTTAGCCATTTTGGATTTAATAGCTATGCCATTCACATAATCATTAAGTAGTCCTAACATGTAATCACTAAAGATATACATCATCACTTATTGGTAAGTGGCACCTACATTCTTAAGAACAAAGGGCATCATCATGTAACAAAATATTCCCCAAGGGGTTATGAAGGTTATGCATAGTTGGTACTTTGATTTAATCCTAAATTGGTTATATCCTGAGAACCCATCCGTAAAGGAAAATAGGGCATGCCTAGCCATAACATTGATAACTTGATCAATACCAGGGAAAGGGAAGTTACCCTTAATGGTTTCCTTATTTAGATCATGGAAATCGATACAATTACATATACTCCCATTTTTCTTAAGGACCACTACTATGTTCAAAACCCATCCTATGTAATCAATAGCTCTAATGAAACCAACTCAGCATAATTCTATGATTTCATCATGAACTACTAGGGATAAATTTGGTCTAATATTATGAACTCTTTACTTAAATAGCTTAATACTAATGTCAAGTATAATGTTATGTTGCATTATGTGTGGGTCAAGACCTAGCATATCTTCATATGATTAGGCATAGGCCATAATGTTTTCTTGGAGGACCTTGTTGATTTCTTGAGTGTGTCAAGATTCCAATGAGAAACTTAGTTTCAGTGTTTTCTCCTCACCACTGTGTCATGATAGGAATCTCAACTAAAGAGTCTTCTATAATATTGTCAGCCTCATGATCAAGGGTTTTAACTAGGTTTTTAGGCCACTCAATAGGTTTCTCTATTAAGTATATGTAGTTGATTCGACTCTCAGGCTCAAGATCTAGGTAATTAGGGTTGATGCATCGCTCAACATCATCATGAGGTCCACTTTAACTTAAAGGCATACTGAATTTCTCATAGGTGGCCATACTCCAATCCTACATATCAACTATAATCACATTAAGTGACACATGTGTGATAAGATGAGAAAATAATGTTAAAATAAGATAAAATACTTTAGTAATAATGCAAGAACAGTCCAAAACACATCACAACAATGATCAAATATGATTTAAACAAGGCTATCATAGGTCATGAAAGGTAGGTTAGATAAACAAGATGCAACAAAGGCCAAACAAGGTCAAACTAGAGCTAGATAATGATTGAATGAGGTTAAATGAATGCTAAATGATGATCAAACCCATTCAATGATGTTGAAGGAGGCTAAATAATGGTAATAAAAGGTCATAGGGCATTGAAAAAGATAGGTAAGATGCATTAAACACCACACAACATGAAGTAAGACCAAGTAGATACTAAATGGTAGTCAAATGAATAAACCCAAATGATGTTCTAATATGGCCAAAGGAAGATCTAATGATGGTCAAGTACCATCAAATGACATTGGAAAAGGCTAATACATGGTCAAAAAAGGCCATAGAAGATAGGTCAAGGTAGGTAGGGTAAGATAAAGGCTAACAGTCATGGAACAGAGGTCAAATGATGGCCAAGTAAAGTTAAATGGTGATGAAATGATGGTTGAACCCCATCAAATGTCATCCTTGATGGATGCGAAAGGTCACAATGATTTTTAATGATGTAAATTATTATTAGATTAAGTTTTTCAAGGTCAAATGATGCTAAATGATAAAAAAAATTTGGTGGAATAGGGCCAAATGATGATTCAATGACCAAAAATGAATCTAGTTGACATCAAAAGGCCAAACAATAAAGGTTAACTATGCATAACAAGGTCTAAATAGGTTGAAACACTATGGAGAAAAGCAAAAAAAGCTAGGATAGAAAACATGTAGAAAATATGGTCAATATTGATTAATCATAGTTAAAGTTTACTAGTTTTAAGCATTAGTGAGCCATAGTGATAGGTAAGTTTCGACACTTTGCATTATCATTTTAATGTTGCTTGAAGTAAAAAATGAAACCTTTTCTTGAGAGTATGCTAGGCCCAACTAGGACTACATTGGTCAACATAGTTGGGATAGGCCCCAACATAGTTAGCATCAATAGGCAACTCTCTAGCTTTTTAATGACCAATTTTGGGGTCCTAATGGTTTGTATGGATAGTGCAGTGCATTGGGTTTGGAGATTGGTGAACCTTGGCATTGTTTTGACCTCTGGAAGATGCAAATGATGTGAAAACTAGTGACTATGCTAGGAAAACACTAGCTAGTTTAGTCCTTATGTAGATGCATAGGAAAAGTAGGTTTCTGGGATGTCATAATTAAAATTGTTGTTCCATCAGCTTCCTAGTTCAACACAAGATCTTGCAAAGGCTAAACTAGCCATCTAAGGGTCAAAAAGGCAACTGCAAGTGGCATTTTAGCACCAAAACCCCATGAATACACTACCCAGCATAGTTGAAGGTGGTCTCAATGTAGTTGTATTAAAATCTTGACTTTCATGGTAAAAAAAAGGCCAAAATATAGCTAGCTTTAAGGTTTCACAACTCTAGGATTCTCGAATCAAGTTTTAGGCCATTTTGAGTTTTGTGGTGTTAATTCAATGATCCTATAGCAAGGACTATGCTATCTAGTGTAGTCCTAGCCTACCTCATCATAGTTAGCATGAATCTTCACTTTTAGTAATCTTTTTTGGTTAATCAATCTAGTTCTTGGAGTTATTGGTGTTCACAAATAGGGTTTAGACTCGAGATGGTAAGTTTTGATGGTTTTTTTAGTGTAGATGTGGTCATACACCCCTCACCTAGGCTAGCCAATTTATTCCCAATGTAGGTATGGTGTGTATGATAATTTTTAGTTATTTTTTACTTACTTTATAGGGTTTAGTGATCTTTAGAGACTTTGGCAAGGTTCTGCAGTTAGGATGATGCATTGGGAAGTCAATTTGATATGTTGGTAGCCTATTTTGGGTTTCTCATAGGAGTCCTACATTAGCCAACATAGTCCTAGGCTTCCCCAATGTATTTTGAAGTCTCAAGTATTTTTTTACTAACTTTGATTCTACTATTTGATAGTTTAAAGTCATCAAAAGTTTTGGGAAGGTGAGAAGGAAATGATATGTCAATATAAAGGTTTTTTATGGATTTTTATGGCCCATCCTCATCCAACTACACTGGGACTACACTAGCTGGTATAGTTGGATTCATAACTAGCATAGCTTGAAGATAGGAGTAGGGTTTATCTCTTTGTTCTTTTTTTTTTTTTTTTTTTTTTTTTTTGCTTATTCTACATTGCAGGCTTACTGGAGACTTTGGAGAGGTGTGGAGTTTATAGTGTATCATTCTAAAGGTCATTTTATGCCCTTGATTTTCATCCCTTACATAACTACACTAAAACTATGTTGGTTGGAATACTTAAGCCCATCTCAAGTGTAGTACCAAGGTTGGGGTAGTATTTGGCTTGTCTTCAATTAGCTGTTTGACATTTCAAGGCCACCAAACACACCATGAGGATGTAATGATCAGGAAATGTTAGTTTGAAGGTTACTTGGGGTATTTATTAGTTGTGTTCTTGTTAACTATGCTAGGACTATGCTAGCTAGCATAGTTGAGAATGGGATTCAGGATAGTTAGTGCAAGATGGATGATTTTGGTATTTTTTTTTAACAAGTTTTATGAGGTTTTAGAGCTACTGATGGCTCTAGCTATGTTTTGAGGCATGGTCTAGCTATTTTGAAGTAGATCATGATCCTACAGTGGTGGAAGAAATTATCTCTATTGGGACTATGCTAGCCAACATAGTCAAGCTCTTGGTTAGGGTAGTTGCCAAAAATAACCAATTATACTATGATTTTTGGCCTTTCTTAGTGTCCAATATCCTCCAATGTCAATATGTGATTACTAATTATGGACATAAGACCTTTTGGATTTGAATATTACATAGATGGATAGCTAAGAGGTATTTTTTGGTAGTGGTTAGGGTTTAGAATCCATTCCAAGGATTTTAGAGGCTTAAGCCCTATTGTATTTCTCATGAAGAAGCCTAAATGCAAGTGTATTAGGATTTTTATTAGCTTGTTAGAGATGTGCCTAGTGGGATCCATCTCAAACTTGAATTGTTAAACTAATTAATTTTCCACTAACCCAGTGTAGTTCCACTTTCTAATTGTGATCATAGAGTTATGTGGAACTTTTATGGGTGTTTTAGGAAACTAGGGTTTTTGTGATAAATGCGTAAGTTTGGGATATATTCCCACATTATAGTTTTGCAAAAATCACATTCATCACACCAACTTCAACCTTTAGCACATATCACTAGAGCTTTCATCCTCTTCTTGGCTTCAATTATAGGTATCTCCAACATAGCTCAACCATTCTACACCAAGGAGCAAGCATAGTTGCTAGAGGACTTCCTGAAGCTTGAAGATTTTGGTGTTTCCTAACTTGTTTGTTTAGAATATCAAAGATGAAAACTTCCATTAGCAATAATTGAGCCTTGGAGGAGGTTGATGTAGCTACAAGAGCACTCTCTAACCTAAAAAAACATTTGATTGTTAAAGGATCATCCTCAATGACCCTCAAGTACACCACTCTTGGACATTTCATAAGAAATGTTAGTGAAATCCTAGGTGTTTTTTCTTGTGTAGGCTTTTTCATTGACTAGAATTAAATTTTTTAACATTAATATGTTAGATCTAGCCCATGTTTATGATGTTTCAATGTTTCTTTAACTTTTGTATTGTCCTATGCCTAATTATAAATTTTATTCAAGTATTTTCTTTGCCTTTTCTGCAGTTTCCCCACTAAAAAGGAATGTTACTTTTAGATTTTTCTATGTGCAAAAGGCTTGGAATTTTTAGTTTTTATGGTTTTAGGATCACAATATTTAGTTTAGCAATCAAAATAGTGGTTGAACCACTATTTTCTATGAATTTTGAGTTATGGTAAATTTTCTGTGAATTTTCCTGTAAGCGAGCTGATAGGGGTTTTCAATTTTGCTATCTTTTCCATGTCATTTTCCAAATCTTTAATGCAAAAAAGGCTAAGGATTTTTGATTTTTTAAGTTCTTAGTTTTTTAGTTTATCATTTATTAGTTTAAAAAGTTGTGGAATCACTAAATTCTAATCTATGGTTAACTGTCTATGAATTTTTTTCATGGACTAGTGCACAGTGAGATATTTGGTTTTCATGGTTTTACTCATGTGAAAATGGACACCATTAATACTTGGAAGAATTTTTCAGCCAAAATCCAAGGTCTCTAGGGATTATAGAAGGTGTTAAGGAGGGTTTTGTAATGGTTTTAGGAATTCTGAAAATTTTCCATATTTTTTATTAGTGAATCGCTACTGCCATTTTCTAAAATTTCCAGTGTTTTGCAAATTTTTGATTAAATTTCATTATGGTCTTGGGTTATTATTAAATTATTTTTCTAGGAATAGTACTTTAGTGTAGATAAAAAAATGTTTATTGAATGTTTTCATACTTAGTCCCTAGACTCATAAAAAGGTTCTGGTTCTAAATTGTCATATTTATTCATATTTAAACTTGTCATGTATAGTTGCAATTTTGGTTATTACAACTACAAACCTCTTTGGCTATATAGGTATTTTTGGTGTGGTTCTTAAGTTATTATGATTATGTTCAAATATTTCTAAGGTTATTTACATGCTTTATTTTAGTTTTCAACCATCACTTAAATTTTTCCAAAATTCTTAACTAGCCCCCTAGAGTTTTTACTATAGCTAATTTGACTATTAACTAGGACTTCTAGTAAAAAATTTTCAAGATTCACTTTGGGATTTTGTGATTATTGTAGTAGGTACAAGCTATTTTTCCATGGATTTAATGTTTTAACATTAAAAAATTTATTATTTTTATCAATATATCACCATAAATCTAATACTAGTTGCTAGTAGGTCAGTTTTTATCAAGTTGTTATATGTAAATTGTTCATAATATTGGGTTATCGTCTTTTTGGTTAAGTGTTTAAGCCATGAATTGCGTAACTTAAATTAGCTGAAAATGTTGACAATGGGTCACATTGAATTTTTTTGTTTTTTTCTATTTGTGCATTTTTTTATTATGATTATTCATGGTTGTTGTCATTGTTGTTGTATCATGTAGGGCTCTTCTAAAATCCATCTTGGTGGTCATTGAGTTGGTGTGGCTCCTTTGCTACATCCATACACTGGGGTCCAACATCTCACCTATAGACATGGTCTTGGAACATGGCTCTTTATAGTTTCAACCAGGGATAAAGGAATTCTTTGCCTATCTCCTCCAAAATTTTAGTGTGATGGTGTGGTCATACTTGACTTTGGAGACAACATTAGTAATTGTGGAGACCTTACTATTGTGCTCTACATGTATGATCATCAAGTTCATTATTGATGATCCTAATTCCCATGTTGAGGATCAAAGACATGACAACAAGTATACTGGAGGAATTTGTAAGTTGTCTACGATTTGGAACATGCTTAAGTTCATCTAGTATAATGCTAATAACATGTTGCTTGTTAGTCACCATGTCAACACATTATTTCAGAACTCTCCTAGCACTATGCACTATTTAGAGGGGTAAGTGTAAGAGCTAGAAATTTTTTTTCTCTATTCTTTGGCTTAAAATTTAATTTATTTAGGCTATTCTTAAAATTTTTATTTTGATTTTTTTATGCTTATAGGTACAAGGTTGATGAACATGGGTTGATCAAGAGCTACCAACTCTTACCTTTAGCCTAAACAACATTGGATGCATTTACAAAAGGCCAAGTGATGAGGCTCACTGTGATGGAGCAACTTAAAGATTACTTTTATAGATACATGACACTCTATTCCAAAGCCTATTGTAGGTGCTTGGTAAATGGGATAACCTAAAGTTGGTGGGGAATCCGTAATTTTGGTTTGGATACATGTATCCCCATTTGTGTCCCCACACTAACTTCATCCAATAATAAAAGTAAGATTTTTTTCTTTATTAAATTCTTTTGTGATGTTATATCAACATTTTCATGATCACATTATTGTAGGTCATTTGGGTCTTAATTATTTAAAAGGTTTCATTCGTATGTCTATAAATTTGGTCTTAATTCGTTATACTTGTTGTATTTTTGGTTTTATGTATGGTATTCCTAGGCTTAATCTAATAGGTCATTTTGTTGTATTATATGGCTACCACTTCCTCCACTATCACATTAATCGCTTCAAGATGCTCCAAGGAGATTCCTATCCTTAAGTATGATGAGGTGGATTCAATGCAGTAGTGGTTGGCTACTTAGGTGCTTAGAGAGATCCAAGCAAACATCATTGATATAGGTTTGCCTAATCATTTCATGGCTTCTAGCCCAACCATCCCTACCCTAGAGATGGTGAATACTATCAACTCTTGTAACAAATGGATGAAGAAGTTCATCACCCAAGTGCATGGTGTGCCTATCATCCTAGTCATCAATAAGTCCACCTTCATTGACCTCCTTGTAGTTCCTTGCAAGGGCTTAAATGTTGTCTCCAATGTAGGGAAATAGATGGACCACCAAGAGGAAGTGGAAGAGTGGTTAGATACTTTCCATGCTCACAAGGAGTTATCTCTCAACAAATCCTAGGTTGTAGAGGCTAAAGGGGCATATCCCTTGTTCCACTCTTGGGCATTTACTAAGTTATTATCAAAGGAAAAGATCATGGCCATTGAATAAGCATGGACTATGAAGAAGATCCTTATCAAGGATGCTCAATTTAACTCAGCTACTCATTTGATTTTTGGGCTACATGGGAAGATCCTAAAACTTTGGAACAACCTCATGACAAAATGCCACATGCATTTTGCATTTTTCATGGCATATCTATGGAGATTTATAAAGTTCCTATTGGTGAGGAAGGATGGACAATGGGTAAGTCAAGATCCATCCCAACTCTCTAGGCCTTGGTTGAAACACCTTTTTCCCATCATAAAGGCTCAAAATCCACCAAAGGACATCAAGGAGTCATTGTCTATTACCACTAAGGGACTTAGTGATAGGCATTGTGCTTCCCCTAATAGCATAGTGATAGAACCTCAAGTTATGCATTGGAATGTTGAAAAGGTAAAGAAAATACATGCCAAAGCTAAAGGTGCGGGTAGAGAAAAACTAAAGAGGCCTATAGTTGGGGAAGCAACACTAGTACTTAAGCAACCTTCCAAAAAGAGGTTTTTTGTTAGAATCAACCAAGCATATAACATGGTTGCAAGCATGTTTTATTTTGTTTTATTTGTCAAATGTTTTCTATTTTATGCTTTTATGTTCTAATGTTATGTTGTTATTTTTTTTAGGAAAAATGTGCTAAGTTATTCTACATTTTATCTTTATTACTCTCTTAGGTAAACAATAAGAATTGGTGGCCCAAGCAGCAACAACGAAGGTGAAGCAAAAAGTACCTAGAGGAGGAGCTTTTACAATGACATGAGGATGAGGGGTTATCCAATGCCCTATTAGATGATTTTGGCACCATATTTAACCCCTCATAGCTAGGTGAACCCCTTGCTATCATTCTAAATGATACTTTAGATATATAGCCATTTTTTTTATATGTTTGGGTTTTGTTGTTTTATGTTTAATGTTGGTCTTAATTGTTATTTGATTTTTACATTTGCTATAGTTACCAAGCCTTAGCCTAATGCTTCAACCTCCACATTTCACATAAAACCATGCGAAACATCAAACAAATTCATGTTGTAACCTTTTTTGGCCATGTAACCCACACCCCATAAGACCTAAGGCTATAACTTCATTTTAAAATATAAATATTTCAACCCATGAGGTGCAATCTCCCATACCTTATACTTTTTGGGTTGATAAATGCTTCATAAGTGATCAAAACCTCATCACCCAAGAGAAAAGAGTCATATAATGCCAATATTTGGGATTCATGGGGGATTAAAAATGCCTTTTGGGATGCTAAAATTGGCATTTTGATGGATTTTATAAGGGGTATAAAATTTTCCATGTTGGAGATACATGTTGGGGGTTATAACCCATCTACACCTAGCATTACGAGGTGTAACTTCACCCATGCCTAGTGTGGGGAGTATAACTCTTACCCCCACTCCCCCAACCCCACATCGCAATGTTGCCTTAGCATGGCCCAAGAGCCCATTGTTGATTCAACATGATCCAAAATTTTAGCACTACACAAACTCCAACATTGATCCTGCATGCCAATGTTATTGTTGGAAGGCCTACCAAGGGTGGAAGAAGTCAATGATGGTGAAATTTCCATTTTAGTATTTTTAGTAAACAGAATAGCTTTGATGCTAGTGGGTATAATACTTACCATACATAGTAATCCTACTAGATTTAAACACCCACCACACCTGCACATAGCTAGAAATCTATAAGCAATTTGACAGAAATTTGTAGCAAATTTTATGGTTAAATGCATATAAACTCCAAACATGAAGACCATGAAAAGGTTCCACACATTCACATTTTAAGGCATATTTTGCATTCAAGAGCTATTATAGTCTTGCATACAAGTAGCTTCTTGAATTTCTAGCGTGAAACCTCCATAGCCATTGTTGCCTTCTTTTGAGATTGTGTGAATTTTGGGTACCAACATTGAGCATTTTGGGCTTTACCCCCAACATGACCCTTCTTGGTAGCAAAACCCCCTTAAAAATCTCACCCCTTTACATGACCAAGATTGTAGATATAGTGCAAAAAGCAGCAAATGTTCAAAAGCATTGGAAACTATAGAACCTCTAGATCATGAAGCTGTTTGTAGCAATTTCAATGGAATCTAAACCTCAAATGAAGTAAAACACTTGCTACTCTAGGTATAATTTGTATAGATCTCCATTAAAATAAAGCTTATAGTTCTTTTTGTGTGTAAGTTTTATTCATTTTTTTCATTTCAATGCATTTATTTTCATATATGTATTTGCATTTTTATTTCTACAATCTCATTTAATCCTCCTTGAGTCCTTTGATGATCTACTAGACAATCTAATACACATTGGATCCTATTTTTTGTAGAGGCCCTTGGGATATAGGGTTAAAATTATTTTGGTAAAATTTTTTGATTTTCTTTTGATCGATATTTTCAGTAGCTATAGTTTTTTTATGCTAGAAGGAAGGCCTCTACTCAAATTCTATGTTCAAAATTGTGACCAAATTGGCAACCTTACTTTAAATTTTCTAAAATATTTGAAATATTTTTCCTACAAATTTTTTTGACACCCTTTTTTCTACACAACCACTATTGAAACCCATTCTTCCCCTACCACCAAAGCCTAGAATGGAAGTTGTAGGTGTTTGGGTTTTCAAAACATTTTGTAGCAGTTGCTAGGAATTTGAAAGCTAGCGTTGGTTTCTTATCAAAACATTCACTCCTCTTGATACCAAAATTTTCTAGTGATTCCAATGTTGCTAATTTCACCACTCAAATCCTCATTTCCCCTTACTATGAAAATTTTCCAAAAAAACCAACATTAAGAACTTTCCAAAACTATCTATTCCAAAAGCCAATCTTTCCTTTTTATTTTTGCCAACAATCATGAACTCTCCCAAAGTGAAACCCTTCCCCAACCTTGCTAAGAAAAGGTTTAAGATTTTCCATCTTACCCCATTTCTTTCCCTTTATTACACTTAGCATGGATGCATCTAGGAAACCTACTGTGGTTAGGGTTTGATACCTATCTTTTTCCTTTCCTAATAAATAGGTATACCTCCCTTTAACAATCAATTACTATTGATAGCCTATAAATTTTTTTAGCTATTTTTACCTTTTTTATTTTTATTTTTTTTGAAAATTCCATTTTCTGCAATTTTTATTTTCCTTCATCAATTCACATTTTTTCAACCATTGTTAGCATCTTCACCATGTCATTTAGCTAGTCAACTATCCTAATTCACTAATAACAAGTCTAGTCACTAGGTCATAAGGATCTATGATTCTAAGAACCATACCATAGTTGAGTGCAAGTAGTCTTTGAGACTTAGGGGGTGAGTTTGTGAATTTTTAGTCATACATGAATATCATTACAACTTCATTTGTGTAAAGATTTAGGCTGGCATTGTGATTCCATGCATGAGAGCAAAAGCCAAGAGGGTGTATGAACTCATACATTACAAGGAAAAGGAATATATTCCTTCCCTATATGATCAAATACCCATCACCAAGACCTATGCACATGTTCTATCTCAATTAATTGAGATAGATGAGGGAGATGGAAAGGCTAGCTCTGATGAGCAGTAAGAGGAAGAGGATGAGTTCAGGGTGGAATCTAAACACAAGAACATCTTGGTTGGGCTTTTTAAACAAGTAATCCCTAAGGCTCCAACATCTATTTCCACCCCTCTTACCTCTTCTATGGGAAAAATTCCCTAGTCCTTCATCCCTTCTTACACAACCATGTTTGGGCCCATGCCAGTTATTGTAATCCAATAAACATAATCAATGCCACAACCCATATGTTTCCATCTCTCCATGTCATTTTCTACACAACCTCACTTAGTGCAACAATCATTGCTAGTGGGCACTACCACTAACCCTCTAACCACCCAAATGGGATCCACCATTGGACCCCAAGCAACCCAAGGGTCACATGCCCCCTTTGTTCCATTTGTGCCCCATATACCAACACAAACATATTTTTCTATGTTCGACCTACTAACCACCATGATGACATAATTTCTTTCCCCAGTGCCATAACTAATAGTGAGGTCACAAGCCTTCCAACAAACACTATAGCCCTTTGAGCAAATTCCACAACTAGTAAGGACACCCCAGGGCTTGGATTAAACCTTTAAAATGATCTAGAACTTGACCAAATAGTTAAAGAAGATCAATACCTCTACATATCAAACCATTAAAATCATGGAATTTTTTCAAAAAGATCCCATTAGTCTTATGGTCCCACCTTTGACACTTTCTCTTGGTATCCCCATCTCCTAGTTTACAAAGTAAAATGATAAAGGTAATCCCAACTCTCATCTTATAACCTTCCACTTGAAGTACTTGTTGTTATAAGCCTAGCTGCACATGATCGTGAGAATATTCCCTATGTTCCTTATAGGAAAAGAGCTTGATTGGTACCATTCCCTATTAAGAGAATCTATATCCTCTCTTTATGAGTTTATTGCACAATTCATTAACCACTTCAAGTATAACTTGAATCCCAACACTACCCTTGACCAGTTGATGAAGGTCAAGCAAGGACCTCTCAAATTGATTAGAAGTTCATCCAACAATGGAACTATTTGCTTAATGAGATACTAGAACCCATAGCTAAAACTCACCTTTTAGCTATATTCAATGAGATGATTAACAATTTCATCAAGTCCAAGCTATATTATCTTAACCTACTGTCATTGAGTAAAGCCTTCTCCCACACCAAAAACATATACGATGCTTTGGAGGCTAGCCACAACCCTATCTACATGCCATACAAGAACCAACACACATGAAGGGACAAGGAGAGGACTAAGAAAAATAATGTAGTGGTGGCAATGGTGGCAAAAGAAGCTAAGACAACCAATTAGGGGCTAAGAAATAATCAACCCAAGGCCCTTGCTAACAACCACAACAACCAACCCTCAACATCTATGGTCACTACATCAACTACCTCTAGACCCACATTTGAGTGGAAAGGAAACAAAATACACTATGTTGCCTTTGAAATCATTTAAGCTCTTAGAAAAATTATTGAAGAGTGGAAGGATCCAATATAAGACAATGGCCAAAAGTGCTCACAAAAAGCATGAGAGGCTATGTGAGATAGCCAAGGATCCCACTTGAGAAACTAAAGATGACCCTTAGGTACCTAAGTGTTTCAAGATCAACTAGTTTTATCACTATCATCAATTGCTTGGTCATCACACTGACTTCTACCTTGCATTGAAGGATGACCTACAAACGATGATAGATAGAGGCAAGTTGGTTATGGATGTTTTTAACCTTATCTAACCTCAAAACCAATCGATGTATGTACACAAAGACACATTGAATGCCAATAATAGGTCATACATCACATCAAAATTCAATGTTTTTGACAATCAAAGGCCTATGAGGGAACTATTTTTGATTTAGGTACCTACTTGTAACAAAAGGGACTCGTTAGCTTTCACTAGCTCAAGACTCCTTTTTGTTGTAAGGATACCATTGTTGATGCCTTCCAAAGAGCCCTTTGTCATTAGGGTGCCCTAGCTAGTTACAATTAAGTCCACCCCTATAACTAAACAATGGCCTTCCGTGGTGCCTAATGCCATAGCCTCTTCTTCACAAATAAAAAATAACAACCAAAAGATCTCAACCAAGTTGGGGAAGAAGCTTAAGAAAAAGCGTAACAAAAAAGATGATAAGTAGACTAAGGCATTGAAGGAAGTGGGTCCACCAAAGCCCACTCCTCTAAGATCTATACCATGATCTCCACAACCTAGGCTACTTCGATAGGTAAACCACAAGAGGAATTTATGAGCCAAGAAAAAGTGAAAGAGGAGAGACCACAACAACAATCCAAAAATGAGGTACATATTTTGGGGCACACGGAGGAAGTTAAGCACAATAGTGACAAGAAGTCCATGGCCAATAACCAAAACTTCCTAAATGCAATGGAATAGGTCAAGCAATCTCTAAAAAGGAAAAATACAACCTTGAGCCTATATGACCTAGTTATGACTTCTACTACACATTGTAAAGCACTAGTCAAGTTGTTTACCTTCATCTTCATTAGCAAGGAAATCCCTACTAACAAAGAATCCATTCATGTGATGATGATGCTTCTTCACCAAGGGAGATAAAGTCAACATTGCTAGTGTTCTATGATTGCAAAATCAAAGGTAGCTCCCAAAATGACAAAGTGACCAAGGCCCCTCTTTTCATTATGATACTGGCAGGATAATACAAGGTGCATTAATGCATGCAGATGATGGGGCTACCACAAATGTCATTCCGTGCACCATATTTGAAGATTTAGGTTTGATGGAACAAATACAATACACATCAAAATCAACCCTTAAGTTCTTTAATGAATCATAGGTTTTTGTTAAGGGGTCTATTTCCTTAGACTTTGTGGAAGTGGAGCAATTTCCCATAATCACTGGTTTCTTGGTGCTAGAGGAAACACTAGGATTCAATCTCATCTTGGAAAGACCTTGGTTGGCCAATTAAAAGTCGTATCTTCACTTATCCACCAAAAAATTCACCTACCTTAAGAGGGAGGTGAATTTATTATCCATGGTGATAATGTAGTTCTCCTCATGGTTAACAACATGGATATAGAAAAATGATTTGAAGTAGAGTTTCAGAAAGAAACTCCTAGTCACATAGTTAAAAAAGCTAAAAATAACAATGATGGGATTGAATACATGATATGGGAAGAGCTCCCCTTTAACATTGTTAGTGAATGGTATGGGAGTACAAGCTTGTACCAAATAGGCCTTAAACTTTTCCTAATCTCTCAAAGATTAGGAAGCATTTGCACAATTAATGTACACCCTTGATCCTTTCAGCCTACGCCCTTGTGACCTTGTAACTATATGTACCTATAGCCTGTTAGCTTAGATTTCATTTTACCTATTTATGTTACTTTGTTTGTCTTATATTAAACTTTATTTTGCATAGAGACTAGGAATTTATCCTTTATTTGCATTTTATTTAATAAACACTTTTGTTTCTTTATTTTTAGCACAATATAAACATGAAAATCACTTAAAAAATTTACAACCAGAAAATCCATAAAAATTTAAAAACATAAAACAGACAAAAATATATGTTTCCTTTCATCATAGGACCCACCATGGCCTAAAACTAGTTACAATGCATGGCCCTTCATGGCTTAAAACTAGGAATATCCATGGCCCACTATAGCCTTAAACTAGCAACATGACCTACCATGGCCTTAAACTAGTGAGCACCCTTTTGCATTTTTCTCATTTTAGCTTACAATTGTATTGTCTATTCATTTCAACATTTCATGACATTATAGCCTAGATAAACAGTGTAGCCATTTATAATTTTTACAACATTAAAACCATAAAGCCATGATAAAACCATAATTCAAGAATAATATAGCCAAAACTAAAATCAAAATTTTAAATTTAAAACATTTACAATATAAATAGCCATAGCCACACTATGTGGAAAAATGTTAAAATGTTCAAACAATAAATAATAAACATAAAACCATGTCTAAAACCAAAGTATTGGCTAACACTAGCCAACAACATCAACAACAAAGCAAACATTATGCAATCATCAACAAGGAAAACTAAAATGAGCAACTAAGGGATGCTAGGGGGCATTTGGAGGAGGCAGTGGTGGGTCATGCCCACCCTTGCCATTTTGGCCACAGATGTCTCCTAGTGCTTGAAACATAACAACATAAAGCCAATCAATAAATAACAACAAACCCATAACTTAAGAAAAAACTAGAAAAATAAATATTTTATCAAACCTATGGGGAATCAAGCTTTATGAACTCTAGGGAAAGATGTTGAAGACCAATCTCCAAACAATGGAGAATATGGTCTTCCATCATGTTGGCCCAATTAACATTCCCAAGATTAATGCCTATGAGGATGTTTGTCCTCCAAGCAAAAAAGAGAAACTACACATGGATGAACAAAGAAATGGCTTACACTAGGATTAAAAAGAATCAAAACTACTGAAGTAAGAATCATAACTCTAGTCTCCATCATAGTGTTAGGTTAAGGAAGGACTGGTTGATCTATCAAATCATACACACATGCATGTGTCTTAGCACTACCCTGGCCACTAGTAGGTTTGCCATCCTATTAATGACCTCCACCTCCTAATCTCTTTAGATTGTTAAAGCTCTTATGGCTCAACTACCCATAATTATCATAGTTGGGATAGTCCCTACAAACATGTCCAAATTTTCCACACATAAAGAAATAGGACCATAAGTGGTCCCATCACTTAATAGTTGCTACTGGGATCTCTATTGTTGTTGCTACTAGCTACCCAAACTAGGTCTTTGAGATTCCTTGGATCCATTAGACTTCCTAGAAGAGGTATGATCCCTCTTCTAATAATTATCACACCTTGTTGCCTCATCTAACTAATTGTGCTCTAGATCTAACATATGAACTTGCACATCTTCATACATTTGAAGATGTAGAGAACGAAAATTGTCTTTAATGGATGCACAAAGACCATGAACAAAATGGCATACTCTGAATTATTCATTTGAATATATATGTGGCACATACATGCTCAACTCTAAGAACTTATAATAGTACTCTATCATAGTTCAATTACCCAAGTAGAGATAGTAAAGCTCCTCACCCTTTTTCTCCTTGAACTCTCAAGAAATGTAATCAGCATTGAACTCATTGTAAAAATTACTCTAATAAACATCAAACTCTTCCCACTAAAAATCCTTCCCCTAAGTAGTCTACTAATGTCCAGTAATTCTACAAAACTAATGAGTCATCAAACTGGTTTGTTGTGTAGGGGTATAGCCCATCAACTTGAAGATCTTAAGGATTTGTTCAAATCATTCAATGGTAATAGTAGGATCCTTCTCACTGTGAAAGATAGGGAATTCTATCATATATAATTTCTCCATAAGCTCTCTATCCATTAGTTGACTACCCCTGCCACCAATCCTAAAAGCATCCTTTGTTGATAGTGAACTAGAGCTCTTCTCTATATGTTGATGAAGAAACTAAAACAAATAGTAGTTGATATCTTTTTAGCTAATCTTCTTCTCCTATGTAAGAGTAGAAACCAAAGAGATAAGTTTTACTTGGAAATATATTAATGGCTACTCTCTTTGATCAAGAATAGGATTAGGTATCAATACTAGGTTGTTAGGCCTAACTTCTACCCTTCTAGCATGATCACATCCACTTGTAGCACCTACCATCACTAGACATAGAAATGTAAAAGGGAAATTCATTAAAAATTTACTCTCTCATACTAGCTTATAGCATCCTCCTTCCTATAACTTAGGTTGGAGAGTATTAGGTCAAGTAAAACTCCTAACGAAATGATTATCCATGGAAAGGAACAAAAAATGACAATATCATAGTGAAAAGAAACAAAAAAACCTAGCATGAAACCATAACCCAAGGAAAATAAAAGAAACTAAATGGAAAAAGACACAAAGTGANGAAACTAAATGGAAAAATACACAAAGTGCATAAACATAAAATTACATTAAAACACACACACACACACACACACATGCAGAGAAAAATTTTAATATAATTCCAAAATTAAGTCTCCATATCATCAGTATAAAATGGCATGATATAAAGGGTTCAATCATACAAATAGGTATATATCCAAAAGCTAAGAAAAAGAGGGATACAATGTCTAGCATAAAATTTGAAACATCAAAAGCATAAAATAGCCAAAGCCTAAGCTAAACACATAATATCATCAAGATTGTATCATCATATCAAATCCTCTAAGAGCTCCCATCTTCTACCAACCAATTAACCTGGAAATAAAATGGGTTATCAATATAAAACTGAGAAACCTTGCAACATATCCAATCATCAAATCAACAAATATCGAGTGAGAAGGAGCATGGTTGACCTACAATATATATTAGCTCAAACAATTGAACAAGAATATAAACAAACAACCAAACATGCATCCAATAAGCATTACCAAAACCAAGATTTGTCCACTCCAATCATCACCACAAATAAGGACACTAGCATGCACTGCTCTTAGTGTCATATGTGTGTCATGTTGTCATTTTTACTTTCCATAAGCTAATATGCATCCATATCATAATCACATTACCAAGTTCTTGCATATATTATTAGCCTCAATGAACCTAAGGTGTCATCTAGGGCTTCACCTCTAAGGTTCCCAAACTTACCAACACTAGATATATCTCATCTAACATTCTAGAGGCACAACAAAAAATGATCAATAAGCCATGGAATCACATTTTTGCATAGGATGGGACCTCTCATGAAATCCATATTGATGCATTCCAATGAAAGTTAATCATAAAGTCCTCTTGAGGAAGCCCATCTCCACTAGCCATACAAACTTGATGCTAGCTCTATCATCCAAATAATCTGCAAATAACAACCATGGCATCTAAACTAATGGTGGAGGCCACAACATCCAAATAAAATATTTCATTGCACGATAAGATTTAATAGTATAAGAAATCCTTATAATGATACTAATGCAAGGAATTAATTAACACTAAAAAACCAAATCCAATTCCATGAAAATCCAGCATAATAAGGAACTAAATCTAACAACCAAAATATCTCATAGAGCTCAATCAAATTCCAAGATGCCAAAAAATTTCAAAGAGAGAAAATATTATTATAACCCCCAACAAACCAATAGTATTGTAATAATGAAATGATTGGAGTTAACAATAATCAAGAATCATATATGGATCAACAATACATAGCATAAGTGAATCGAATAATAAGATAGAATATTAAACTCCAAACCCAATGAGAAGATTATCAAGATTGAAAAGGTAGAAAGCTTGTATCAAGACTTGGAAATATCAATAAATGTTTAAGATGGAGATCCAAAAATATCAAGGGGAACATGACGACAATTTATCAAGATTCAAGCAAGTCACAATTATCCAAGCAAAAGAAAAATGATCAATAATTAAATATAAAAAAATTTAATATCAATCCAACAATTGAGAAATATTTGATAGGCTATGAAATGCTTAGTGACTAAGAAAATAAAGTTTCAAGCCACTGGGGGATCAAATTCCACAAAATCTAGGTTTTGGTAGAGCTTGGCTTATAGGAGAGACATCTTGAAAATCAAAAGACATCTTGGGTGACATGTCTCTAGTAGAGATGAGACCTTTGGGATGTCTAGGAGAAATCTAGAAAAAAAATGTCTCAAGTAATATGAGGTATTTCTAAGAAGACATCTCTAATGAAGATGAGATGTTGTGGACAATTTGATGTATATTTTGGTAACTTTTGAGGCTCTTTTGGTAAATTTTAGGTGATTCTTGCAAATTTAAGACATTTCTAGGATGATGTATTTAATTAGGATGAGATGTATAAGGAAAATATTAGACATCTTAGCTCAAATTGAAACATCTCAAGTAAGATGCCTTGATTGAGACTTAGACATCTTGGGTGGGATGTCTTGGTTATAGATGAGATGTCTTGCTAAAAGAATTAGCATGTAGGTGGAATGTCTCATAGAGGTCTAGGATGTCTTGAACAATAGGGAAAGACTAAGAAATAACTAGAAGAACTTCAAAATTATGAGAATGATAAGGAAATGGTAGGTAAGAGTTCAATATTCAAAGAATAAAAATCAACAAGGAGCAAGAGTAAACACAAGCATGATTTGGAAGCTTAAAGTTTCAAAATCATAGCTCTAGGTATCTCAATATGAAAGATTGAATCTATGAGAAAATTTACAATTGGAAACCATGAAATTTAGAAATAACCAAATGAAAGAATCCAAATACTAATACTAAGATTACAATATAAATGATTGGAAGATGAATTCAACAAAAACAATATGCAATAGATAAATCCTAATGAATATGATAAGATGGAAGTAGGAAAAATGAATCTCAACAAGACACCAAGTTGAATAAAAACCTCCAAGACTCCAAACTAATCATCATGGGAAAATAACCACATCTTAGTCTTCCAAATTTCAGATCACATCTGCATAGAAATCGTAGTATTTTTTTTAACATTCAATTACCATAACCAAGCTCATGAATAATAAAACCTAATCCCATAAAATGGTGAAAAAGATCTCACAAGACCCATACCTGAAATGACATAACAACGTTTCCAAAAATCCTAAATTCAACATACAAATCTACCGAAACATTATTTCAAGTGTTCAAAGCAAAACCTTTACCCCATAAATAACATAACATCCATACAAAAAACTAAACAATATTCATCCCATGAATGTGTGCCAAACCTCATAACCATAAATGGGGAAGAAGTTAAGATGACTCAGCTCTAAATTTGAATGATGAAAAACTATAATAGAAGAAAGAAATCTACTTCTAAGAAATCTGCATAACTAATTCACAATCCACCAACACCTTCATAGCTTCATTCTCCCATAGCACCTCTCCCAAATTAGCAAAGTATGTGGAAAGAATGATTCGTGGAATTTTTAATGGAGATTGACCAAGAAAAAAAATGGAACAAAAGAAAACACCAATTTTCCGAACCATCATAAAACTAAAAAGATAATACCAAAAAGCATATCTATCTCTAATGTAACTTCCTCTTCCACCCATGTAACTCTCACACATGTCAAAACAATCAAAGATAAAATACTATTAAAACCCATCATGCCAAAATAATATATTCAATCCTCCTCTCATAAGAAATAAAATAAAACTAATCTTACAAATACATACATAAACATACATGCATGCACATAAAATTATCAAACAACATAATCACTAGGGTTACAACATGCATTCTAGGAAAATAATTAAACAAACAATAAATCACATGTCATGTCATGCTCCCAACGAATCCTCGTGAGATCCTACTATACTCAAAAATAGGGTAGTGCACATCTAATAAATGGTAATAAAAATATAGAAATAATTAAATATTAAAATATAAATAAGAAAATACATGCATCACCATAAAACCTCTAGGAAAAATCATAAAAATATACTAAACTAAAACAAGCATAGATGACATACAAGTATAAGCATCACAAACTTTGCAAAGATCATACATGTCAAAGATGTCAAAAATAAGGGTTGTTATAGTAGGCTATCTTCACTTATTATGGCATGTCATCCTTACTGCTTCTATGTCTATCATACCCTTTAGTTGCATCATCCATAGGTAGGGAATCTACCCTACAAGAAGAAGACATTGTCCATTTGTAAGTGTGTCTTAAAATAAAATATTATTATTATTGGCAATAGATAGTTCATGTTTTACAAAAATAAATGATCTTTAGTTTTCAAAAACATTAGCATTAAAGTCCCTAAAACTGTTATTAATGATGAATGACAAAGTAACCCTACACTCAACCATATGAATCACAAGAATTCTTGCATAATCTAGTCAAATTTCATGAACTTAGGGAGGTGTTGGAACTTGAAATAAGTGAAACATAGGTACATCCAATGATTTATTAAAGTTTATAATTTTGTGCTACCTAGTAAAATTTTGTGAACTTCAGACTAGATGGATGTCTCAAATAATTAAATGATGTAATGTTGATCATTACCTTCTTGTCTTTCAAGGAAAAAAGAAAAATTCTTATGATATCTTAGTTTTTGGGGTAGATTTTCTACCTCTTAAAGTTGAAGCTCTTTGTCATTTTATTTCTTATACTCAAAATTTAAGTCACATAAAGGAAGCCAATTATGCTAAGGAAATAATGAATGTTACATATGAAAATGGATGGTTGCATGAAGGAGAATTATGGCTTTAGTCATGGAATATGGTAATGGAGGATCTTCCTTTAAATAGAAGTCCCTTCTAGAAGACTATAAAAGAAAAAGGCTTGGCTAAATTTTGGTTGAACATGTCTAGTAAAAAATTTTTTTACTTACATTCTATTAGAGGAGGTTTAATACCTATTATTCAAAAGAATATATTCTCAACTATTCTTATTCATTTAAGAAATCAAATTACTACAACAAGAACAAGCTCTCATCATCTTCTTCTTGAGTGGTTTGATCAATTTAGCAAGAAAAGTGCATATTTGCATATTGTGCAAACAAAGCATAAAGGATGAAAAATAGGTCTTTCTAATTTCTCCATCTTTAGCTCACATTTTAATGAGTTAGAATATTAATTGTAATATATTCTTATACTTATTTTCTTTCAAATTAATCATATCCAGTTGGGGTATCACATCAATGATGTTTTTAAGTTTCTTAGAATCTATGAGAATAAGTTAGCTCAGTGGTAATGGTCTTGGCCTTGTAACATTAGGTTACAAGTTCAATTATACTAGTAGAATTAAGGTATAAATTTAAAAGAAAATTTAGTAAATCTAAGGTGCAATTAAAAATTTCAATTTAAAATTCAAAAAATGTGTCAAGGCTAACTATCCAACAAATCCTTTATGATTTTTTGGACATAATAAAAATTTCTAACTTTCAGTTTTCAATAATATTTTATCATTGGTACTTAAAGATCTTTTACCATTCATTGATAAATGTTATATTGTTTGCTTATTTTATGTAATTTTTGTAAAGTTTACCAAAATCAAAGTTCTTGTTTTCCGAATTTGTTTCATTTTAGCTAATGTTGAAAAAGTTGCTTTCTCAAAAACGAAACTAACCTCTAGAGATCATGCTTAGATAGGATTGTTTTCAAAGTGGAATGCATTATTGCAGTTACATATACAAAAACTAAAAGGTTCTTTAAAAAGATATTAATGTTAAGAAGATAGCACTATTGTGGTGGTTGTGTACTTGTCTTTTGATTATATTGACCATTGTGGGATACTCTAACCCACTGCAAGGGTAGGATGAGCAAAGAGATGCAATACTAACCACAATTTTCATAGAGAAGGCATGGAGTACAAGAGGAAAAACCATAACTAATCCATATTAGTTATTTATACATCTAACCATCTCATGCCATGCCCATGTTAAAATGATGTCATGTATGTTTTTCATTCTCTCAAGTTTAGTTATATTTTAACTAGTGTTACTAATTTAACCTATGAAATATGAGGGACTAATGCCACATTTTCCACCAAGTTAAAAATGCCACAACAAAGAGAAGACACTAAAAGTTTTATACGAAGAGGTCTACTTGTTTTACAGTAGTATAGCACCACATTTTGCAACATTTCAAAAAAAAAACAACCATTAGAGTACTGAAAACTTTATTTTTTAACCTGAATACACTATAATGTAGTTCAGCATTATTGATTTCAGCTTCTTCTTGTAGCATTTCATTGCACAAATATATATGGCATTAATGGCACATGCACAAATCTTATATCCATAAATGGATGAACATTGGTAAATCATTTATAACAAAATGGAAACACTCTTATTTAACTATAACAACATTTTAGAAAATCCAATAACCATAAAAGCAATGGAAACTCTATCTCTCTTACCTAAAGTATAGTATAACTTGGTGGCTTAGAAAAACCCATAGCTCGCTACAAGTTTGAGTAAACATTTTAGAGAAACCTCATGTCATTGATGCACTATAATTAGTCTTAGTGCAATCCATTGAACTTCTTATTGCATTCATAACATTCTGATCTTATCTTGTGAAGTAGCAAAAATTTGGAACAAAATTCCTTTCACTTCTAGTAGAAAAGGAAGCTAAAGATTGGGGAAATTTTACTTTGATTTGTTATAGAATAATACTTTTAAAGCAATATCTCCATAAAGCAGCATGTGTTTTCTTCAATGAAATTATTGAAATCAAGAGTCATGATTTTTTGTTCTATATCATAATAAACTATAGGTTCAATAACACTTATTTATGTTTAAGTATACAAAATTCTATAAGAGACCTGACTGAAATTGATTTTTTTTAATAGATTCAAAGGATCTTCGTGTGCATATTTATTCATTTATTGTAAGATCTCACTCTCAATTTCAAAGGCAAATCTTTTGTTGAGCACATTTCATTTTAAATTTGACTTTGTATATCAGTAATTTGGGATCTAATTGGTTATTTTCTGTGTACTTCAATGATTTCAATGATAATATTTCATAAGGTATAGAACATGAGGTGAGTATGAATTAGTTGAACAACACTAGAATATTTTACCAAAATTGATTATTTGGAATGATTTTGGTATGGCTTATACTAGCTCTTAATGATTTGTTCTAACATGAGTAGCTTGCAAGGACATTAGATGCAATCATGGCCTATCAAGCATGGGTAAGCCTACTTGAGCAAGAGGCATGAGAGGAAATGATAATGTTTATTGCCATTTTCACTTGCATTAGAGGAGTTTTGAGCACTAATACAACTAACAAGAAATGAAGCAATAACACAATTTCATACTTTTCAAAAATGAAATTTTTTTTTCATATTAAATCTATTTAATCAAATTTTAATAACAAAAGTATTTTTAACCTAATTTATGTACTGAATCACTTTCACTTCCACATAAGCATGATTAATCCAACTTCAAAATTTGTCATTTACAAATTACCATTTCATGCATCTAACAATTCAATTTTATCAATAGAAGGCAAGTTTAATAATATGAACTCTAAGATATATTGATTTTTATTAAAATAAAAAAATTGTAACTTGTTTCTATTACATACAAATACAACCAATGTTCATTTCTAAAATAGCTATCTTGCAAGAACATTGGCATCTAAAGAAAAAGTGTAAGAATAGTAGAAATTCTTGCATAAACATATGAAGATACATGTAACAATTATGATTTCTACTATTCAATGTACTAATCATAACCAAAATGCTTACAAATGATAATTAATTATTCATCTTAAACATAATGCTCTATAAATAATTTGTTAAAGTTGTTAACATAGTAAATTAAAGGAATTGCAACAACATTGAATATGTCAAAGTTGTCAAAATAGCAAATTGGAGAGATTGCAACAACATTGAATTTTATTAAAGACATGAAAGTCACCTAAGGCTATCAAGTCATGTAAAAATATGATTCTAAGAAGAGAGAATTTTTCAAAAATAAAAAGATAAATTATTTTTATTATAAATGATACAAAAAATCTTATATGTTTTAGGTATTTAATTCTAAATAAATAAGAGTGGCCACGATGATGAGATCTCCCTGCATCCACCCCCCCGATAGCTCCTCTAGAAACAGTTCATGACTGATCCACATTGGATGTGGCTCTGGAAGGGCATTCTCCTGGAGAAAATCAAAATGTTTGGATGGCTGATCCTTCACCATGCCCTCCCCGTGCGGGCCTTATTGCAAACACATGGCCTGGCAATCAGTAACCATTGCGCACTATGTAATCAACACACAAAAACGTTACAGCACTTTGTGCATGAGTGCCACATGACAAGGCAATTCTGGCGTACGTCAAGTCTTCATTCCCTAGATTTCTCTGGCAACTCGCCAACGTTGGCAGTGCTCTAGATCCTATGGAGGGCCAAGAATGACTACATCTTTAAAGGGGTGGCCCTTCACCCTTGGGCCGTGCTATCTGGCAGGATCCAAAAACTCTGGTAGGAGATTACCATTGTAATGGATCCACATGTCCACCTCGAGCCACCTGTGACTACCCTCCAACGTTGCCCGGATCTTTGGCACTGGGTCTCATGCATGAGGTGGATGCAAATTTTGTCCAAAATGGTGGCTGACTCGGAGATGGACACCCATTCCTTCTACGCAAATTAGGGCAAGGAGGCTATTGTGTTCAAGGGGCGTCAGATCATTATCATAGTTGATTTGGTCGCAGCCATGATCGAAGTGCCCATCAAAGGCGCACACATCCCCCCGATAGTTGGTTCCCATGCGGTGACATTTGATTTCTTCCTGGGCCCCATCCCCAAGACGGCTAGCAGACACATCAGGGGGATGGCCCTCTCGCCCGACTGGAAGGTGATGACAAAGTTGGTCGAGCATTGTTTCATCCATTTCGGTTCGCACCATAAACTGAATGAGATGCACTTTAGGTTCCTTCAGTGCATGTGCGACAAAACCCCCATCAACCTTCCACTATTCCTCTGGGAGTCCCTGCAGAGACGTCGTCTCGGCAGACATCCTGGGGTGATTCAGGCCCTGTGGTTGGCCAGTACTCCCACCCTGTCGCTTCAACCAACGAACCATCCGGAGCCTAGGCAACAGCACAAGCAAAAGAGGCGAGTGTCTGGTGTGGGGGTTACTATGGCCGAACGTAGTGCCGTGGTCACCCCCATTGATGCTATCCAAGAATGGGACCCACTGAGACCAACCCTGGAGGAGGAGCCGCCAACGATAAAAGATGATACCTCTGGCAACATGGGGGGAAACACCGAACATCCCCTACTCAGTCACCAATCCAGAAACTACTTTGTATTGAAGGCATCCTCAAGGACCATATGATGGGCATTGGCCAGATAATTGAGGAAAATCGACGCCGCCTAGCGACTGGGCTAGGGCAACCAGGCCCTAGCACGCACCTCGTCAAAGAGAACCAACAGTCCAGACATAATTCTCCTGGCAGGTAGCTGGCTAGAAGGGGATGGCACCTCAGGGGGCATAATTTGTAATTAGTAATTCACGAATGTCCGCAAGATAACGGCTCAGGCGGGAAAGGTCGGCTACCTATGGGGATGCCCACGGCAGGGTGGGCCTTGGGAATTTCTGGGCGATTATTCTTGGCCGGTGTGGGGCCAGCAGCCTTGGCCTGGGTTGTACAGATGTATAGCTCCGTTTTTTGGAATATAAATAATTTCTAAATAAGAGTGGAATAAATTATTATTTCTCTTTAAAAGGTATTATAAGGTTTTATTAGACATTATTTCATAGCAATGACAAAATGGAGGGGTTCCATGATAGTGATAGTACATCATTTATTTCTTTTGATGACCCAATGTAAGAATAAAAAATCTAGCATTAGGAAAAGATAATGATGTAAATAACTTGTATGAAAAAATACTTAAATGGGGAGGACTATTGGTAAAGATTGACAGCTAGAAAAAGTTAAATTAACTATGTAAGTGGGGTTAGAAAAAATGGTGCATTAATAAAATAGTTATGCCTTTTAAAAAATTGATCTAAATAATTATAAGCTATTTGTAATAAATAATATATATAAAGCTTTTGGATACTATCTTTGAATCTATTCTTGGAAAATGGGCTTAAGAACATAAGATACATGCCATATTCCATGCATGATTTAGGTAGCAACATTATGTTCAAGATCATCTCATCACTTTAAAATATATTATTGGTAAAGCTAAAGGTCCACATGAGATAAAATTTATCTACTTTGTATATTTACCTAAGGCTTATGACTAAGTTATTTGAAGAAAGTTACAAAGGTGCTTGGAAACTTTCAAAGTTATTAGCACATTCTAATCCACCATCAAAAACTTTATAAAGAGGTATGAATTTCGTTTACAAATAGATAAAAAACAATTTTATTTAATAGTTTTGTTAGTTTAAAACAAGGATGTCCTATCTCTCCTATTTAATTTAGGCTTTTCATTGATGAATTTGAAGGCTGATGAATAAAATACCAATACAATTTGCAGTTACAACTAAAAATAGTCTTACAAGACTCTTACTTTATGTTGACGATGTTATCTTATTTTCAAATTCAATGGAAATATTGCAAAACATGTTTAATAATTTTGATGATTTTTATCAATATTTAAAAATAAAAGTTAATATCTAGAAAACTAAAATCGTGATTTGTAACACAGGTAACAATATATACACTATCATAATAAGCAATGAACATATATACAAAACCTCCTCTTATAAATATCTTTGTTTAAAAAGCTCCTACAATTACAAATGGGATGAGTGAATCTCTTAAAGAGTTAGAAGCGATATGAAATTCTTATTTTCTTTAAAAAATAAATGTAAGAAGAAATTTATTTTAGCTTAGAATATATGAAAGAAAGTTTATCATGTCATTCTTTAACTAATTATTCTTTAGAGGTGTGTTTTATAGGAGCTTCATCTATCAAATCAATAGTAGAAACATATGCAAGAAATTTAAAAACATTTTTTGGTTAATAAATTCAAAGTAAAGAGATAAACACAATATGATATTATACTTCTTAAAGCAAAGATGATACCCTTAGAAGTTTAAACTATTTGTTAGTTTATAACTTACAAGCATAATCTTTAAAAATTCACATTGGACAAACATATTCAAAAAAGTGATGATGAAAGCCAAGATAAAAAAAAGGCTTTATGAAAGAGTTCTATGTCTTCATAAATGGAATATTCTTAGTAATTTCTTTATTATAATCCTACATAAGATTGCAATTTGGTGAAACAAATTGTATTTCAACAACTTTAAGAAAATGTTCAAGGATTTTAAAACTATATTTTATTTAAATAGCATTAGAGGAGACCTTAATTCACATAGCAAACTATTTGCTATTCTCACGTATTTGTGATGTATAATTAGTACTCTAGGAATAGTATTTCATCATTTGAGAGTTGAAAGAAGTATATTACTCAAAATTTCTCTTCAAGAACATATGGTATTGTGCAAACAAATGGGATTAAAAATAAACACTACATTCTCCACCAATATTCTACATTTAAGCATATTATACATAAATGAATTATTATGGTTGGAAATCTAGCTGATTTGTTTCAAGAACACTTAGTAATTTTCTTACTAATATTTTTAAAACTCATATCATACCATATACATTTCTGTACATTAAACCCAAAGAGTTTAGGAACCTAACAAAAGTTTGTGTTTTAATTTTATAAAAAAGTTTTGGGAAGCATTAGGAAAAAAATATCTGGAAACGTTTAAGGAGGACGGCAGTTTATTGTACACGTGATACGCTGTCACTCTTGACTTCCTCACTAAACGTTAAAACAGAGACGGCCAAAAATTTACTTGTCTCTTAGAACCTATGCATCAAAAGAATCCGATTCTTGGAAGCGAGGAATCGAGGATTCGTGATTCTGAACGTGTTTGGGTACGGGTTCCTGCCCGGGTACGTGATATAGAAAATTTAAATATATTAGTTTTTTTAAAAAAATTAAATCTCATATATCATAAAAATACATTGTAAAATATAGAACAAGGACAATGTAAATCCAAAATATTGTTAATGCTTAAAAATTGCACAGAAGATTGTAATATCACCATTAAATTGAAGCAAGAAAATTTGCAAAGGTATGGAGGGCATTGAATCCATTTCCTTACTATCTGGCCAAACATATAATTTCTGCAACAACCAAAATGACAGCAATAAAATGAAGTCCTTTTATTACTCAATCCAATATTTCTAAAAATGAAATTGAAACCAAATTTATAAAAATTCAACTCTGCTAATACTTTTGTTCAATGACTACCTGAGTAGCACCCTAGGGACTACCTGTGAGTAGCTCCATAGGGCCAGGTTGAAGATGACCACATTATAAAAATACACAACTTAACTAAACTAGGCACAGATGATTGAAAACCTTTTAGACGCTGGAAAATGGGCAGTAGTCATGATGAAGGGGAAAGTAAAAACAAAGCACCATGAGCTTGCATATGGCCATTGTCCATGTGCTGCTTATTGCTTTATAAGCAAACAGATTTTTAAAAAAGTTGAACAACCATTCATCCGACATCATGTTCATGACTCATGACCCATGACTCATGACCCATGACGATGACCCTGTTTTGTTTTTTCTTTTTTCCAGCAGAGATATGAGAGAAAGAGCAAAAACCAGCAATGAACAATAAACACGCGTGAATGTGAGTCATGGGGAACCTTTGACGCTCCAAACGCCGGGCGAATCCATGCAAATGCAATGTTTTCCGTCCAAAACTTGATTTCCGTATGACCCATACTTGCCCCTTCGGCCTTTGGTTACCATAGTAGCCCTTTCCGGATTTCCGTGTGTTTGTTTATTTATTCGTACTCCCTTCTGTGTTCCGTCTCATGCCGATGCCATGAATCTTGCTTGCCACTTAACAATAAAATTTTCATGCCACTCAACAATAAAATGAAATTTTTGGTATGATTCAGAACAGGAGAAGATATGTAAGATTTTAATGCAAAATGCAGACATCGCAAGAACTAAAAAGGAAGCAAGGCAAGGCAACCATATCAATGTATATGTACAAATCCAAATAAAATTTCATTGGAAATTATGAAGTACGTACCCATTGCGAATTTAATGCGCTTCTGTACGCGCTCCCTCCCGAATCCGACGCGAACAGTTCGTCAAAATTTATCCGGAATCGCGAATCTCCGGCGCATAGCTTAGAACAAATACATGAAAGGCCAACTTGTACGGGTTCTTATTTTAACGTTTTATGCAACGTGTAGATGTAGCTATGGTAGATGTTTAGCTCGGTGGACAAAGCGCAAGGCTTTTACCCTAGATGTTAAACTGTTAAAGTATTCGTTTCCTTAAAATGACCTCGTTTATTAATTTTTTAGTTTAGTTTCTTCCACAAATAAAATGTGAAAAATGTATTTGCAATTAAAAATATAGAAAGTATATGATAAACAAGAAATTATGATTTTATTAGAAAGAGTCGAGGTATATGAAGAGCTTGGGATTTTAAGAAATTTATGGCGGTATGAAACTCCGGGCTTGTCACCATGCCCGCGGAAACGCACATGATATCAATTTTTGCTCTGGAAACATTTACGCCTCAGAAAAGGAGGGTACTGCCCATGTTTGTCACTTTGTCGCGGTTAAATGGTTAATAACCATGAATTTGGAAGCTTGTACGTCTTATTATGGCGATGGCGATGGAAGCTTGGCGCATCATATAGGGACAAGAATTGTCAATTACAACAGGTGTGGATAACAGGAATAAAGTCTAAGAGATTGCTGAATCCGAGGGATTAAATCAATAGATAAAAAGTGCTGCAAGATCACTCATCAACCAACCAACTATTGAAAGACTAAGACGAGCAAACGAGAGACAATGGGTATAGTCTGCTGAAAAACGCAGGCCAGGCAAAGTGGAAATTGGGGAACACTTGATAATTGATATGGCTCAAGGGAAGGCCTCGATAACGGTCTGTATAGCCGGCGGTGGCAGCCGAACAATATCGATGGTAGAGAAGCCGCCTGCAGACAGAAGCTCTGTCCACTGTGAGGCACTCCTCTCGCGCCCGCCAGGTGCGTGTGCCATCATCAGCAGATCTACTGTCAACGCTACTTTACCCTTCATCTTCGTATTCGTATCCACGCTTTTGAAACCGTTCTCGTCTGCGTCTGCGTCGTCAGGCAGCACAATATCCATAATGACGAGGCGGCCATAGGGAGGCAACACGGCCAAGCAGGCTTTCAGTATTTGCAGGCACTTTGAATCAGCCCAGTCGTGGAGCACGCCCTTGAGCACTATGCACTCCGCGCTTGGTATGCTCTTGAACATGTCCCCGCCCATGTGTTCTACACCTGGCCACACGACACATTAGAAAACAGTTGACTTGTGAGCTTTGTAAACATCTTTGGTATATCTGTAGTTTTGAAGATGTTATAACAGTTAGGAAGTTGCTTTCTTGTTTATCTCTCCATTCAAGTTTTATTCACTGTTATTGTGTTATTTCTGTACTGGTAATATTTATGAATAAGAATTTTTGCGCAACATGTAATTAGTTAACAAGTATATTACCATGCCTCATGCGTGGCAACTAGCAACCTCTTATCTAACCGCTTGAATGGTATTGTTAGCGTAACCCCAGTAGACTAATAACCTCAACGCACAACTAAGAATTAATAAACACGATGTTCCAAACCAAGGAACCATCCTACCTACCTACCTGGGTGTTTAGGTGCAGTGGCAATGACATGAGGCAGGTCGAAGTTGATGGCGGAGGAGATGTTGGGGTGTCGCTTCACGATGTGGGCAGCAAGGGTGCCGCTGCCACCGCCCACGTCCACCAGCGACGATACACTGCCAAACCCATCGTACGCCGACAGCAGAGACTGCGTTTGCAACGCCGAATAGGCGGCCATGGCGTCGTTGAACACGGCGTTGAAGCGGGCATTGACGGCATTGTATTGCCACACGTTGGCGCCGTGGGCGTACACGAAGGCCTCGCCACCGCCCACCACACAATCGTGGAAACGGTGCCACGGCGCCAGCGCCACCTCGTCGTTAACAAACAGAAATAAATCCGCCATGGACGCCGCTCCCGGCCTCTTCACCAGGCACTTGGCTGCCGCAGAAAGGCCGTACCGGAGTTCAGCTTTGTTGTTGTTGTTGTTGTGGGTAGTGAAGAAGGCCGCGGCAGCCAGAAAGTGCATCAGTCTGTGTAAGGCATCCACTCCCTCCGCGGGCGGTGATGTCGGCAGGTTCTCGGCGATTTCGGCGACCGACATGGGCGATCCACCGTTGCTGGCCATGATGTCGGGCAATTTCAGCAGCAGCGCGGCCTTCACGGCCAACGACTCCGCAAATGAGAACATTAGTTTCACCATCGCGGCCTGGCCCTGCTTCTCCTCATCTTCGTTGGTGAATAACGGCTTGCAGTCGGCCATGGAAGAGACTATGATTGTTATTACAGATATCTTCCTTCAATTTCAAGCTAGTTTCTTGCTCTACTAGCTTCACTGCAAATCCTGTGCGAAGTGGCCTGGGTTAAATGGTCTTGATTAGGGATTTCCGCTCATCAATTCCAGGTCACGTGACAGTTAGGTGTTGAATTTCACTTAGCACGAGGGCGAGTTTCGAAACTAAAAGGATCCACCAACCTTTGACCAATTGACTGCATAACCCATCTCGTAATTTAAACCAAGGACCTTGTCATCGCTATCACCTGGATTCCAATAGGGCTGGAAATTGACACCCTTATGCTTGTCAAGATTTTTGCGGTAAAAAATATTTAAAATTTTTAAACACCTGCATAGTGGTTATAACAGGTATAAGATTGGTTGCAGTATCATTGTTGTTATCATTTTATTATAGATTGAAAAATTGGATTGGATTGGTAAATTGGCAATCTTTTTTTATAAATAGGATTAGCAAAATTGAAACAAATGGGTGTAAAAAGCATCAATATTTACAAAAGAGAGCACTTATATGCACTCATGTTAGTAGAGCCATTTTCTATTTTTTTTTTCATCTAAGAGCTTAGTTAGAGTGGAAAATCAAATATAGAAATTTTAGTTTTTGGTTGGCATAAGACTTAGTAATATACAATATGTTAAACTTAAAAAATCAATAAAAATATAGCACTATTCATTACTCAAACTTTATCCTTTAGTCTTCAATTTTCATTCAAATTAATGGTAAATATTATTTTATTGTTTTGAAAAAATGAGACAAACATTACCATGCTTTTGCATAGAGATTTAAGTGAAATGACTTGAAACTATGAAAGCAATAATTGAATCAATTTTCAATCACCCTTACATGGTACCTTGACTTTTGTTAGTTACTTTTCAGTTCTGCTGCCTTGAACCTTTTTAAATCACTCTTTAATAAACTATACCTACTACCTTCACTTTTGTTACGTTTACTTTAGGATTGACATAAGATAGAGCAATCATTTAATTATTTTCTTGCTCAAACTCTAACCCTTAGCCTTTAGTTTTCATGCAAATTAATGGTAAATATTATTTTATTGATTTAAGAAAAATGAGACAAACATTACCATGCTTCTGCCCAAAGATTTAAATGAAACAACTTGAAACTATGAAATCAATAATTGAATCAATTTTCAACCACCCTTACATGCTACCTTGACTTTTGTTAATCACTTTTCATTCTTGCTACCTTAAACTTTTCTTAATCACTTTTCAATAAACTATACCTACTACCTTATAGTTATTTTTACTTTAGTAACTATACTTGCTACCTTCACTTTTGTTACTTTTACTTTAGGATTCACCTAGGATAGAACAGTCATTTAATCATGTTTGTATGTGTTAATCATTTGTCTATCTTTTTCATACTTTGCATGATAGCTTTCTTCTCCTCCAATATGTCATAAATAGAAAAACATTTTCTAGAAAGGAGCCTCTTTATTGTGTTCATTATGTACACCTTTATGTAATTATCTTTGTCATAAATAAAAAAACATTTTCTAGAAAGGAGCCTCTTTACTCTGTTCATTATGTAGACCTTTATGTAATTATCTTTGTCCAAACATTTCTCCCTCTTCCATCCTTTCAATAAAAATAAAGTTTCAAATTTCGCAAGGTGGGACCTTAAACGCAGCAATACGGGTTAATAAACCGTGCACCTCTCTAGGAGACCTGTGTACGGCGCTGGTGCCTTGTGAATTTTTTGTTAGACCCGTGTACGTGTCTGGTGCCTTGGGGGATTTTATATTAGTAGACCCTTGGGGAATCTTATATTAGTAGACCCGTGCACGTGTCTGATGCCTTGGAGAATGTTTTATAATGTTTTATTAGTAAACCCGTGTACGAGTCTGGTGCCTTGGGGAATTTTTTATTACATGGTTTTCTCAGGTCCGGGCGATGAAACCAAACCCGCGAGCGACGAAGTACCGTAAACACGTGCTAATGCACTGCATTATTTAAAATAATGATTATGATAATGGGCGATGAAAATCGAATAGGCGAGGCGCTTTACCACTACGGAAAATTCAGTAATGGTTTGATCGAAACTAATTATCTAAGCTGCATGAATGTGGCGCTTTGGCAAGCCGTGACCGCATTTGTTCACCAAGAATGGGCTGCAAACGAAATTTATTACGGCATTTCCGGAATTCAGGTGCCGTTAATCTAAGTTTTAGAATTAAGTTGTTAAATTAAACCACGCATGTATTCGATTACAATCATGAAAAAAACTCTGAAACAGCTATATCCCATTGTTGGATTTCAATTTCAAAAATTAAAAGCATATGTTACTCTAGCTTACTCGTTGGCTCACAAGTAACAAATAGATTGATCCCCCTAAACACGGTTTCCATCTTGAGAAACCTGCTGGCATTCAAAATGGTTAATACTTCTGTCGAAACATCGAATTTCATGCCCAAAATTAAGCTTTAACAGCCCATTTCTGCCAATCTTACCATTATAAAAAAATCAGATCAGGTTCAAATATAGATTCAGTGTCAAATGTAGATTCAGTGTTAAAAAGGTCGGTGAATTCTGATAAATTAATGTTAAAAAAACGTTACTCAGGAAATTAAAATTGATAACTTAGAAGATTGTTTATTTGCTTTATTAACTTTGTAAAAATATATGATTATGTGATTCACGAAAATTTATAATTAAACTTAAATAAATTAGGCATATGCACTATTGATGAGAACAAAAAAGTATGTGATTTTCGAAGATAAGTTTATACTCAAAGGAGCAATGAGAACAAAAAGTATAGGATTTTCTAGAATAAGTTTATGCTCATGGGAGCAATGACAACAAAAAGTATATGATATTCTAGGATAAGTTTATGCTTAGAGGATCATGGTAGTTTTAATCTAGTTAGGTGTGATCTAGCACCACATCTCAAAGCAACAAGGAATTGTGGTCTATGGTCCATAAGACTTTAGGTGAATATTTTAGTAATGAAGTTGGCCTATGAAGCTTGATACAAGTTTTATAAGAATTGGATTCATTGCATTATTTGGAAATA
>MNCI01015788.1:6144-16903 GCA_015680685.1 Gnetum montanum | reverse complement strand
AAAATTTAACCTATAATTTTATTAGGATTCTTTTATCACATAGAACACCACTAGCCTATCTCCATATGACCATCTTGTCTCAATCACATTTCTTATATCTTTATCAATATCATCATTTGATTAAAGCATTGATCCTATGTAGCAGAACTATTTTTAAATTTGATGCATTTTCATTCTTTGTCATCATTAGTTAGTGATGAGTAGCGAGGTACCCCTATGCCCAACCATATGAATCACAAAGCCCTTTAGGAAGTGAATCTAGCCTTAAGGTTAATTGTTGTCTTCCTAATTACACTTGTGACGTTCGTTGGTATGGTTAAGTGTAACTAAGGCTTTTGATTTTTATGATTTTTAAGTTTTATAGTTGGGTTATTGAATTGTTGATAAAAAAGGGATTTCATTGACTAATCTAAATTAACTAATTAACTAATCATTTAACTAATCCTAACATAAGTATTTGTTCCTACTTTCTGTACATGTCCTAAACCCACATATCTATTGCTGGGTGACCAAGCGCTATGCTACTGTGCATACCAAGCAATAATGCTACTGAGATTACCAAGTGAATACGTGTCACACTCGAAGCAATTATACTTATGTTTGTAATTTATTTCGCTTAAATGCTTCATTAATGTAGTAACTAGAAAATAATTAATAACAAATTAAAAAATTAAATACATAAATGAAATTTCTAATCTATCTAAAGTGCTACAAGGTTTCTTAGAAAGCTTGTCTTTATTGCTACACACACTACTGTGCTCAAATACAACAATGCTCAAATAAAGATTTGTACAATTAATGACTCCTGCTGTGGGCACTCAGAAGAAAAATTCTATCAAATATATTTATCAAAATTCTATCAAATAATATTGTTATGGTGAGACATAAAGAAAATATATTTATGATTTTATATTTTATAATTTTTATGGATTTTAGAATTGTGAAGAACAAAATAATAATAAACATAGATGCATTGCAATCCCTCTTGGAAATAGGTGCAATGCTTCTGTTGTAATCCTTTTTGGGGACAAGTGCAACAATATAGTTAAAATGCAATAAAAATGGCTCCTAGACACAACTTCAATGTTCCAACACCATGCCCTATAGTTATGACCTTCTTAAGCAAGGAGGAATTGTCGCAACTTAAGAAAATGAGAATTAAATAAATATTTTCTATGATTTTTAGTATTTTATGCTTTTTATTATTTTAATGTTTAAGGAATCAATAGTAAAATAAGGGAGAACTATAAGCTTTATTCATTGTGCAAGCACTCAACACCACAACAACCAAATGTTTTCAGGCTACATAAGCAAGGCAATACTATGAGAGAGTCTAGCCATACTTGTAAAAGCAATGACTCAAAACACACAGAATACAAGGAAGGAAATCAACTTACCTAATGGAGGAATAGCTCGTCACATAATACCAAATACCAAAAGCTATATAAAAACATTAAAAATGAGTTGTTAAGTATGAAAGCTCATTCCAAGTATTTATAGCTTTTGCATGTAAAAAAAGAAGGTTCATCAACACATAAACATTAACAGTGGTTTTCTTGACATAATCCACATTGATACTAGGCATACACAAGGAAAAGTTAAATAAACCAAGCTTGCTAGAGGGTGCATCAATGCCTCTATGTTGATGCAGGGTAGTCAATGCATCCTCCAACTCAAGGAAACCTATCAAAAGGATCCTAGGACATCTAAATGAGGCTAGAAGCATTCTAGAGAGCTTGGAATTAGCATATAATCTCAAATTATGACCTAGGGGGAAAGGGTGCATCTTAGAAGACCAAGAACCTCTACCCAATATGGTAGAGGATAAACATAGGATACATGAAATACTTCTTAGATCCAATACTTACAATTGAGATACAAAATTTCACTGAATGACTCATCATTCTCTTATGACTGAGTAAAGCCAATCCCATAGCTTTAACACCATGACACAAAATTAAGACTAGACACATGACATAATCAATGTGGAGGAGTATTATAACTATAAAACATATAAACCATGGATACAATACAATACAAGCCAACTCATTGATAAGTACCAAGGGGTGGTGGCTAAGAGAAGAAGCCCCTTAACATGCCTACTAGATATGGGAAGAAGCCTGAAGAGCTAGGTATGAACATGTGGAATCTTTTTAGCCATGCCTTACTATCCATTTTTCTTACTTGGAGCTATTTATTCTACTCACGCATTAGTCCCTACTCTTGTAAGAGTGTTTGACATCATTCCTTGGCTTTACCTTGGAATTGCTTATGACTCATCTTCACTTGTGAGAGCTTGTGCTAGGCCATATCCAACTTGAGATTTGCTTGATGAAGTTTCTCATCTCACTCCATGTGTAGTCAACTTGCAAAAGTCTAGACCATCAAAAGGTACCTCCTCTATTCTACCTACACATCCTCATTGACCTCCTTGAGTTTCCTCTTAAGAACTACAATAACTACTTTATGGTAAATGATGCACATTCTTTCTAATAGGTCCATCTTTTCTTGTAGTGTTGGCTCACTTATGGGCATTTGTTAGAGTTTCACATGCAATATGTCAAATTTTTCCTTCATCTTACACCTCTTCCTAGTTACCCATTCATTAAGTAGAGCTACAAATTTGTGTAATCAACATATCTTGATATTTCAAGTTTCCTAATCAATCAAATGAATCTTCGTAAGATCATTAGTTTCCCTAGTAGTCTTGTTTTCCAATTCTTACGACAAGTTATAGTGCTTTTTCTTTATACAAAGGTATTTATCCTAAAATTGTACCATGATCTAACTTTCATCATCTAATCTTTGTACTTGTTGGAAAAGGGAGAGCACATGTTTCTCTTTTTCTTAGCTCATCTTTTTCCATTCTTAGAACTGATGCTTCAACATCTTGATTTGTTGCTCCAACCCATATTTTATAAACATGTCTTTTTCATCAACTTGATGCACCTAAAATAATTTAGCCTAAAGGTGCTTGATCTATACCTCTAAAGTGATTGTGGAAAGTGCTGGTACTAATGATAAAATGTGTTCTAGTTGCTCATGCAACCATTGTACCTTAGGTTAGCTCCTTTGTAGCTTCCTTAGATAAAACATTCTATTAGCATTTGTAGTTTTCAGGTTGGCATGTACTCTAATAAGTTTATTGTTCACTATATTATCAATACTTTTTAATAAAAACGTGATGTCTAGATCTATCCTTTACTCTCCTTCTAACTAATGGATAGTCCCAAGTTGAGTAGTGGGTACTTGGAGGACTTCCACCACATGTTGGATGTTGTGTGTGTTGCACCTCAATTGATGTGAAGAGAAAACACTTCATGAAAGAACATGAGCTTATAACTAAATAGGGGCATCATAATGGAGCATGGGTGGATCATCTAATAAGGAAGAAGAAAAATAGAATAGATTCTCCCTTGTAGCCTCACCACATACAATGGATTCCATCATGTTTGAGAAATTTCTTTCAAGATCTTTCAAACCCTCAACATGAATTATGGTAGTTTGCTCCTCATCTTTAACATGCATAATCAGTTAAAAACTACCACTAGAAATAGGTTCATGACTTTGTATAATGCTAAAATTGGGAGGTCAAGAGATGGATCTACTAGGCTATTACACCTATGTATGTTGGGATGCTTGAGATATAGATGGTATTCTTATTTGGCACTAACAAAACTAGTTTGAAGGACATATACAAGATACCTACATAGAAGGCATCTCATCCATTGAATCCGGTATGGCTCCAATGAACTCTAAACATTGTCTTGGAACCACCACCATTATGTTCACCCAATCCATCATTCTCATAGTTTTGGAATACCTTTCCACATGATTGACTATTCTTGCTATCTCATAGAGTTTTTGAATTAACCTTGAAAGACATAGACCTCCCTCTTATCTTTGGCTACATCCTTGATCTTCTAAAAAAATGTCTTGTAAAGAAAATATAAAATGTTGATGGCATACTTTCTTCTCATCATTGTCATAACTTTTACACCTAGAGTAGAGATACCCATTGGTCCTTTGGTGAGCAAAAATTTATGTAAAATAATCATGTACATGAAATTATGAATTAAAGAAAGTTTGAAAATATTCAACTTTTCTTTTACATGTTAAAGACCTAAAGTAAGGTCTTTGACTGAAGTTTGTACTCAATCTTGTAGGTCCATGGACACTAGTTATTTGTTAGCTCATTTTAAAAACCTATGGTCCTAGAGATTGTCCAGATAGAGATAGGCATAGGAATCCCTCCAAAAAAAGTCATGACAACATTTTCAGCAAGGTTTTAGTAGAACTCTTCAACCTCATATTAGTATCATATGAAGGACTAGATGATGTACTCATAGAGGCTTATTTACTATAGTGACGCCTTGAGCCTAGGAGAATTGAGCTAAAGAAATTAATGATAGTTCCTTTCTTCATGAATTAATTACTACCAAACATCATGTGCATCCATACCTTCTTGAATATTATCAAAATCATCATCTCCATCTTCTACTACTCCATTTAACACTTATTTAGTTTCTTGCTTCTGCACATGTGCTGATGAGTCATCATTGGTTGGCTATATTAACGAGGCCCCATTGATACATTTTGATCTACATCGATGTTGCCTCATTGATGCAGTGTTTGCCCATCACCTATAAATACATGCCTAGCAACCACATTTATGGGGAAGTCTAGATTTTAGTAGTAGTGAAGCTCTTCCATTTTTTCCATTCAAAAGTTAGAATTTTTCCCTAAGTGCTGCAGCAGGAGTCATTGAGTGTACTGATCTTTATTCGAGCATTGTTGTACTTGAGCATGATAGTGTGTGCAGCAATAAACATGAGCTTTTTGATAAACCTTGCAACACTTTGGATAGATTAGCTCTTTTATTTATGCATTCAATGTTCTCAATTATTTGTTAATTATTCTCAATTATTTCGCAATTATTTTCTAGTAATTGAGTTAATGAGATTATTATGCTAGAAAGATTAAATACATAAGTACAATTGCTTCGAGCATAACACATATTCACTTGGTAATCCTAGCAACCTTATTGCTTGGTACACCCAATAGCATAGTGCTTGGTCACCTTGTAATGGATATGTGGGTTTAGGATGTGTACAAAAAATGGGAATAGATACTTATGTTAGGATTAGTTATATGGTCATTAATTAGTTAATTTAGATTCATTAATTAAATTCCTTTTACTTACACTTTAAGCACCTAGAATATAAAACACAAAATGATAAAAATTGAATGGCTCAGTTACACTTAACCATACCAATGTATATCACAAGTGTAATTGGGAGGACAACAATTGACCTTAAAGCTAGATTCACTTCCTAAAGAGCTAGTGCACTAGAAATAATGAAGTCCATAGAATTTGATTGAATCATGCATGAACACTTATGATTTGTATGGTTGGACATAGGGGTACCTTGTCGCTCACCTTTGGCATCATTGCCAGGGACTTTGTTTATGGAATGTGTGCTATTTAGGTCTAAGTGGATACCACTAATATCGTTATATGAACCTAAAAGTCAACAACATTCCCACTATACATAAATTATAAAAGCACATTGAAAATTTCATTTTATTTTACAAAATGTCTTCTTCTTCTCATAAGCATGATGATACTAAACCACTGGTGCCACAAGAATGCAAGGTGGTATACACTCATCCATATCAGTTTGTGCTGAATTTCACCTTCATCCTACATCAAGATGAACAAATGCGATGGCGTAATATGAAGGGAAATGTTGTTTTCCCCCTTGATAGACATGTGCTCAGAATGCTAATTAAAACCGTTAAGAAGTTGGGCATAGTAGATCTTCATGAAGAATACATTGTGGATAGATATGACACTTGAAATTGTCATCCCACTAAAACACAACATAGGCAAGACAAACACCAGGAGAGACTCCATGAAGCCACAAAGGGAAAACACTACACTAATGCCTTGTTCCAACTAGATCAAGAGGAAAATGAGAACCCTCCAATGGAATGTTCTCAACATGAAGATTCTCAACCCATTGATAATGATGGTGAGGGTGCGAACTTGACCCTACAATCAACTATTCATAAATCGAGTTCAAGGAAGAGTGATAGCCAAGGTAGGGACTTGGGAAAACATCACAATAACAAGCGATCTAATGATGGAGGTCGTAAAAAGCATGGTGGTGGTGGCAATCCACCTTCCTCTTCATCCTCTATATCTGATTTCTAACATTTATCTTCATCTGACGGTTCTCATAGAAGTCACCATCAAAACAACCATGATGAAGGTGATTGATGAAATAATAATGATCGTGAAGGCCACCAAAATCAAAGGGGTGGTTGAAACCATCATTGGCATTATCAATGCAGCGATAATGATGAGCCTTCACAAGCAACTCAAAGTATGCTTAACATTGTGGAGGTAGTAAGAATCCAACTAAGCATATAAACAATAGTCAAATCAAGTGCCTAGATATGAATAATATTCCAAGATTGAGGGGGTCTACAATTTTGATCTGCAAACACATTTGTAAGCTTTTCAAGATGCCTATGCTTTACAAAACATAAAGAATGAGTGGCAAAAACTCAAGCTTTTTCAAAGAACTAGAATCTATCTAAAAATGGAACACTCATTAAGGAAGCTGAAAGTTGGTACTGGTCCTTAGAACTAAAATCTATCTAAAAATGGAATACCATTTAAGAACTATTCAATGAAAAATACCAGATGTACTCTAGAGTGTCTAATCCAAGAAGGCAAATCCAAGTCTAGAAACAAGGAGCACATGAACCCTTGGATGTAGCCATAGGTTGATATTATTCACTCTTACATAGATGCCTTGGCCATGGTTACTCTCAAAGGAAAAAACTTTGCCACATCATAGATTGGCTCAGGGTAGAAACAAGAAGAACCCTTGTGGTGTATGCCCAAGGGAGGTCTTCTAAGATGAGAGCTCATCAGATCCAAAGGCTAATTGAGCTGGTAGCAAAAGAAGAAGTTGAACTATAGAAAAGGGAGAGTGCTAAATAGTACAATAGGGATCCATTCATCAACAAATGAGAGGTTCAATTTTGTGATGAGGAGGAGTCACCACTTGATAAAGTGATGAACAAAAAGACCTTGCCTATCCAAAAATCTATTTCTAACATTTTAGCTAAGGTTGACAAGTTATGGGACTCTTTGGATGAAAAGTTTCAAACCACTTTCAAAATTGCTAAAGAATATAAAGAGTAAAATAGTGATTGTAATCATAGACAACGAAAAGAAGCTGAACACACCTATCAAAGAGGTAAGGGCAAAGCTACTACAGTAGAGAAAGTTGTGGAGTCTAACTCTGATGATGAAATTGAATGTGACATTTGTCAATATGAACATCTAAAGGGGTGTTGCCTTGTGGTGTCACACTTACAATAATTTGAAGTGTACGTATTGAACCCCTACCTAACATGTAGGCAAGCTCCAAGATAGTTGTCTTACCCTCAAGGCAATCTAAGATAGTTCCACTAGCAACAACAAGCTTACTACCCAAGTGGAACTCCTCCACAACCTTATGAATAGTACCAATAGTGGTACTAGTCACAATCATGGGGAATTCCATTGCCAAGGTAGCAATACTCTTATAGGCAACTAGATCCATACAGGTACTATGTTTAGCAACCCATCTCCCCTAGAAGTTCAGCAAGTCATGCATCATTCCAGCATCACTATTACCATCTGGAATAACACCAAACACATACATCATCTACTTAAAGGGAAAGCCCATATTAGTATCCTTATCATCCTCCACATCCCTCTACACGTACACCTTCACCTTTAACTTAGTTACCTCCTAGTCCATCCATGCAAGGTGAAATTCCTTCACAGCTGCAGTAATGAAATGCTATAAGGGTTGTACACTCACAACCAATTTTTCAACCAAGTGGTCTAGATAATCAAGCAAGGAAATGACCTTTCTTATAGCCTAGCAGTCCTCTCTAACCCTCACAATCTACTTTGGCTAATCACCCTATATCTCCAGTACCCTCATCCTCTACATCAAATACCTTCAAGCACCCTTCAAACCAAGTGTTGCCTAGGATCCACACTGTGATGCTAACTCATACTATTTTTTATTGAATTAAGGTTTGAAAACTTCCTAAAAAAAGATCTAATCTAGGAAGTTGGCTCATCTTTCTATAGATTGCTAGACAAGAGCCATGCAAGGCTCTTATTGACTCTAGTTTCGAAGCTATCCTCATCTCCCATGCTATGTACAAAGCCTAGAACCTACCACCTCTTAAGAAGAGAAACATCTATTTAGAATTAGTAGATCATTCGATTATGATCCCTTTAGAATTAGTAGAGGACATTGTGACCATAGTTTGTGGATGGTCCTATCCTATTGATTTTCTAGTAATCAAGCTGGACAACTACAAAAGTAACTTTTCTATCATCATGGGAAGGGCTTGGTTAAGCACGGTTGATGTAGAAATGGGTATAAGGGACCTATCTCTCGATATATCTAAAGAGAATGAGTTAGGAAAAATTGAAAAGAAGCATATTTCATGCATTGCATATAGTGGCAACAGGTGCAATTGTGTGCAAAAAATTTGGTCAATCAAAAGCACATACATTAAGGCTTGTAATCAATGTGTGTAATAAATTAATATTCAATGGTGTTTATACACAACAACCACAAAGTAGAAGGGCACTTAGTGGCTGATAGTTGATTCAGATAGCAGCATAATATGCATGAAGCCAACTAAGAGTTTAAGTTGTGCATATGTAGAAGGCATGGATAACATTGAACAAGTTCATTCCCAACTCTCTAATGAAGATGAAGATAACTATTAGGGAGAGTTGGAGATCCTTGATTATTTCAAGTAGGAGATCTTAAAACTAAAAACTTTACCAATCGGAATGGAGTATGCATTTTTAAAGAATGTCAAACCAGTCATCACTAATACAAAACTTGCTCCTGAATAAAAATAAAAGTTGTTGAAAGTGGTGAATAAATGGCCAACAACCTTCACTTGGTCATATCTAGAGCTAACAGGAATCGATCCAAGGATATGCTAGCATCGCATCTACATTGATATAGCCATGAAGCCTAGAAGATAGCCACAAAGGTGGCTAAATTCCAAATTGAAGTAAATCATTAAGGAAGAAATAGAGCAACTCACGGTAGGGTTTATCTATCCAATCGTGTATAGTGAGTGGGTTAGTCCACTTGTAATTATACCAAAGAAGGATGGTAAATGGTCGGTTTGCATTGAATTTAGGTTATTAAACATGGAAACATTTAAGAATCACTTTCCTTTGCCATTTTTGGATCAAGTATTAGACACCATATCTAGGCATTGTTATTAAATTTTCTTAGATGGTTATAGTGGCTATAACCAAATCCAAATTATGCCAGAAGACCAAGCCAAGACAACATTCACGAGTCCCTGGGGGACTTTTGCATATTATAAGATGTCATTTGGCCTATGCAATACCCTTGCAACATTTCAATGCTTGGTCCTTAGTATGTTTCAATAAAAAAATCAATAGTGGTATTGAAGTTTTCATGGATGACTTCTCCACCTATGAAGCTACCTTTGAGTAAGCCTTAGGCTATCTTGAGCAAGTACTGAAGAGATATGTTGAGAAAAACCTATAGCTCAATTGGCAAAAGAGCCATCTCATGGTCTAAGAAGGCATTATGCTAGGGCACTGAATTTCACAAAAAGGGATTGAGGTAGACGTAGAAAAGATAAGGATCATCCAAGGAATAACATGCCAACCAAAGACCATTAAATATGTTTAGTTATTTCTTGGACATACTGGTTACTGCTGATGCTTTATTGAGAACTTCTTTAGGATTGCTAAGCTGTTGGTAGAGCTTACAAAGAAAGATGTAGCTTTCATTTGGACCAAGAAATTTGAAAATGCATTCCAACAATTAAAAGAGAAACTCATAAAAACACTAATCCTACGAGCACCAGATTAGTCCAAACCATTTCATATCATGACAAACACATCTAACTATGCTTTGTAAGTAGTCCTCACATAGATGGACAATAAGAAATGTCCATATTATATCCACTACATGAGTTTAAGCATTATGGGGGCACAATTAAATTACACCACCATGGAAAAAAAATTAATGGCAATGGTGTATGCACTAGAAAAGTTTAGGTATTATGTGCTAGGTTACAAAGTATTTGTACATACAAATCACAATGTAATTTGCTTCTTTATGAATAAGCCAATAGTAAGTCCTCATGTTATATGATGACTTGTGATCTTGCAAGAATTTAATATTACTATGGTAGATTGAAAAGGGATTGAGAATGTGATCGCTGACCATATTTCTCGCTTAAGATGGGATAACAAAGAGGAGGAGAGCCCATCCTCTAATCAATTTTTAGATGAACTCCTCTTTACTGGAGCAATAAATGAACACATGCCTAAAAAAGCAATATGGTATAATGGCATCTTCACATATCTTCTCACTCAAGAGATGCCACAAGACTTGGATTTTAGGAAAAAGCAACCATTTCTTCATCACGTCAAATACTTCATGGAAATCAATGGAGACCTTTACAAGGTGTGTGCTAATGGCTTGATCCATTGGTGTGTCCTTGATGAAGATCAACTATGTGTTCTCTAGGATGCTCATGAAGGACCTTATAGAGGCCACTATGTAAGGAGATTCATGGCCATAAAAATCCTAATGGTAGGGTACTATTAGCCCACAATCTTTAGGGATGTCCACTAGTTTATCAAGTCTTGTGAACATTGTCAACGTGA
>MNCI01015787.1:63147-91405 GCA_015680685.1 Gnetum montanum | reverse complement strand
CCAAACACTATTCGTTGCTAGGATTACCAAGCATAACGCACATGCCCAAAGTGGTTGTACTGAATGCACTTAACTATGGGAGAAGGGTTGAGAGAGATTTAATTAACTAATAAAGCATTAAATGATGAACAATAATTAAAGTCCTATTTAGCCTATTCCATGCACTACAAGGTTTATCCAACAGTTTGTCTTTATTGTTATACACAATTGTGCGTTCAGGTACAAAATTGCTCAAATAAATATCCGTTCACTTTGGACTTCCTATTGTGGGCACATGGAAATTATTCTATCTTTGGAGAGGTAAAACTGCCAGAGTTTCACTAAGGGTCTAGATCTAGATGGAGAAACAAGGGAGAGCTGCCTCTTATTTATAGATTTTGCGGCATGCTACGATATCATGGCGGATGCAATATCGCATCCCATCATACCCCCATGACTGAATAAAAACTCATCCTCGAGTTCCTTACAAAATATTGGGAAGGTATGGGATTATTGACTTGAATGGAACTAATGGTGAATGGGATGACATGTGAACGGATCATCATTACAGAACAAGACAAAACTGGTGTTCATGACAACAAGAGTGAACACCTTATACATTTGACATCAGGTTGTATTTGGTAGCTGAGAGAGAAGAGAGAAGAGAGAATAAGTCTATTGCTACCAACGCCAAGATTGCACCTTTTGTTGTCTATCCATAAGCGCGCCATCTATCTTGCTCCTTACATAGCTACTTCAACGCTGATCCATTCTAAGTGTTCCCTCTAGATCTAATTCATTGTTGCATGATTGCCATCTACACATGCAACATAGTCTTATATTAGCAAGGGTAAATGAATCATAATGCAATTGATACCTTGCTTCGGTGTAAGGTCCATTGGCTGAGTTGTGACATAGTTGATGCAGATCTGGGGATATACTAATGGGAACTACCAAAGGTGTAGGGGTTAGGAGAAAATTGAAAAAATTGGGTTCGGGCCCCCATGACTAAGAGCGAGCCTCTGGTAGCAATAGAATGGAGAAAGAAAAAGAACAAGAAAGATGGAGAAAAAGAGACAACTATAACATCAATGAAATGGATGTCAAGATGGAAATGAACAAAATAGAGTGGATTGCAAAAATGTTAAGAGAAAGAATTTAACTGGTGCACCAAATAGGAATGTCAGTGGGTCCTCCCCAAAGCAGGCTCATGCCCTTAATGCCCTAACAAACCCACAATCAAAGAGTCCGTAGGCTTTGGGAATGTCATTTGGAAAAAGAGTTAAAGTCTTAACCACAAGAATTTACCAACAAGAAAACAATGTGTCAAATAAAATATACACTAATGATACAACCAACAATGAGGTGACAATGGAGAGAAGGGTGGAGAGAAGAGAATGGAATAAAATCCCAAGGACAAGGTGGTGTACAACCCCTAGTGTATTTCATGGTTAATGTAACTTAGTAGATCCCATTCCAAGTTCAGCCTCAACAAACCACATCCAGTGACTTCGCATTAATGCATTTGGCCAATCCATCCACTTGAAGTAACAAGGATGCCTTACCAAAGAGCCACCACCATTCTGACGAAACGAAAGATGAGAAGGTAAGAAGCGAGAAGGGCCTTAGTTAGAGAGAACATGTTTATTTTAGTTCCATAACCAGTGCTTGTAGCCCAAATGATTATTTCTTCTAAGGGATGTGCTTTGAATTCTCACTATTTTTTTTTTGTTTTTTTTTTTGTGTTTATACATGAGAACCACACCATGCAAAGACTTTGTTAGTTTTATTAGCTCAACTTCCCGATAATGGAGCAATGTCAGAATGGTAAGAAAACTCAAAAAGAAAAAATCCAAGCACCCAAGAGAATGGCCAACACAAAAGCATCAAATCCCCTTGAAGTCACACCCCGTTCAGTCCTTGAGTCCTTCCTTAGTTTGAGAAATTCCTAGTCACCGATTCGTTATAGTTCTTATTATTGAGAAAGGGACTATACAGTTTCAAGCTAAGAGAGACCATAGAAATTTGTGGATGTATGGATGAAGTGGACTCATTGCCTGTCATATCAAAAGAACCATACCTTAGTATCAACATCATAACTTAAAGGTAAAAACCAAACATTAACAATCAATAGAAACAGTGCATGCCATCATTAGGAGCACTTATTAGGTGAAAAAATTAACAGAATGGATAAGACACACACAGACACATATAAATAAAAGAAAAATTATAAACGATGTTGTAAAAAAAAATAAGAAAAGTTAAAAGATTTTGTAAAACAAAAATGTGCAAAAAAAAATGTGTAAAACAAAAATGTGTAAAACAAAAACTTAAAAGAACTGAGGGCCTCAAATGATCAGCATAGGTGGCCATCTCCCCAATGACTAAATAAAAAGGGAGAGATCCAAAATAATGAGTGTTTATTTGAATTTCTTAAAAGTGTCCAACTTCTCCCAATTGATGTTTTCAGGTTAAGGGTTGGAAGTCGGCGATGCTCATATTCCAATGTATCTATGCTTTCATTGTGGGTGCAAGTTGTTCCCCCAGTTCATTCCATGCATGTTGGTGGGTTGCTCTCTTAATTAGCTGTCAACCACTGGGTGTTCTCTTGTCGTGTGGTTGCTACCTATAGGCACCTTTGTATATGAGTTTCTTGGGCACACCAGTTGCATGTAGAAGATGTTGAGCATTCCTCCATGTCATCATCCTCTGAGTCACGGTATGTGTTGCATGGAACTTTCTTCTTCTCGATCTTTCCATAAATGTTTTCCTTAGATATTTTCAAGGAAAGATCACGGATTCCTAGGCATGCGTCTATTGTACTTAGCCATGCCCTTCCCATTATTATCGAGAAGTTCCCTTTGTCATTATTTACATGGATCACTAGGAAATCGGTTGGGTATGACCAACCACACATGGTGGTAATGATGTCCTCCACCAATCCCAAGGGAATAGTGTTGGATTGGTTAGCCAGATCTAGTTGAATATTGCTCTTCTTGAGTGGAGGTAGATTCTAGGCTTTATACATTTCTCGTGAGATTAAGTTGACTCCAGAACCTGAATCAAGAAGAGCCTTATGAGGTCCATTCCCAGAAATTTGGAGATAAATTAGGGGGCTTCCAGGATCAGAGAATTTCTTGGGAAGGTGGCCCACCTTGATCTAGTTAGTAATAGTATGTGTTAACATAACCATATGCATTGAGCTCTGTTGTTGGTTTGAAGGGAGCTCTGAAGCCTTATTTGTTGGAGGAGCATGTACGGACTCAACTACTTATGGTTGTGAGAGCTTGTTTGGGCTTTTGGTTATGAAGAAAGGTCTTCTCTTTATGCAGTTTTCAGAACCAATAGTGGGTTGAAGTTTTACAACTCTCGTAGCATTACATTGCTACAGTTGAGTGGAGAGTTCCCCTTGCATTGTTAGAGCGAGTGGTAGTGGAACTACTGGTGTAAGAGTGGCGAATGGATTTGGAGGATGGTATGTATGTGGTATGTCTCCCAGAGGAGAAGGAGTCCAAAAATACTCCTGAACTTAGTAGTGATGTTGTGGGGTTGCGTGATCCATAGAGTCACTTGAAGAAACCAGTTGTTGACATAGTAGCCATATGGGTTTGGATGCCGGTAAGGGTATTGTTGTCTAGGCGGTGGCATCACCCATGACTGTGGGTGTTGCCATTGCTGATGTTGCCTGATAGGTTGTGGCGGAGTTCGACTTGGATAATATGTTAATGGTTGGTGGAACTACCTTAGGTTACCTTGAGGATAAGGTAACCTTTGGGGTGCTTACCTTCTGTTAAGTCTTGGGTTGAGCACATACACCCCGGACTCTTGCAGATGTGAGATTATTGGGCAACATCCCTTAGGATGGTCATATTGGTAGATCTCACATCCACTATCATTGTCCGTATCAGATTCCAAAGCCTCATCAATGATGGTCATTTTTCCCTTACCCTTATTACGTGCATGGTTTGAATCTCTCGGCTTTTTCTTATCATACTCACTACTTCATTCCTCCTTAAACTCCTCTATGATTTTCAAGATAGTTTCAATTTTACTATCTAAGGAGCTCCATATTTCATCTACCTTAGCCAACACTTCCATTGTTAATCTCTAGAATGACAAGGTTTTTCTATTCACCAACTCTTCAAGTGGTGACTCATCCTCCTCATCACAGAATCTCACTCCCCTCTTTTGGAGGAAAGGATCATGGTTGTACTCTTCCACACTTTCTCTTTTTCGTAGCTCCCCTTCTTCTTTAGCTACTTGCTCCAAAAATCGATGAATTTCATGGGACCTAAGTTCAGATAATCTCCCTTGGGAATATGTCCCAAGGGTTCTCCTGGTTTCATGTCTTAGCCCATCTACGAGGTGGCGGAGTTGATCCCGTTGTGCGTAACCATGGCCCGGGCAACAATGTAGCAATGCATAATATCGGCCCATGGTAGCATCCAAGGGTTCGTGATTACCCTGCTTCCATCCTTGGATCTATTTACGCAAGTTAGACACTTTGAAGCATGTTTGGTATTTATCATTAAAAAATTCTAGCATTGTACTCCACCTCCTAATGGTTTCCGACTCTAAAGACCGGTACCAACTTTCTGCTTCTTTTATGAGTGTCCTAGGGAACAACTTTAACTTTTGCCACTCATTTTCAATATTTTACAAGGCGTAGGAATCATGGAATGCCTGTAAGTAATTTTTTGGATCAGCATTGTATCCCCCCTCAAATTGTGGGATATTATTCATGTCTAGTCTCTTGATCTGACTATCTTTCTGGTGCCTTGTAGGTATTCTCACAGCCTCCATAATATCTAACATACTCCAGGTTGCTAGTAGGGGCTTGTCATGATCATCTCTCTCATGATGTCTATGATGCCTACGTGGTTCCCTACTTTCCCTTCTTTTCCTTGATTCTCTAGAATGCCCTCGTCCTCGCTCTCGACTCTCTCGTCGAGGGTTCTCATCTTGCTTATCCTTACCCTTACCCTCATGGTTGTGTTCTTCGTGACTGCGTCCTGATGTGGAAGGAGAGGGTGAATGATATGATGAAGGGGAAGAAGAATGGGAACCATCACCATGACAATGTTTCTTACCTTCTCTTCGGTGGCTACGGCCCCGATCGTGATGATGATCAAATTTCCCACCTTTGTCATATGTTTATGTTTCCTCATCGAACACTTGGTGTTCATGGGAATCAGAACCAGGGTTGTGAATCATAGAGTGTAGCTTCTGATACCCTACCTCCTCACTATCGTTAGGAGGGGGAACATCATTTTGTGGAGAACCTATTGAGATAGGTTCACCACCCTTAACTTCTCTTATGACAGGTGAAGCGTTGCGGGGTCCTTTGCCCTTCAATGATGTGTGATAACTCTCCTGCCACGAGTCCCTTAAACGTTGCGCTGTTGTGGAATGGTAATCCCTTGTGTCGTAGTCACATACAACATATTTAGCATATAGCTGCGTCATGTCTATCTATGCAAGAGCACGAAGGAGCATGTTAGGGACTGCTCGATCTGGGGGTAACACTATGTTACCTTGCAGGTCTCTCCAGCACAGTTGTTCATCCTGATGGAGGATAAAAGTAAAATTGGGTATATACTCATTGTGATGAGTATAGACTACCCAATGCTGTTGAGGAATTGGTGGTTCTGGGTTACGTATGTTAGACCACCAACTATCTCTTATGTGATCCCTAGGTGGTGAAGTGCTTTTATGAGAAGAAGAAGACATTGTTATTTTGTCGGTGTGCTATTGACCATTGTTTAAATTTTCTTCTGATTAATCCTAAGGGTTTGTTTAAGCTTCCCAACAATGTGGATGATTTCCTATGTTCTACTTAGCGCACAAACAACTTAGTCCCTGGAAACGGCGCCAATGATGAGTGGCGAGGTACCCCTACACTCAACCATATGAATACGAGCATCACACAAGCAATCTGATCAAACTCCGTAGACTAAGTACCTACACGCCTTATGGAACACCTAAGGTTAATCGTTTGTTGTCTTCCCAGACTTGTATTTGTCATGGTTGTATGGTTAAGTAAGTCTGAGGTATGTGATTTGTATATCTTTTATGTTTTATCTCCTATGCTAATGAGGTAAAGGGTGAAGAGACTAAGTAACTAACTTTAACTAACTAAGTTCTAATGCCTAGCATCAGTTTCCGTTCCCACTTACTGTTCACACCCTGAACCAATGCAACCTTCTAGGATTACCAAATGCTATTCGTTGCTGGGATTACGAAGCGTAACACACGTGCTCGAAGCAGTCATACTGAATGCACTTAACTATGGCAGAAGGGTTGAGAGAGATTTAATTAACTAATAAAGCATTAAATGATGAATAATAAATGACAATAATTAAATTCCTATTTAGCCTATTCCATGCACTGCAAGGTTTATCCAATAGTTTGTCTTTATTGTCATACACAATTGTGCGTTCAGATACAAAATTGCTTGAATAAAGATCTATTTACTTTGGAGCTCCTACTACGGGCACATGGAAATTATTCTATCTTTGGAGAGGTAAAACTACCAGAGTTTTGCTAAGGGTCTAGATCTAGATGGAGAAACAAGGGAGAGCCACCTCTTATTTATAGATTTGGCAGAGTTTGAAGGATTTTGATTTAAGTCACTATTTCATTGATACTCATCATATTTAGATCTCTTAAGGTGATAATGTTTTCCATAGTGTTCTCAAATCTAAGATTTGTGAAGAGAGCTCGAATAATTTTTGGTACCTTCTATAGGTTGAAATACCCACAACCATATTCATCTATTCTTTTAATGCTAATATACATTCTTAAGAAGAATGTTTCTCTGTCTTCATTTGGTTTTATCTCCAATGAATCAAACTTTAGTTTATATAATAACTATCATATTTATCTATTTTCAAGACTTCCTTTATATTCTAGTTAAAGAGAGTCATACATGTCCTTAGTACATTGATGGAGAGTGATTTTGGAGGAAATGATCTTTGATATGTTGTTAAGGATGAAGGTAGAGGTTAAATTGGTTTTTTTTTTTCCTTTTTATTTTCATACTCTTTCATGTCAGTTTTGTTAAGGTTTTCAATGTCATGAATGGCTATAAAACCTATCATAATGATTTCTTAGCATTCATTAATCTCCACAAGTTCTTACATTAATTTGGTCTAGAGATTGAACTCTTGAAATCTGTTGAAGATTATGGAACACTTGGGTATATTTTTTGAATTCATTTCGATTAAGCAGAAGATGATCTAGCTCTAATACCAATTCTATTGGAATGATGGATGATATATTTCAAACTAATTTCTTCTAAGTTTGTCAAAATTCTTTATTTGTGTGAACCATGACTTGACCATGAGTTATGGTATTATAACATGAGTTTTGGTAATGGTAAATATAAAGAAAAATAAATTTCTAAGGATGTCATGACCTTACCATGAATTGTGATCACTATCCCATGACCTCACCATGGGTCATGGTAACTTTAAGATGTGAAAACATTTACCACAAGTAAATCATAAGTCATGGTCACTATGCCATGGGAGCCCCACAAGTTATGGTGAATTTTCCTTATTTGGATCCTTAACCAGAAGGCAACCATGAGTTGTGGTTGATACTTCTAATGAATCACAAGACAACCATGAGTCATGGTTGTCAACCATGAGTCATGGTTGTCAACCATGAGCTAACCATGTGTGCACCATGAGTTATGGTCAAATAAAAAATTACGTGTATGAAACCACAAGTCATGGTGAACTCATGGTCTAAAATTTGCAATACCACGATTAGACCACAAGTCATGGTACAATTGATTTTGGAATATATTTTGAGATTAAAAAGTTGAATTTTGATAAACTTTGTGTTTGTAAATTCACCTTAAAATGTTCTACAACCTTAAATGAAAATATTAGAGTTTCTTCTTAAAGAAAAGTGGCTAATGGAATCAAACTAGGTGATGACTTTTAAACTTTTGAACTAGAAGTCCTTGTTGATAATAATTTAAAATAACTTAAATTTAAAATGCAAAAATTACGAATGCCAATGATAATGACTTGTTGAAAATTATTAATGAACTATTCATGGAATGATGGAATTTTTGGATGATGTAATTGATGAGAGATGAAATTATTATAATAATCAAGTCAAATGGATTATGAGTTGGAACTAGAGTGCATAGGAGACGAATAGTGAAATGTGAGAGGAGAATTTTGGCAGAAATTCGTACAATTGTCTATTACCTTGAAAAACGTCATCTTACATCACCATATGACTTTTGAACTTAGACAAAAATAATGGGATCATGCTAGGGGTCATTGAAGAGTCAAACCCCACTAATAACAATAATAAAATAACTTGAAAAAATTTATGGATTAGGGCCAAAATAATATATCTGTCTATCAGACTAAAAAATAATACAATACGAATAATTCTTCTACTTTGTATTTTTCAAGGTGATGCTAAACTCTTTTTTGTATTTTTATGACTTCTTGCATGTCACGTCAACAAGAGCATTAGAGTCAATGAGCATAATTTAAGCTCATAGGAAGATCCAACTACATGAAGAAACTTGAAAATGGTTGTGATTAAGATCTCAAATCTCACTGGTGAGCTGGTCTCATTAAGCAACTTGCTTGTGGCGTTATGGAAATTCGTTTTAGTTATTCGTTTTAGTTATTGATTTATTTTGAACAAAATTTTAATCTTTGGCTAAGATATTTCTTTATTTGGCTACACTAGACTATCTACACTCACCCATGTCTTATTCTATACTTCTTTAAAATGTTATATAGTTTTAAATGCACTCATAAAATAGAACTTAACTTATGTATATGGATCAATAACAAAAACAAAAATACTAATTGTAATCTTTGAATAAATATTGAATCATTTCTTCATTGAGTATAAATAGAAACTCTTACCCTTAAAGTTCATGGTAACTTATTGTCTTTGTAACTTTCTATTACTTTAAGTATTTCTTCACTACATAATAAAGTAGAGCTTAGAAAAACAAAAGTGATATATCCTTTGAATCCTATCTATTCTAATCACTCTCAAAAAGGCAAATTTGTAGTAGCAATATATAAGTTACAATAAATTGTCATAAGACAAGGCTTAGTACATATTCTCTTCGCAAAATAAATTGTTGAGAGCTCAAATTGTTTATGCCCTTATAAAATTGCATTGAAATTGATCCACTTTATATTTTATTATTTCTTTCTTGACCTTTTGCTCTCTTGCTCATGATGTGCTTAAGCTTGCTATTCTTAAGTTTAGTCTAAAATAGATTTACTAAATTTGTTTGTTGTTTCTCTATTCTACAAAAGCCAAATGCTCAAGTAATTTCAATAAAAAATTCTAGGCATGTAATTTTGGGTCGAATTTGTACATATTAAATGCTAGATTTTTGATGAACTTCAAAGTGGTGTAGACCCACTAGATGAGGTGACCCAATTGATAGGGAAGACTTGATAGTAAAAAAACTAAACTTTATTTGATTTCAAACCTACAAGAGAGTTTCTAGTTGATCTTGGGGTTGTTGCAAAGCTCATTCTATAATCTATAATCTTCTAAAATTTTAGATCAGTTAGACTTTATTTAGTGATTCAAATTTAAATTACAAAAGGAGTTTTAGATAAAACTTTTTAGTTTCTAAAATAGAAATTGGTGATTTGCAAGATGAGTATATATGTGATGCAAGAAAATGATTAGGTGGGTAAATATTTCATGGAAAGCTCTTTGAACAATTTGCCTCTGATGAGTGGCGAGGTACCCCTACACTCAACCATGTGAATACGAGCATTCACGCACGATCCGGTCGAACTCTGCAAAAGAGCTAGTTGTGGTATCTAGATAGTTACATGTTGATCACAGTTCGCTGTCTTCCCACCTGGAATAGTATTTGCTTTGTCACATATGGTTTAGTCCAGAGTGAGGCGTATGATGTGATCCTAAACTAGTGCTACTCCTAGAGACAATGGAACATAATCTTGATTAAACTAATAAACAATAGGAAATGAAGTCTAAGCTACCCTAAGTGCGATGAGCATTCGTTCCTTAATCATCCGTACACATCTTGGACCTTGTGCACAACTACAACTGGGATTACCAAACGTAGATCCTAGGTACGCTACTGAGTTACCAAGTAGTCACACTTAAATGCTTGTGATTAAGTCGTACTCATTTTGCATTTAACAACAGGAATAGTAAATGATGATAAAGAAATATTAACTAAGAAAACAATAAATAACAATAACAATTAAACAATTAAAACTAAGTGAATGCTGCAATGATGAAGTAATCTCAATCTTTATTTTCGGTCATGTGCACGTTCAAGTACGTCACACTCAAATAAAGGTGCGGTACAATTACAAGCATCACATTGCAGGCATGCACTTGGGAAAATAGTCTAACTCCTACAGAAACAAACTACAAGGGCTTCGCTACAACTACTCGAAAGATGCCTAAGTGTGGCGGAAGCACACTTATTTATAGGCTAGAATAGACGCTACGTAAACAAGGCTACGTATACGGGGCCTAGTATATGCAGCCTGCCTAGTATACAGGGCCTAGTATACGTAGTCCCCAATAACCACGATTCATTAGCCTCCCCATAAAATTTGAACTTCCATTGAAATTCTATTTGTAATTTGAACAAAATTCATGTGTATGCCATAACCACCACTTCTTGAATTATAATTGCTTATCTTAAATAGGTCATGTTAATGTACTTTGGTTGAGGCAGCATTCCTCCATGACCCTTCATTCTTGACTTATGGAGTGCATGCATGGTCGATCTCCTATCAAGTCAATTTCATTTTTGATTATTCCAAATATATACATAATATACTTCACTTAAGGCTCTATCAATAATGTAACTTAACATTGTTAATTTTTTGTTGCGTTGATGTATCTGGTACAATTGCATCAATTACAGGATAGGTATAAAGCAGTTGCTCAGGTATTACAGACCTTTCGGTCATCACCCTCATCCCATTTTCAAGTACTATCATCTCTTTTTTATGACTTCTAACCGACAGTTACGTCCATAACTTTATAGACTCTTCGTATCTCCAATTGCCTTGGAAACCATAGACATTAAATGGAAACCTTATCCTATGAACGGAAATCCTTGGGAAGAAATTCATGAGACATGGCAAAGCTGGCATGTTTATACCTCATAATATAGTTTAAGAAGCTTTCATATGGTACATTTGAACATTTTAGTTCCTTTAAACGTTTTATTTTATTTTAAAAAATTCTTAATATTGTTAAAGCAGTCACCGCAGCCCACGTGATTGTACACCGGTATCCAAAACAAAAGAAATATCAGAAAACCATCAGTGATGGGATATTCAGCCAAATTGCGAATGCAGATCTTCAACTTCTTCGTGAATTTATCTGTAGCTCTTTCTTTTCCCTTGACTACTCGCATTTATTCATCAGGAAGCTTGGAAGATGGTGGTCACGAGATCGTAGCAGCGAGCAGCCAGACTTGCTAAATGGGATCGGCTGCCCAAAATACAGAAAGACGCGCGCAAAGGTATGGAAAAATCCTTTTTTTTTTTTTCAAATCATAGTATAAAGAAAGAAAGTCTTGGAGGATATTCCTTGCCATAAATGAATGATCCCTGCATCTGTGCCCCACTTTTTCCCTTTTAAGAATGAAATTTCCTTCCGTCTATCATGGACTGTTAAATAGTTAATTTGCTTTTCCCCTGTGCCATTGGCCTGCACTGGAGTACTGATTAAAGCCTACGTAGCTCAACTTGGTAGAGAGCTTAGTAGTACATCGCTCATCTAACAAGAAAGAAGAGAAAGTAGACTGTAGCAGTTGAACACAACAGAAGCGCAGAATCGGATCTTGTCTGACCGAGGTTCTACCCTACAACTTGGCTTACTAGATCTAATCCAAATAAAACCCTTTTGGTCAGTGCGTCTAAATAGGTGAGCATTTGTTGGTTTTCTTGTTAGGACATTTTTGAACTGCACTGTGATTTATCAAGTCCTATACCTCTTGTATCTGCCGGACCAGTTCAGCTCTAACCAATATCGGTAACACAATGCCTGCTCACTAGAGAAAAGTTGTGCGAATGTTCAGATGCCAGTCATATGTTTGAACCAATAAATCACATCCCTTAACCCTTGTGTGGATGGTTTTATTTTCCAGATGAAAATTTGAATGTTTGCATGTTTTCTTCGCTCAGCACACACACAGACACAGACACATAGTTAACAGAATGTTGATGGCTTGGTTGATATAACAGTTAGTTCCAATATTGGACCTTCATCTTTGATATTCCTGCTTTCAATGTAGTTTGTCGGATAGGGATGAATATATTATCGTTTTTCTTTGCTCACTTCACAGGCCCCTTTCACACAGAAAGGGATCAAGGAAGAATGACCATAAGCATCTTGTTTTTTGCTTCAACTTTCTCACTTATTAGTTTTGATTGCTTATTTCTTCTCAAACAAAAGCATTGTCTTCACCGAATCAAGTATGATTTCAAAAGGATGTGACATATGAAGTGCTGGCTTATTATTATTATTTTTAATTTTTAAAGTTAGAATTCGAAAAGTATCTGTATGGGATTCTCAAAGAGCTGGTGAACTCAATACAGAAACCATAAACTTCATGTTACACTGTTATGTCTATGGCTTTTGAAATCCTGTGTTTAACTGACCAATTCTTTTGCAAGTTGATTGAATCATGTGAACGTTCATACCTTCAATCCATCATAGAGAATGCATCTGAATGAATCAGCCTTTGATCGGATCTCAAATTATTTCAATCTACTTGGGCAATACAATTATAACGTTACGTCACTAAATTGTTTTTTATTGTTTATGTGGTAATCAAGTTTCTATAATTTCAACTAACCTGTAATGCTGTGCACAATTTACAACTAGAGTTTCTTATGCTTTCTGAGACCTATAGTTCCTAGGATATTTAAAAGGAACTTGAAAAGGTTTTCAGCTTGATGTCTTTCATTCAATAAACGCAAATTAACATTTCGTTTTCTGTTTTCTTTATTGTTTTGTGTGTTTAAAAATTTGTTTGAAATTGTAGTCTTTGAGAGGGTGACTGCACATGTTATAAATCTAAGTTTCAGCGATCAAGTGGAGAAAGATATTCAATTGTGACAAAGACTTGATTTCATGAATATGCATGAATCGTAGTACACTGTATGTTCCTTTTATTTTTAATTAGTATGAACTTCTTTATCAAATTGTTGGAAAGCTTTATTCAATTTCCAAGCTAGCATTGAAAACCGTTAACCAGGAAGATGTTGAAGTAGTGCAACCACATTATTTTTTTCAATTTATAACATCTGTGATTACTTTGGGTTCATAACCTACTTAAAGGAAAGGCTGTCAGAGGAGAGGTGGAGAATGAGAAGAAGGGCAAAGAGATAGAGTTCGGCCTATAGATGTATCGTGTAGTTGCTCTCTGCATGCTTCAGCAGCTTTGTACGTTGCTGATTTTTGGAAACAATAAGAACTTTCTCTTGTTTTCTGTGGTTTTTCATTGCCATGGGGTTTCCATATAAATCTCTGTTTCTCTTTCTTGTTTAATTTTATTTTGTTGGCTGTTATGTTTTCTTTGAAACATAACAGAAGATGTAAAAGAATCTTAAGTTCGAGGCATGGCATTTAGAGCAAAGAACAGGCTTCTTTTTAGAAAACAAATACAAGTTAAACTAATAAGTGGCTGTGCTTTGTGGTTGATAGCTTGACTTGTCTGCATTTCATAATGCGTTCAACGATAATCATGACATTCTATCAATCTTGGATTGTAAATTGTTGAAGTTGGATGATGTAGTCATGTTGACACATTTCATGCTGCCAAAAGTTCACTCTCCATCTACTGGGATCATTTGAGGAATATGAGCCAGTGAGGTATAGTTCATGTAGTTAGAGCATGTCACTGATGATTTTTAACTCATAGGTTTGATCCCAGAGGATATGCTATGTGTTAATCTAAGAGCATTGTAAAATTATATGTTCAAGCTATGATGTAAAGTAGACAATTGGTATAGAAAATCATCCATGTATCCTTTGCTTACCTTAATGGTCAGCTCATATTGATGGGATAAAGGCACCATAGCTTTGTAAATAATGAATTTCAACTAGTTAGCTGAAACTGAAATTAAATTTTCACTTATCTCCACTAAGACTCTGTTGTAGCCCATATAGATAGTGTATCCTTTGCCTTCCTTGATGGTCATCCCATATAGATGGGATAAAGGCACAGGAATAATGATGATGCATAAGAAATATGAGCTGCCTTTGTAAAAATATATGTTCAAGTTATGACATCACCTAAATACGGGTGTAGAAAATCATTCTTGTATCCTTTGCTTACCTTAATGGTCACTCCATATAGATAGGCTAAAGGCAGTATAACTTTGTAAGCAATGACTTTCAACTAGTTAACATAGCTGAAATTGAAACTGAATTTTCCCTTACGTCCACTAAGACCCTCATGTAGCCAGTATAGATAATGTATCTTTTGCCTACCATAATGGTCAGCTCATATAGATGGGATAAAAATATTGTAACCCATATAGATAATATATCCTTTGCTTACCTTAATGGTTAGCCCACATAGATGGGATAAAAGCACTATAATTATGATGATGCACAAGAAGTATGAGCTAGCTTTGTAAACTATGACTTTCTACTATTTACCATAGCTGAAATTGAAACTGAACTTGAATTTTCTTTTTCAACCGAGACCCTATATTGTAGCACCATTTTACCAAAATTTTTTAATCTATAACTCAATATTGCCCACTGGAATTGAACCTATGACCTGGGTTTTTATGCCAACGCTCTTACCACTAAGCTAATACCTTACTATCTCTTGCAATGATATTTAACAGATATCAAAATTATCTGTAAAATAGCAATGCAACAATGCAATATATGGTTGGTTGGATCTCATGCTATCTTAATCATCTTTCCTAATAACTATGTGGCTTTAATTCTTTGTGAATGTGATAAAGTATATAAGCAGCTAAGGCCAGGGCTTTTCGTGTAGGCACCTTCCCTTTTTTACAGAAAAGAGGTCTGCTATAGCTCACGTAGCATAAAGTAAGTCTATTTGTTGTGTTTTTGTTATATTATTATTGGCTTACATGATGAAATCCTCTTTGCCTTAGATTAGATAATAACTTGGCTTTGCATATTCTTTGAAATCCTCGTTGTTGAGATAGAGTCCTCTTTAAGTGCACCTTATAGTAACGAGGCTCTTAATGGTGCCAAACGATGCAACAACATTCTCCTAAAGTGCAGCAAAACAGAGTTTAGAATTTTGGGATTTTTGGAATAAACCTAGTTATAGGAAAAAACCCCAGCATGTTTAAACTGGATCATAGAATTTAGTGGGTGACTGATGTGGAAAGATCAACATCATGCTGATCTCATTATTCTATTTTTTCCAATAATTTTTGTATTTGATTTTTAGAATTACAGGACTACTTTGCCTACTTGTCTTCAACAGTAGAAAAACCACTGAAAATTGATTTTTGGAATCCTCTTTAATTTCAGGAAAAAGAAGAAGAAGAAGAAAAAACACTACAATTTACAGAAGAGTGTTGTGCATTGTGTTTTGGGGGCAGAGGGTAACTAGACCTATAATATTTGATTGATTGTTTGCAGTTTTCTTAAAAGTATGTTGCATCGTATTTTGGAAGCAGAGGGAGATCAGACCCAGAATATTTGATTGACAATCTATTGAAATTAAACCTGGAATATGTACGTTACAAATCACATCTTAAACCGGTTTGAATTTTGATGTTTTATGTATGAGCATTATATAAGCTGTTGTTTCTATAGTTTCACTATTTTGTCATGTTAAAGTTATTAAATCAAAGTCTTTCTATATCATGATCAACATGGTTTTATATGGAAGCTTATGACTCTGAATGTTTTACTGACAATTTAGATGAAAGTCTTGAATGGTGTGCTGCTAGTTACAGATTCAATAGTTTTCCTTCCTAATGAAAAGTCAATGCTACCATTTTGCATCATGGAATATAACATATGGAAATGGTTTTTAGTGGCCACTTCACTTTCCTTTGATGAACATATCACCAAAGTTTCTAATTGAATCATATTAGCTTCATTGCGTAGTAATATTTGGTGTTATCTCTGTGTAGTTACTCATTGAGGTTACACTAGTCCATCGTAGTATACTCGTAAACAGTAATCTTTAAACACAGTAATTGTCAATGGGCATCTGATAGTTGGTGTTTCAATATTTCCTGTCCAATCTCGTTCAAATGCAGACATAACAGAATATCTTTCAATGCACATTTTATTTTGAGCTTTATCCTAACCGATCATGAGTTTCTCAATAGGCTTCTTGTTAATTTTAATGGGGCAAAGGTACCTGGTCTGTCTCTGTGCAATTTTTTGAGGCTAAATGCTTCAACTATATAGTAACTGATGAATTTAATGAAATAATCAAAATATATTCAACATAACAACTGATAAAAAAATGCCATATGTAGATCATGACGTGCTGTATTAGGCAAGTGATCAAAATAATAGATCTGCAAGCAGGGGCTGATGATTTCAGAAAATGACTAGTTTAAATGTATAGTCACAGCCAGAAGTAGGTATGGTTTTTATTAGTTCTGAATTTTTAATATGGAAAAAGATTTTATTACTAATAAAGCCTACATTTTTAATATGCGCTGTAAGTATCAAAGATCTCTAATATAAAGACAACTTCCAACAAACTAGAAATGATGTTAACTGTGAAAATATACATAAATGTCAGGACAAAAAACAGTGTATGTCCACATGTCAGTTTTTATTATTTTCAAACATCTATGGTTCTGAACTTTGATTGTAGAGAACCCTATTTGAAATGGGTTGAAACATCCATTAAACACACATCAAGATTACAGTTCCAACCAGTGTACATTAACTGGATAAACCATTATGTTGCATATTATAATTTTTTTTTTCATTTTTTGGGTACACTGGTAATATGCAGTTGCAACATTACAATGTGTTAAGAAATATTTTGGGTACCATTTTTCATATTATCTGCAAATAAAAGCATAATTAAATAGCAATTCCATACTTGGTTGTTTGGACAACACTTTGTAGCTAGCTATAAGGATAACAAATTGCCACCACAAAGCACACTTAATTGAATACAACATACCAAAATTAATAAACTTGTAGTGCAATTTAGCTCAGGAGGCATTTAAAGGGCCACTATTAAAACGGATTTGATTGGCAGGGTGATCGTATAGGTATTGAAGATTTCCTCCTACTAGGTTTTTTCATGCAGGAGGAGCAGTACCAGTCATCCTCGGGAATACTTTCTAGCCTTGGTTGGAGGCAGTAAATATGGTATGCCTGACCACATTGAGAGCAGAGGATAATCTTATCATCATCCTTATTGATCAAACATCTTCTACACAGACATGAAGGACAGAACCATGGTGATGGAGGAAGATCTTGTAATGGTTGCTTCAGGCATCCTAGATGAAAAAATTTATTAGGACAATCCTTGTAACTACATTTTATGAGAATATCATCTTCCTTTTTTCCGATGTTGCAAACTTTGCATAAAGCTTCAGTACTGGACGTACGGCCACGCTTCCCTGCTATTTTCTTTCTTGAATCCATGTCTCAACTTTGCAAGGAATTTCAATGTGGCTATGATTGAGCCTGCTTTGCTATCAAAATGCTAATTACAACCCTGATTCCAGATTTCGTTGAATGCTCTCGAAACCCTATCAAAAAATCCCAATAATGTTTCAGTTTTATCTTTTCTATTTTGAACAGAAACTTCAAGACTAGGAGATGCAAGTATTGCATACTATAATCATTTATCTTGAATTCTTTAAATATATGGTAAGGAAAAATAACAGGAATAAACATGTAGGGCTTAGAAAAACTGCCTCAAACGACTAAATTTACTGAAATAAAGAAGTAGGCAGCTAGCCACAACATAATTCTCCAACAAAATGGTAAAGAAATGGAATGAAAATTTTATATGATAGGCAAGAAACTCTGTAAACAGTAAGTCTGATTGGCTGATCTAACAAGGAGCTGAAACCCAAACTAGTGAAATCAAAGAAATATTTTGTATTCCAGATTTGCCACAGAAGTCCGAATGTAATAACCATACACAATAAACAAACATATCAGCAAACAAATATCCTCGGAAACATAGGGCAGACCGGAATAACGTCAGGTACGTAGGTAGCCCTAAGTTAAGCATCAATTACATGCTCAAATTTCAACATGATGAAAGAAACATAACAAAGTACTTTGATGTATAGCATAGTAGTGTCTTAAACAGTAATGATTGCCCATTTGTAGACTCAAAAACTAGACATAAGAGTAATGGGATAAAAACAGGAAGGATCCGACAAGGTCCATAAAACAATAGAGTAGTAAATCATCAAATCTATGAAGACTTGAATTGATAAAGAACAAACAAGCATCTGAGCAACAAAAATTTGTCGAAATTTTGTCACTAGCTTAACGTGCATGAAGATAAAAGTGCAACTTAGATTAAGGATATTCATCAGAAACTATGAATCAGAATGCTGAAAAACTCACCGCTAAGACCATGAAATGAATCGAGACAGTTACGCACTTTACTCATGAAAATCTTAGAATCAAAATATAAATGAAAACATCCTGCAATCAAAATTTCCCCAAGAAAAAACAAAAAGCTTAAATCAGAACATTCTAGAACACAATACCTTGAATCCAGAAACCTTGTTAAAGGAAACTCAAAACAAAAGCTTTCATGTTCAGACAGACGTTTCGTTGCATGCTTCAAGCAGCCTGTTCGCGTTCCTTCTTGAGTGTTATATCTGAACGGCCAACTGCTCAACGAACGGTAAATATAATCCAATACAATAGCCCCCCAAAACTCCACGTGCGAACTTCGAACAAATATTAACTTGCTCACCGACAGTGCATAAATATGAAACTAATCTCATGGAATTACCATATAGGAATTTGTATATGGTTTCTCCAGGTTTATTTTTTAATATTTGAAGTTTCATGATTGATTTCTTTTTAAAAACACATTATTTTGTTTATGGGGCAAGTTGTTAACGGTAAGTGAAGGTTTTTGGGTTATGTAGATAATTTTCTATAGCCATCTATTTAATGTCATATGCATGGTGATTTTTTAAGGTTAACTTATCTAATACCATAACTGCTTATTTTTATTGTTTCTTAAGTTGGCACATATTTCAATAGGGAAGATAGGGAAGATGGGGTGTTGGACCTAGAATTAGAGCAAATATTATTAGAGCAATTACTTTAATTATTAAAGCGGTTACTCTAATTATTAGAGCAGTTACTTTAATTATTAGAGCAGTTATTATTAGAGTACTTACTCTAATTATTAGAACGGTTATTATTATTAGAGTAGTTACTTTAATTATTAGAGCGGTTACTATAATTATTAAAGCGGTTACTCTAATTATCAGAGTGGTTATGTTACTCTAATTATTAGAGTGGTTATTTTAATTATTAGAGTGGTTACTATTAAAGCGGTTATTTTAATTATTAGAGCGGTTTTTCTTGGGTTACTCTTGGGTCTATAAATACAGCACCCAAGCACACAATTCGGAGGATGTTTTTAGCAGTCAAGTAGCGAAACTCTTGCAGTCTGTCTATTTGAAAGTTAGAATATTTTCCAAGTGCCCGTAGCAGGAGGTCTAAGTGTGAACGGATCTTTATTCAAACATTGATGTGCCTGAGCACACCATTGTGTTGGCGATAAAGACGAGCTCTTTGATTCATCCTTGCAACACTTGAGATTTGTTTTCTTACACATTTATATTTTATTTTATGCACTTTACATTTGTGTTATTAGCGCAGCAATTCATTTTGATCAATTAAGCAAATTGATTAAATTACACAAGCATGACCCCTTCGAGCATACGTGTGCCACTTGGTAGCTCAGAAATGAGTAGCGTCTGATAGCCCAACAGTGTTTGCACGAAGTTCAGGATGTGTAGACCGTAGTCTACTTAACAATTAATTACTCTCACTTCATTCTTATTTACTTTAATTGTTGATTATTTATTGTTGTCTATCTAGTTAATATTTCCTTTATTGTCATTTACACTTCTTGTTGCTAACGTGGAATGAGTACGACTTAATCACGAACATTTAAGTGTAACTACTTGGTAACCTAGTAGCGTATCTAGTAGTTCTCAAGTAATGTGTGCTTGGAATTCCTAGAAGTAGTACATGATGTCCAAATGCATACGAATGATTAAGGACAGATGCTTATCGCACTTAGGCTAACTTAGATTTTACTTTATGTTGCCTATTAGCTTAATCAAGATTGTTTTCCATTGTCTCTAGGAGTAGCCTAGTTTAGAATCACATCATACACCTCACTCTAGACTAAAGCATACGTGACAAAGAAAATACTGGTCTAGGTGAAAAGACAACGAACTGCGATCAATGTATAATTGTCTAGGTGCCACAACTAGTTTGTCTGTGGAGTTTGACTGGATCACGTGTACACACTCGTATTCGTATGGTTGAGCGTAGGGGTACCTCGTCGCTTATCATTGACGCCGTTGCTAAGGACGGTGTTAGTTATCTAGACTAGTTATATCATATAAGATTGTTGTAATAGGGTATTAACAATATATCTTTCAAACAAAGAAATTAAATTCAATTAAGTCACACACAATTCACAACAATGTCTCTTTCACAAGACAACGGTAACACAACATCTAGCGAGACAATTCATTGGAGAACCAACAAAGAAGTTTGGAGTACTCAATCTTATGTAGGAGTTTCATATGTTCATAAACACCCCAACAATACTCAAGGACTTTTGTCATCCAACTCAGACACCTCTAGTGAAGATGGGACATCCCCTAGAACGAGGGGCCTCGTAAGACCTCGGACCTTCTCAATGGGGAGCAAGAGTACATCAAAGGATGATTAGGAGACTTACAAAAGTCATGACAAGTTTTTCAGTTCCCTCTCTTTCTTTGCTCTTTTAATGTCGGGTTGTGACACGGATGACTATTCCTCAAGGGGTTGGCATAGAAATAAAAATCGAACCCACGGGCAAAATCAAGAATGCCAACATGAACATAGACAACATCATCCCAACTTACAAACTCATGACCTACTTAGTGACGATGAACCCCTATTGGCCACTAAGAGTCTAATGCATACATAAGAGGTTGTTCGAATATCCCGCAGGCATCGTAAGGAAAGCTGTCTACCCAGGCTTGATTTAAATAACTTTTCCAAGTTTTCAGGAGGCTATGATTTAGATCTGCAACATCATTTAAAAGCCGTTTACGATGCTTGTGCATGGAACAATATTGATACTGGGTGGCAAAGACTTAAGCTCTTTCTTATGATACTCATTGGCCAAGCAAAAGTATGGTACATGTCTTTAAAGATGAAATTAATTCGTCATTGGCCGACAATGGTAAACCTCTTCAATGAAAGATATCAAACCTATGCAAGAGTGTCAGCCTTGAGGAGACAAATCCAAGAGTGGAAACAAGGGCAACATGAACCCTTGGACATGGCCTTAGAAAGATATTACTCTTTGTTAAACAAATGCCCAGGCCATGGATTCTCTGAGGAAAGGCTAATGTATCACATCATGGATGGGCTATGTAATGAAACAAGGGGAACTCTAGGGATGTATGCCCTAGGTCAACTATATGAACTACGAACCCATCAATTCCAAGAACTTATTAAGCGGGTAGCAAAAAAAGAAGGAGAAATAGCCAAATGGGAGAATGTTAAAATCTCGACAGGATCAAACTCTTAAAGTAACAAAGGTCCATAATCATAAAGAGGAGAAATCAACTCACCTCAAGGAGGTGAAATCATTTCTACCTTTACCAACACTAAAATCACTAGATGAAATTGAGGTAAAGATCAATAAGATGATGGAGTGGGTACATGAAAAATGTAGAGAATATGCAGACATTATTAGAGGGAGACACACGTAAGATAACTTTGATTACCAAAACAAACAAAGGATACTAAACCTAGAAACAGGGTAGAACACCATTCAACAATCAGAAAGAAGAGCTGAACAAAATGAAGATAGGGGCTCAACCACAAAACATAAGTATCAATGCGATGTTTGCCTGTATGATCATCCAAAAGGCCAATGGCCAATCTTGTCACATCTACATGAGCATTGGGGAAGAATGTTACATCTAGATTTCATACAAAAGTACATGGTTGGGCACATTCCTGTTCCACAACTTTATGGGAAATTCCACAACTCATTGTACTATTTGTGGACATATTCTTACTGGCTTTAGTACTATACTCAACCGCTGTGGAAAAACCCCCAATCGTGGGGAAGGCCATTGCCAAACTGGCCACATCCTTCATACTATTCGAAACTAAGCGCTTATCATGTTCAACACATTGTTTCTCCAACTAGATCAACATCCTCTACTTCACCTTGTCGTTATCACTCTCTCGAGTATCATCAACCCATGTCCTCTTCTACGAGATCACCACCTCATGTTCCTTATACTTCTCCTTGGTCTCAATGCTCTCATCCTTTACATCCTCCTACATAACCACTAGTAGTACCAAAAAGTTTTGCACCATAGCACCAACCCATGAACATTACTTGTGCTANTACCAAAAAGTTTTGCACCATAGCACCAACCCATGAACATTACTTGTGCTGCTGCTGTCGATAATAGTGGGAGTCCTCCATAATGTCAGAAGCATTTTTTCTTTAGACATGGCCATAGAAAGAGACAACACGGTCCTGAAACCATTGCATCCTTCAACTCAGCACAAGCCCAACACTATGATGCACCTTCCTCTTTAAACTCAATGCCTTCTATCATCTTATCTAGGCCTCCACCTCACACTGCAACATCCAGTGAATTCATTAATGTGAAGGAACACACAGATCCGTGCATACTGCCATCTAGTCAAGGGTGTCATAGTGGATCAGATTTCCCTCATAATGTACACACATCATCTAACTTGCCCCACTATGCTTTCTATAATCAAGTGTGTGATCAACAATTTCTCTACCCAGCCACCATACCACCAATAGACACCTAGTGGCTAGGGCATGATGGATCCCTAACATTTCATACATGCATGGATCCTATTCATCCACTTATTAATCCTAGCCATGACCAAATGTTTAGTCGTGGGGGTCACCCCCCATTCTAATTTCTAGGATTCTTAAGTGTATTTTGACTTTTTGTTTTACACATTTTTGGTTTTAAAACTTTTTGGTTTCATATTCTTTGTTTTACATTTTTTTATTTTTCAGGATTATTGATCTTTTCTAAGTTTTTGTTTTACATCATTGTTAGTATATTTAATATTTCTTGGATACTCTTTCACTTTCTTTTATATTTTTTTATGTTTGGTATAATTCTATACTCTTTTTGCTAATAAGGTGCTAGGTATAATGGTAATGTGCTACTCGATGGTGGTATGTTTCATTTGTAATTTGATTGTTGATGTTTGGTTTCTGACTTTGAATGTCGTTACTGACAACTGGGACATGGTTTCTTTTCATGTAACAAGCAGTGAGTCGACATCATCCACCCATTCACATACTCTATGGTTTTCCTTGTTTTGGAAGTGTGTAGTATCTTCTCCATTAATGCAACTCTAATAAATTGGTGACTTGTGTAGTTTTCGGAATTGGGAAGGAATCAAAGGTTTGGATAGAGTGTGGCTTCAAAGGGATGCAGTATTCTTTGTGCTTTTCTATTTTCCTGTGTTCAAGAGTGTTCTTGTAAGCTTCTCATCATTCTGCATCATTTCATAATGGGAAGTCAAATAAGTCCTTACATGGTGTGGTCCTCATCACAAAAAAATAAAAAAAGTAAAAAGCATAAAAATAAATAAATAGAAAGATGAGGATTTAAAGCATACCCCTTGGACAAAATAAATGCGAAAAACTGCATGGGTCTTTACATGGTGTGGTTCTTATTCAAAAAAAAAAAAAAAACATGGGAATTCAAAGGACATCCCTTAGACCAAATAAAAGGGCTACAAGCATTGGTTATGATACTTGCCTTGTCTCCTCTAAGGCCCTTTCTCACTTCCTAATCTTCACTCCAATTTGAAATGGTGGTTATTTTATGGGAGCATTCTTGTGTCTCAGGCGATGGACTTGCCTTAGAATGTTGATGCAAAGTCAATGAAAGTGGTTGGTTTTGATCTGGACTAAGGAAGGATCCTACCAAGTTAATTAATCTCAAACTTCACAAGAGGCTGTATGTGACCATAATTAGGAACTCCATTCTACTTTCTCTGTCATCCATCTATGCTTTCCATATCTCACCTTATCGCCAGTTTCATGTTTTGATTTGATGTTTTGGTTTGATGTGTTGGGTTTCTTAGTCAGTTACTTTTGGGTTTTTGTACTTAACTTTTCGTAATCATTAATCATCCATAAAGTCCATGGACTCCTTGATTTGAAGTTATGCAAGGGCATAAAAGGCCTGTGTTTGCTTTGGGGAGGACCCACTTGCATATCTTTTGGTTTGGTTAAGTTAAGTTCTTTACCCTTAGACATTGTTACAATCAAATTCTTTTTATTTACCCCATCCATGTCATCCAAATTATATGCACCTTCATAACTATTTGTAATGAATTCCTTTTTATTGTTGTGAATACCCTCTTTACACTACTCCTTGTGTCAAGCTTTTTCTAAATTGTATGGATCGCTTCTCTTATTCAACCTATTCGTTAGTCTTTCCACTAACAATATCAAGTAATTAATCTATCACAATCATAACTTGGCTAGAGAAAATCATCGATGAGACAAGGTATTCAGCCATTATTTATGTACTATATATAATAATCCTTGGTTTTGTTGTGATTGCAGTGGGAAGTGTGGACTAGAAGCAGAATTGTTGCCACCAAGGAGGATGCAACCATATCACTCGCGAGAGTTTGTTCATGATCGCTGGATCTCTTCTACCTCTCCCTCATTTTTCTATTGCCAAGATGGGTTGGATGTCCTTTGGATCCATTGGTGTTCTTTCCTAATTGTCATGAACACCAATTTTGTACATAATTGTAATATTGTATGCTCAGGCACTTTTGTATTTGTCTGTTTTTCTCTGTGTCACTTTGCAAGTCAGTCAAATAAGTTCACGCCCCCTAATATATTTTGTAAAAAACTTGTTCCTCTTCTTTTGTACTTGAGGACAAGTTTTCATTTAGTCGTGGGGGTATGATGGAGTGGTTACTCTAATTATTAGAGCTGTTACTCTAATTTATTAGAGCGGTTATTCTTGTGTTACTCCCAGGTCTATAAATATAGTGCCCAAGTGCACAATTGGGAAGATGTTTTTAGCAGTCAAGTAGCAAAACTCTTGTACTTTGTCTATTTGAAAGTTAGAATATTTTCCGAGTGCTTGCAATAGGAGGTCTAAGTGTGAACGTGTCTTTATTCAAGCATTGATATACCTGAGCACACCATTGTGTTGGCAATAAAGATGAGCTCTTTGATTCATCCTTGCAGCACTTGAGATTTGTTTTCTTACACATTTATATTTTATTTTATGCACTTTACATTCATGTTGTTAGCGTAGCAATTCATTTTGATCAATTAAGCAAATCAATTAAATTACACAAACATGATCCTTTTGAGCATACGTGTGCCACTTGGTAGCTCACAAATGATTAGCATTTGACAGTGCAGTAGTGTTTGCATGAAGTTCAGGATGTGTTCAGGAAGTGGGAACGGTTACTTGTGTTAGGCTAGATTAGACCATAGTCTACTTAGCAATTAATTACTCTCACTTTCATTCTTATTTACTTAGCCTTTATTTACTTTAATTGTTGATTATTTATTGTTGTCTATTTAGTTAATATTTCCTTTATCGTCATTTACACTTCTTGTTGCTAACGTGGAATGAGTACGACTTAATCACGAACATTTAAGTGTAACTACTTGGTAACCTAGTAGCGTATCTAGTAGTGCTCAAGTAATGTGTGCTTGGAATTTCGAGAAGTAGTACATGAGGTCCAAGATACATACAGATGATTAAGGACAAATGCTCATCGCACTTAGGCTAACTTAGATTTTACTTTATGTTGTCTATTAGCTTAATCAAGATTGTTTCCCATTGTCTTTAGGAGTAGCTTAGTTTAGAATCACATGATACACCTCACTGTGGACTAAAGCATACGTGACAAAGCAAATACTAGTCTAGGTGGGAAGATAGTGAATTGCGATCAACGCATAACTGTCTAGGTGCCACAACTAGTTCGTCCATGGAGTTCGACCGGATTGTGCGTACACGCTCGTATTCGTATGGTTGAACTTAGGGGTACCTCGCTACTCATCAACCATTTAACCCTAAGACACATAATCAAATTAGAACCTTATGACACAACATTGCTCATGGACTTAAAGTCATAACTTAGAACTTCCAAATCAAAAGTCTTATCACTAGGCTAGCACCTCCTTGAACCAACATTAAATGATTATGTATACTATTGACCTTTTGGTATGTCAAAACCTTAAGGAAAATGGAGAACAAAGGACGTTTGTGTGGTTTTGTGTTTATAGGACAAGACTATGAACAAGGACTAAGCAAATTAGGAGCAAGAGCAAAGAACATAAGGACTCACAAGAAAAGTTGAGATCATCAAGATCTCAAGGAAGCATGCAAAAATTCAAGAGCAAAGACAAGGAACAAAGATTTCAAAGTGCAAAGGAATTTCAAGAAAGACATCTCTATGAAACAACAAACATCTTGGTTGAAGTGAAGGAAAATTAGTAAAGATGTTTCCAGGAAATAGTAGACATCTTGGCTAAATTGATGGTTGCTTAGACAAAGATGTCTTTGAAAAACAACAAACATCTTTCTAGTAAGAAAGACGTATTCATGAAGATGTCTTTCTTGTGAAGAAGATGTCTTTTCAAAATGAAGGTCTAGTACAGAAAGATGTCTCAGCCTTGAAGAAGATGTCTCTAGTGACCGTTACATAGTCATTGCACGAATTCCAAAATGATTTCAGAAACATATTGGCTATAAGAAAACTTCATTCCATTGGGAAATGTGAAAGCATTGTGAACTATCAAGTGTCAACAATAAGCAATCATTGTATACATCATTCTATTATTCTTGTACCTCATTGTACTATCTTTTGTATTATTGTAAGTGGTCAAAGTGTGTTGTACCTCAAAGTACAAGGATTATGAAAATTAGTTGCATCATTTCCTTAATTTTTATTTCTCTTTTGCTACTGTTGACATCAACCTTGCCCATGCTAGGCACAGGGCCATGATTAATAGTTTTATTTCAAAAAAAAATATATATTGTCAAACTTCACAGTTTCTATATAATTTTAAAATTATTTCAATAGTAGAATGAATTAGAAAAGAATGATTGAAAGGTGGAAGAGTAACCTTGAAAGCTAAGAAATGATTATAGAAGTATTACATAACTTCCTGGACAAAACCAAAAACAATGCATACAAATCCACCAACATTCTATAAAATGTCTGATACGTCGGATTCTCTTCTGGAGCTACTATTTGAGTTGACCATTGTTGCAATTGGGAGAGTTGATGCATGGCCTAAGTTGGGGCACATAGATAAATCGAGGAAAAGAAGTATATGCACCCATTGGCGGTAGATCTGAAATTTGGAAGTCCTACGCTAGGGTTTCTTGACAGTGCCTTGTGCTGGCCAGTCTTGGAGTGTAGGTTAACCTGATCAAAGGTAGAGGGTTTTTATGGGGTAGTGGTGACACACTTATTCTGGTCTGATTGTAGTGGTGTTGAAGCATTCTGGGCCCCAAATTAGCAAACGCTTGAATGGGTTTTGCAGGATTGCATGTGGGACTCTTTGCCTTCTACAGTGCCTGCGTCATCCGTTAATAAGTACCCGGTGAGTTTGTTCCTTTGTGTTTTATTTCTTTTTTTTTTATAAATATTTTCTCTATTTTGATTTTCTAAATTGGCTAGGCTTAGGCCCAACGGGTTTGCATGACCCAATCTGTTTTGTCTTCTTGCTTTGATGTTGGAGGAAACAAACATAAAATAATGAAATCCTCCAACATTGACTCACAGCCTATTGATAGCTCCACCAACATGGATGCTAATGATACTATTTTACATTTTGATTTCCCTGAAGACATCTTTGACCAAACTGTACAAACCTTTACTCACCTTTACACAATTGGCTTCTTCACTAGTAGGATTCCTCTTGCCTCAGTGTTCCAGGATTGGGTTAAAAAATTTTGGGAACCTCGTAATATCAAAATAACCCTAGCTTCCAATCTTA
>MNCI01015787.1:46845-59129 GCA_015680685.1 Gnetum montanum | reverse complement strand
GTTTCAATTATCTCTAATCCTCCTTTAGTTGGTAGGTCCTTTGTAACCACCACGTTCCCGATACCTACGGATTGAACATACTGTAGAAAACATAATCACCAAAACCAAGAAAATGTATTCATGAACTTGGTATTAGTTGCTAGCCTTCCAACAGTTTGCTAATTAAAATCTACTGGAGTAAAGAAATAAGAATCTAAAGTTTCATCCACCTAAAGTATTGCATTTTGAGCTAAATTCTAAGCTATGTGCATAATAGGCATAAATAGAATCTGCTGCAAAAAGAATAAAAAGGCAGCCCAAGCAAAATACCATTAGGAAAAATAGAAAAAGTGATCCAAAAAAGTTAACAAAAAGGTTTTGTCATATTTAATGTATAAAAATTGAATGCATAGCATGGAATTTTTATTGTTTTATATTTCATGTATTGTTAGTGTTACAATGAAATTTGGAGGGCGTTGGGTGTCATTGAACATCATGGGAGAAGGTGGAGGAGGCTAGTGCGAACAAAATAGCAAAGATGTTATTTACTGGTAACCAATATGTGGTTGTTACATCGAATGTGTGCAGTGGATAGGTGGTGGACAACATGGTCGTGGTTACGCAGGCATTACAAGGTAGTAACAGCTAGGTGGTGGCCATTCATGGCAGCAATTATGGTCATTAGTAACACACGTTACAAGTGAGCATTTAAAAGAGAGGTTTGAAGAAACAATGGGAAGGATGGGTCTCCCATGGATCCTAGAGTAGCCAAGAATAAAAAAGGCAATGATTTTTTTTCTTTGGAGGTAATCTCTTTGTGCTAGGGGCATTAGAAGCTCTCCATCATCGATGGAGGTAGTGGGGCATGACATGGGCGTCCACAATAGCAGTGAGCTTGGGCCTTCCCAGCATCTTGGGTTGGAGCCTCCATCTCTATGAGTGGCACATCAATGGTAGTAGGGCATGTGGCAGGCTGCAACGATCCTCCCCAGCAACTATGTAAACCTCTTTTCTTTCTCCTTGGCTACTGTGGTGAACTAGAAGGAGGTAGGTTGGTGCTGCACATTCATAGGTAATATAGATGGTAGCAACGATGATGTGGGTTCTTGCCAGTGGTAAGGCAAAGGGCGGTGGAGCCTCTCTTCTCTCTAGTAGGTGGCCTCTTGTAGGTTTTCTACCATTAATAGTATGTTGCTAGTGAGATGCATGGCCATGTGGGCAGTAGTCTCTCTCTCCCTATTTCTCTTGGATGAAACATGGGATAGTGGCTATGGGTGTGCACAATGGCATACAACAAGTGACTCATTGTGACAGCCCCTAATTAGGCAGTCTCTTTTTTTGGCAGCTTTCCTACTTTATTTTTCTTTCTCTTCATCTGCTAGTAATAGACAATGCTAGCAGGCGGTCTCTCTCGATGGTGCAGGATCCAACTTCTTATTTTTTCCTCTTATAGTGGCTATGAGTAGTGTTGGCTAAGGTAACATCTACAATAAACCAATGACACGAATGGTGGTAGTAGCAGGACTAGGGAAAAATTTAATTTTTGTAGTTCCCTATTATTTCAAATAATCACTTATTTTAAATTCCAATGCATTCTAATTAAATTTATTTTTTTTAGTTTACTTTTTTCAAAAGGTCATGTAGCCTTCTCCAGGTGAGACTATTCTTGGATTTTTGTACCCATACAGGAGACACCCTAGGCAATAGTCTCTTAAAATGAGTTTTATTCTGTAGGTGTTGGTGCATCCAAAATTTATGCATCAATATCTTTTTGGCACTAGAAGGAGGGCCTTTCTCCTACCTTTTGTTTATTAGCTCTTCTTGCCATTTTCTTATGGCTATTTCATTTTTCAATTCTATCTTGGAACTTGTTTAATTTTTTTTTACAAGCTTTGTTTTCATACCCTTTATTTTTTTCCTTTTCTTATGCTTCTTGTTTTCGGAAAATTGTTGTTACTGAAACCTTTTTTTAAACCCTTGGTTCTTAGTCTTATTTTTGAATTTGTGTTTTGGCAATCCTTACCTGAGTCTTGGCTTTGGTAAGGTGGTTCATTTAATTGTTGAATTTTAAATTTATTCTTATAAAATTTTGATTTTACTATCTTGTTTTAAAATTTTATAAGTATTTCAATTTCATATATTTATGTTTCTTTAAAAAAATATTTTTTAAATAGCATATTTTAGAATTTTTTTCTTCTTTTTTTTAAAAAAATTATTATTACAATATTTCTTTTTCTTTTATTTAATTTTATAGCTTTATTTTAACATTTGTATTTTGTAATTTTTCGTTTTATGAGTGAACCTACCTTTGCTTTTAACCGACTAGTCACTCATCTCTTCGCATTATGGAAATGACAAGCTTTATGTTTCTTGAGTTCTAATCCTAGGGGAACTTAGACTAGGATGATAGCCCATCAACCGTTAGCTCCCTTTGTGAGCAATCCCTTTAACTTTACTAACTACCATAACATCTTGAAATCCCTCTTGAACATAAACCTGTTCTTTGATCCCACAATCCCTATGAGTGATGCCTGCCAACACATATAATGTTTTGAAACCTTGATAAGAATCCACAACATTTTACAAAATAATGTTGCATGTAGCATGTTTGTGACAACAATTAGAACTAATGCAGCCAAATGGTTCTTAATGCTTCCTAATGCCTCTATTGACTCATGGAAGGAGTTCAAAAATAAGTTTTTGATTTAATTTGACAAATTCATGAGCCTTGCAATTGCATCAAGTATCTTCACAAGCTTAAAAAAATTACACAAGGAAAATGTCAAGGATTACAACCTTAGATTCTTTCATCAGCTTGTCTATGTGCTAAATGAGATGCATCCACAACCCGATGATATCTTCAACTTTTACCTCTCTACCATCGATCCATTCTTTGCCTATGCCATCAAATCTGACCCCAACATAGCAGAAGTATAAGGAGTGATGGCCAAAGCTGTTGAGCTAGAGAAAATTACCCTCATGAATAGCATCCAAACCCAATTTGGGATGATAAGCATTAGTAATCCTATTCAATCTAACCCTCTAACCCTACCAACTTTCCCAATAACCAATGCTATGTTCCAAACTTCCATGCCTCTTCAAGTAACTCAACCCTCAAATAATCATTTTCAAGGTACCACATCTTCTTGATTCCTACCATCTAACACTAGTTTGAATGATGATCAATTGAAGACCTTAATTCAATCCATCATAAACCTAAACAGGATATCTAATCTCGTTGAACCCCCAACTAAATTTCAAGACTAGATGACCCAGATATTAACTTCACTGTAGAAACTTTCAAACAAAGTAGTTGAACTAAAGCAAAACAAAAACAAGGGTCCTATACAACTAGAAAAGCTAAGTACATTAGTCGATGACAAGTATTTTTTCCTTCATAACACAAGGCAACATTCTGAGAGGACTTGTTCTCAATTCTTGGCATTATATGGTGAAAATTCCCAAGGTCAAAAAATGGGAAAACTCCTGTTATGGTCTTTAATGTATCCCATGATACCAAGAATGAGGAAGTTTTCTCATTAGAACAAGTTATGGTAAGCAACCCCAATCCACATAATGTTTGCTATCATGGACTTAGTGATATCATGAATAACACATAGTAATAAACTAGGAATAATCCTTATACTCTTCCAAACAAAAGAGTTCCTAGTCAAAGAAACACAAAAACTCAAACTGGATCATCCCAAACAAACACTCCACAATGATCAAACCCATCTTCTATACTTAGAAGAACTCCATCTCAACAAGAAGTCAAAGACGAACATAAGACTTATGACCTAGTTGAGGATTTGAAAAGCATTAAACCTAACATTTCAATGTATGATTTTCTACACTTTAATGAAATAAAAGAGGTGATTCAAGATATAGTTCATAGATCTAAAACCACAAAAGAAAAATCCCCAATCCCCAAAAGGCAAGTTCACTTTGCAAAAAGTCCTAACACGGTATCAGTATAGAACAAAAAAAATTCTATGTCAAACAAGAAAGAGAAATTTCCTTTTCTTACAACTTTGATCATTTTAGAAAAGAATGCCCACAATTTTTTGATGGATTCTGGAGCAACTGTTAGTGTCATATCATTTGAGGTATGTAAGACTTTAGAAGCACAAATGCTACCATAAATGAAAAGTATGATTCAACTCAATGGGTTCAATGTACCTATTGTAGGATCATTAAAAGGAGTGAAAGTATAATTAAAACAATACCCTACATTTACATGTTACACAGATATCTTAATAGTTGATATGTTACGTTCTTATGGTGTGTTCTTATCTAGGACTTTTGGAGCCAAGTTTGGGGGCTTCTTTAGGTCAAATTTCTCAGAATCGTTGATCCCTATCAAAGGAAAATCTGAATATATGATCATACCTAGAGAACCCTTTTATAAACAAGTAGTTACAACCTTCAATCAAAAAAATCAATCTTTGGAAAATCAAAACACAAACCTTTATGTTGGAGTTATTGAGGTTGAGCATGGCGAACATGTTATAGATGACCATGTGAGTGAAATTATAAAAACAAATTCTTTTCCTCATATAGATTTCATCCAACCTTATCAAACTTCTAGTGAATGTGAAGAAATCTATGAAGATACCTTGCCTTATCATAATGAAAAGGGATTTCTTCTTGGTGACTTACTACCTTTAGGGGAAGACAAAGATGTAAATGAGATCCCAACCATCAAAACATTAGAAGGTGTGTCAAACTTTGATGATATATCCATTGAACATGTTCCTAGAGAAGTTGTATTCAATGACTCACTAAGACTTAGAGCTATTAAACCTAAGATTGAAACTTGGATGAAAAATGAACTTGATGAACTTGTGGAATTTAAAATTATTCATCTTATGAAACATCCAAATTTAGTGCTTGATTGAAAGTGAACAAACAAGTTAAGATTATGTCTTGATCATAATTATCAAGAAATTGTTAAATGATGTCTTGATAGGAAGTATGTTGGTAAAGTCTTTAAGATAGGAGACCTAGTCCCAGAAAGAAGTAGAACATTTGACTAAGCAAATCTTCAAGGCAAGTTCTCTCCTATGTGGTTAGGCCCATTTTGAGTTAAAGATGTCATTGACCCCAATGTATACAAAATTGCTGATGTGCAAGGATATATGTTACATAGGAATTTTAATGCATTTCATTTGAAGCATTTCTACTTAGGTGTCCTATGTGGACACTTGGTAGATTCTTAGTTGCATGCTTTCTTCCTCTTCACCATGCATTTCATTTGTATATAGTTGCATTTGCATATTTCTTTTTGCATTTCCATCATTTCTTTCTTAGCATATTATTTTGATTTTTACTTTTCACATGATTTTAATAATCATTATGGCCATTTGAGTTACTTGGCGTTGGGTCATCATAACACCATTCAAAAATAATGCTTTATATATCCTAGTATTGTTACATAAAATCTCCTTATATTTTATATTTCAATAATACTATGATTCTTCATAGTCCATTTCAAGATTTTAGTTTTATTTGTTCTATTGGACTATGGAGGACGAGATTTATGCTAACTTATCATGTAATCATCATGATCATGTGCGTGTAGGATATGTGATGTTGGAGAATAGTTAGCCACAATCACTAAGTGACCTTGGAAAACTCTATTTTCCCTCTCTTAAGCCTCAACCCTGAAGTGTGATGATCCATGGCTATCCTATGAACAATGGGGTGAAGTGCGTTCATCTCTACTTGAGAACCCTTAGCCACCCAGGAGACCTGCTATGATGCCATCATATTGTAATCAAAGGCACATACATGAGGGTTGAATTGCACCATGGGCAAAGTTTTGAAATGGCCATGTTCTTTGGCAGTGCAACTTGTGTTAGAATTCCCACCTCAAGAATGAAGTACACCATGAGCAAAGTTTCCTTAAAAAAAAAATGAGGACCATGTTCATTGGTAGTGTAATAAGTTCTAAAGTGTGATGGGGTCTGGTATCTATCCTCACCCTAACCTCCATTTCCCTTATTGAACCTATTTTTCCAAAATTCAAAAAAAGAAAAAAAGAAAAAAAAAAGAAAGCAAATAATCCCTTTTCATTCATTCCCTTTCAAAAAAAGAAAAAAGAATCCCAAGGAAAAATTTGAAAGTTGCGGCTAACATGAGTTTGTCCTCCTCATTAAGTTTAGCATGAGTTTTGTGCTCAAAGTACTTTACATGCTTTTGGCTTTTACCTTGTGAGAAGATTGGGAATGCGATCGTAGTTATATATACATCTATGTAGTTAAAAGAATAAATTATATATTTTGATTTTAATTAAATAAGATAGTGTGGTAAGGGTGGCCCACATCTAGTTCTCTTTTGATTATATGTTTTTTTAATCCTGTTTAGATCAACATAGTTTGCTTTCAAGTTTTAATTTGTTTGTGTTTTATGTGGTCTTTGATTCTCTATTTGTTGCATCATCTTAAAATTTCTATGGTTTATTATCTTTGCACTTGCATGCAATTAAAGTTTGGGGGCTAAGTGTTGAGGTCAACCTTGCCCATGCTAGGCATGGGACCATGATTAATAGTTTTATTCCAAAAATATATATGTTGTCAAACTTTACAGTTTCTATATAATTTTAAAATTATTTCAATAGTAGCATGAATTAGAAAAGAATGATAGAAAGGTGGAAGAGTAATGTGTGGATCAAACATACTATAGAAAACATAATCACCAAAACATAGAAAATGTATTCATGAACTTGGCATCAGTTGCTGGCCTCCCAACAGTTTGCTAATTAAAATCCACTAGAGTAAATAAATAAGAATCTAAAGTTTCATCCACCTAAAGTATTGCATTTTGAGCTGAATTCTAAGTTGTGTGTATAATAAGCATAAATAGAATTTGTTGCAAAAAGAATAAAAGGGTGGCCTAAGCAGAAGACCATTAGGACAAATAAAAAAAGCAATCTAGATTAGTTAACAAAAAGGTTTTGTCAGATTTAATGTATAAAAGTTGAATGCATAGCATGGAATTTTTATTATTTTTTATTTCATGTATTATTAGTTTTATAGTGAAATTTGGACGGTGTCGGGTGTCATTGAACATCATGGGAGAAGATGGAGGAGGCTAGTGTGAACACAACAACAAAGATGTTATTTACTAGTAATTGAAAAGTGGTAGTTATGCTGTATGTGTGTAGTGGATGGGTGGTGGAAAACATGGCTATGGTTACATAGGTGTTACAAGGTAGTAATGATTGGGTGATGGTCATTCATGGTAGTCGTTATAGTCATTAGTGATGCACATTATAGGTGGGCATTTAAAAGAGAGGTCTGAAGTGGTAACGGGAAGGATGGATCTCCTAGGGATCCTGGAGCAACTAGGAATCCAATAGGTAGTAGTTGTTTTTCTTTGGCAGCAATCTCTGTATGCCATGGGAATTAGAAGCTCTCCCTCACTAGTGGAGGTAGTGGGTTACGACATGGACGTCCACAGTAGTAATGAGCTTGGGCCTTCCCAACTTCTTGGGTTAGAGCCTCCATCTGTACAAGTGGCGTGTCAATAGTAGCAAGGCATGTGGTGGGTTGTAGCAGTCCTCGCCATCAACTATGGTGCCCTCTTTCCTCCCTCCTTGGCTACTACGGTGAACTAGAAAGTGGTAAGTTGCTGCTACATGTCTACAACAATATAGACAATAGTAGAGACGATGCAGGTTCCTGCTAGTGGTAGGGAAAAGGGTGTTGGAGCCTCTCTTGTCTCCAGCAGGAAACCTCCCATAGGTTTTTTGCCATCAACGGTAGGTTGCTAGTGAGGCACGTGGTCGTGCAGGTAGTAGTCTCTCTCTATCCCTCCTTTTTCTTTTGGATGGCATGTGGGATAGTGGCTGTGGGTATGTGCAGCGGCATATAGTAAGTGACTCACTACGGTAGTCCCTGACCAAGTAGTCTCCTTTTTGGTGGTTTTCCTACTTTATTTTTCTTTTTGTTCATTTGCCAATAACAAACAATGCTAGTAGGTGGTATCTCTTAGTGGCATGAGATCCAACTTTTTCTTTCTTCCTCTTATGGCTGCTATGAGTAGTGTTGCTTGCAGGAGTATTCACAATGAACTAGTGGCACGAACGACGGTAGTAGCGGGACCAAGGAAAAATTTAATTTTTGCAATTTTCTATTGTTTCAGACAATCACTTATTTTAAATTCCAGTGCATTCTAATTAATTTTTTTTAGTTTATTATTTTTAAAAGGTCACATAGCCCTCTCCAGTTGAGACTCTTTTTGGGTTTTCATACCTATATGAGAGGCGCCTGAGGCAATAGTCTCCTAAAATAAGTTTTTCCCCTAGGTGTTGGTGTGTTCAAAATTTATGCATCAATAGCTATCATGCGAGGTTGATGTGCTTCTTATGGGAAGGCATCATCCTTGAGCTTTTCAAGATCCTACAAGATTGAGTCAAAATTTATGCATCAATAGCTATCATGCGAGGTTGATGTGCTTCTTATGGGAAGGCATCATCCTTGAGATTTTTGAGATCCTACAAGATTGAGTGTTGGTGTAGTGCCACAACACTTTGGTGTAGAGCTCAAGTTGTAAAGGTAGCCATATTCTAAGTTTGTTGAAACATTGTAGGGTTGGATGGATTTGTGGCATTGAATCACTTTAGAGCAAAGCTTAGAGCTTGTACAAGGTGTGGTACCCTTCAAATTACATTTTGAGTTTGTTGGGACCTTGCAGAACAAAAATCTTCATAGTAGAGCTCAAATCTTGTAAAGGTTGTCGTGTCTTCTAAACCACATTTTTGAAAAAACAAAGTCTACAGGTGTGTAAGCGATTCACTCTTCGAGTGTGAAGTACCCAAGTTGGAAAACCACGTAAAATTTGGCATACTTTTGTGTTGAAGAAATTTTTGATTTGGGGAACTTATTCATTCCCCACCCTTCTAATTTCAATGATCCTCATATGCCCCACCCCTAAGACATATGGTCAAAACAAAACATATTAGTATGTGTGTTAGTATATGATGAGAGTGCTTTCTTTAAAATTAGAGTGGTAGTTTTTGTAATTATTAGAGTAGTTGCTCCCAAGCCTATAAATACAGTGCCTAGGCACACAATAAGGGGAGTCAAAAAAGAAGAAGAAGAAAGAAGAAGAATTTAGAAGTGGAAGTCTTTTAGGAGTCAAGTAGCAAAACTCTAGCCAAGTGCCCACAGTAGGAGGTCTAAGTGTGGATGGATCTTTATTCAAGCATTGTGTACCTGAGCACACCTTGTGTACGATAATAAAGACCAGCTCTTGGATTCATCCTTGCAGCACTTGAGATTTGTTTTCTTACTTATTTCCTTTATTTTATTTTCTTCTACATTTATTTTATTTCATTATTTTTTTATGCACTTTACATTTCTATTATTAGCACACACAGTACAATCACATCGAGCATGCGTATAACACTTGGTAACCCAGTAACAATTAGTGTTTGGTAATCCCAGTAGTGTTGCGCTGGTTTAGGATGTGTACGGCAAGTGAGAATGGATACTGGTGTTAAGATTAGTTTAAAGCCTAGTTAATCAGTAGTTAAGTTAAATTAGTCACTTAGTTATATCTCTCTCTTCTCCCTTATTAGTAGCAGGACATAAAAACATAAAAGCTATAAAAATCATATGCCTCAAGCTTACTTAACCATACAACTGTGACAATACAAGTAAGTTTGGGAAGATAACGATTGATTAACATTGAGTGTTCCATTAGGGTGTGTAAGCACTTAGTCCTTGGAATTCGATCAGATTGTGCGTGAAATGCTTGTATTCGTATGGTTGAGCATAGGGGTACCTTGCCGCTCATCATTGGCACCATTGCTGGGGACTTAGTTGTTTATGTGCTAACTAGAACATAGGAAATCATCCATATCGTTAGGACGTTAGACTGAACCCTTAGGGTTGGCCAAAGAAAATATAAGACAACGGTAAATCACACACCAAACAAGACACAAATGTCTTATTTTTCGCACAAGAGCACTTCACTACCTAGGACTAACACAAGAGACAGTCAGCGGCATCATACACATAACCAAGATCTGCCAGTTCCTCAACAATTTTAGATAGTATATAATCATCATGATGAGTATGTACCTGATTTCACCTTTATCCTCCACCAAGATGAACAACTGTATTGGAGATACTTGGAGGGTAACATAGTATTGCCTCTAGATTGATAAGTCCCCAACATGCTCCTTCATGCTCTCCCACGAATAGGCATGCCGCTTTATACATGGAATACGTTACATGTGATCATGACACAAGGGACTATCATCCCATAGAAGCACAACGTCAACAGGACTTGCGACAGGAGAGTTACCATGCATCCTTGAAGGGTAAATGACCCCATAACGCCCCACACGTTTTAAGAAAAATTGGGGATGGTGAACTGGTTTCAACAAGTTCCCCACCAATGATGTTCCCCATCCTAATGATGGTCAAGAGGTGGTGTATCAGAACCTCCACTCCATAGTTCACAACCTTGGTTCTGATCCCCATGAACATGAAATGTTCAACGAGGGAACACAAACACACGATAAGGGCGGACGTTCTGATAGTAATCATGATCAAGGCCAAGACCACTGAAGAGAAGGTAGAAAACACCATCATGATGATGGTTCTCCTTCTTCTTCACCTTCATCATCATAGGAACCCTCTGCTTCAGTGTTAGGATGTAGTCATAAGGAAACTAACCATGAGGATAAAGGACGATAGAGTGAAAAACATTGANCCTTGGAACGTATGCCCAAGGGAGATTATCAGAGATTAGGTCTCATCAAGTTCATAGATTACTAGAGCAAGTAGCCAAGGAAGAAGGGGAGCTATGTATGAGAGAAAATGCGGAAGAGTACAACCGAGATCCTTCCCTCCAAAAAAGGGGAGTGAGATTCTATAAAGAGGAGGAAGAGTGACCACTTGAAGAGATGGTGAATAGCAAAAATTTTCCTGTCCAAAAATTAACAACAGAAGTGTCAGCAAAGGTAGACCAAATGTGGGACTCCCTAGATAGTAGATTTGAAAGTATTCTTAAAATTGTAGAGGAGTCTAGGGAGCAAGGTAGTGACTATGATAAAAAGAAAAAGAGAGAAGTGGACAATGCACGTAACAAAGGTAAGGGTAAAATGGCCATCACCGAAGAGGTTGTGGATTCAGATATGGATAATGATGATGGATGTGAGATATGCCAATACAACCATCCTAAGGGATGTTGCCCAGTGATCTCACATTTACAAGAGTCTGGGGTATATGCACTCAATCTACGACTTAACTAATGGCAAGCATCCTGATAGTTACCTTATCCCCAAGGTAACCCAAGGCAGTTCCACCAACCTTCAATGTATTATCCAAGTGAAACTCCACCACAACCTATTAAGCAATACCAATAGTGGAAATACCCACAGTCATGGGGGATTCCACCACTAAGACAACAATACCCCTATCGGTAACCAGATCCATATGGCTACTACGTATAGCGGCCAATCTCTCCACATAACTCTGTTGGTCACGTGACACCAAAACATCACTATCAAACTTGGGATTATTATAGGACTCCTTCTCCTAGGGGAGATAACCCACAAACATACCACCCTCCAAATCTATCTGCAACTCTCACACTGATAGCTCCACTACCACCTGCTCCAGCGATGCAAGGGAAACTGTCCACTCAACTGCAACAACACAATGCTACGAGGGCTATGAATCTTCAACCCACTATTGGTTCCAACAACCACATGAAGAAAAGACCTTTCTTTAGACCAATAGACCAACCAAGCCCTTGCAATCAAAAGCAGTTGATTCCTTAGAGGCCTCAGTATCAATCAAAACTTTGGAGGCTCCTTCAACTCAACCACCGCACCCAACGCATACGGTCATGCTAACACATGTCATCACTGATTGGATCAAAGCTAGCCACCTTCCTAGGAAATTCTCTAATCTTGGGAATCCTATGATATACTTACAAATCACTAGAAATGCATTGTGGAAGGCTCTTTTGGATTTAGGTTTTGGTGTCAATTTGATTTCTAAAGAAATGTACAAGGCCTGGAACCTACTTGCATTGAAAAAGAGCAACATCCATATAAAGTTGGCCGACTAGTCCATAATTGTCCCATTGGGACTAGTGGAAGATGTTGTTACCATTATTTGTGGATGGTTGTACCTAGCTGACTTCCTAGTGATTCAGGTGAACAACGGTAAGGGGGACTTCCCAATCATGATGGGAAGAGCATGGCTAAGCACCATCGATGCATGACTAGGAATCTGTGATCTTTCCCTAGAAATATCAAAGGAAAATACATTTGGAAAGATCGA